>CM077814.1:34362500-34925000 GCA_039764185.1 Tamarix austromongolica
AAAGAAGAAAAAGGATAAGGAAAAAGGAAAAATGAAAAAGGAAAAGGAAAATGGGGAGGAATAAAATAAAATAAATTTTGAAATATTAGAATTTAATATTTTTGATAGATAAATTAATTTAATAATTTAATTTATTATAATTTAATATATTTTTTAAATGTTAATTTTAGTAAAATATTAGTTTGGAAAATTATTTAAATAAAATGAGTATGATAACTAACAAAATAATTATTTTAATTTATTAAATATTCATATCTATTTTTATATACTCAAAAATCCATAGAATAATTAACTTAAATAAATTTAAAAGTTAATTTAACCCAAATAAAAGATATTTATTAAATAATAGGTTTTCAAATTTTTTGGGGTATTACAATGTTTAACAATATACATCAGGTATATAAACATTTTAAAAACCTTAATGTGCCAGCATATGTATATTCATACATTTTAGTAGGGTATAATGGTTATCTTATTTCTAGCAATAATTAAACTTTACCAGTAACCTAGTTAAAGGTTTGAACTTTGATTAGTAAAAATTAATACCTAAAAAAAATATAAAAAAATTAGCATATTAGAAGTAGAAAATCAAAAGAATAAACTTTTATCAAAGGCTTAATTAATTTATACTAATACAACTATTTCTATACCTTGAAGTTAACTAAAATTAGGCTCAAAATAAAAGGCAAGGCTCACATTGCATGAGTAGTGTGAGTTTCCTACAAGAAGGTAAGGAAGAAAGGTCAAGGAGGGGATGTGGGGAGAAAGGAAGGGGTAGTTCGGGTAGGGGTTTTTGGAGTTAGGTGGAGGGCTTGTGGAGGGGAGTTGGGGTGGTGGCTGGGTGTAGGAAAGGAGTATGGGTGTAGGTTGTGGTTGGGGGTTGAAGCTTCGTGGCTCAGGGAGGCAGAGACGGTGGCCACAGGGCTAAAAAATAAGGGTAGAGGATAGGTGGAGAAGAAGAAGGAAAGGAACTAAAGAGGAGAAGGGGAGGAGTTGTAGGAGAGTTTCGGCCAAGGGGAGGCAAGGTGGTTGTAGGGGAGGTTCTAGGGAGTGGATTGGTGGTTGTGGAGGCAGTAGAAGAGGGAGGAGGGTGTAATGGTGGTGTAGGGTGGAGGCCAAGAAGGAGGGAAAGAAAAGGCAAGGAGAATGAAGGTGCTTGCAGGGGCATGTGGTGGTGGCTTGGTGGTTAGCTAGGTGGTAAAGGTGGTGGTTGAGGGCGGTAGAGCAAAAATAGGGGAAGAGAAGATAAGGAAAGAAATAAAAGAGAGACGGCTCTGTAAGGAGGTGACAGAGCTCGAAGCAAGTTGAAAATGAGAAGAAGAGAAGGAGATAAGAAGAAGAAAAGGAAGAGGGAAAGGAGAGGAAGTAAGGGCACAAACTGGGTAGTTGTGGGTGTAGGTGGAAGGGTAGTAGGTTGTAGGGAGAAGGAGAAGGATAGGGAAGGCACATGGGCCGAGGCCTATAGTGTTGGCGTGGCTGAAAATGGAAGGAAAGGGACTGGGAAGAGGAGTGGGTTGTAGGCTACAATGGTAGGTGTCTGGGGAGTTGGTGGTAGGGCGACTTGTAGGCCCCCATAGTGTGCAATGGTTGAAGGAGAAGGAAGGAAGACGAAGAAGAGAAAAGAAAAAGAGAGGTGAAAGCTGATTGGGATAGAGAGAAAGAAGGGGGAGTGGCCTGGCCC
Organism: Tamarix austromongolica; assembly: GCA_039764185.1. Taxonomy (NCBI): domain Eukaryota; kingdom Viridiplantae; phylum Streptophyta; class Magnoliopsida; order Caryophyllales; family Tamaricaceae; genus Tamarix; species Tamarix austromongolica. The sequence goes on from CM077814.1 coordinate 34,364,182, forward strand.
TGTGCACCCAAAGGAGAGGGGTAAGGAAAAGAAGGGTTAGGTTGGCCTAAATGGGTGGAAGAAAGAAAAAGAAAAGGAAAGGGGGAGATGGGATAGGGATGGACACGAGTCGAAGGGAGAGGGAGAAGAGAGGTAAGAAGGCCATAACCCAACATGTGAGGGGCAACGTAGGCCAGATGACCCAAAGGAAGAAAAGAAGGAAAGGAAAAAGGAGGAAAAGAAAAAGGAAGATAATGGAGAAAGAAAAACAAAAAAGGAGGAGGAAAAAGGAAAAAGGCAAAAAATAAATAAAAAATATTTTTTTAATATTGGTATTTAATATTTTTGATAGATAAAATAATTTTATAATTTAATTTATTAAAATTTAATATATTAGTTTAAGAGGGTAATTTTAGTAAAATATAGGTTTGGAAAATTATTTAAATAAAATTAGTATAATAACATAATAAAATATTTATTTGAATTTATTAAATATTCATAATCATTTTTATACACCCAAAAATCCACAAAATAATTAAATGAATTAAATTTTAAAACAAAATTATCCCAAATGAGGATTATTTATTAAATTGTTTGTTTGAAATTGTTTGGGTATTACAATAGAGGACTAAGAGCCAAAGAAAGATAGATATATCTGCATAATCATGCCATTTACCAATTCATTCATAACTCACCTAAGGTAAGCACATCAAGCTAATAATCATCAATCACTTGCAAAATAGGGCAGATCTACTTATGGGAGTGAGCACCACCTATGAAAAGGACGATCAGTATGCTACATACTGAGTAAGGTGACAATATAGTTGAAATGAGAAAGCATATAATTACGTACATTCACAGCAGAAAGTAAAATACATGCAAGATACAAAAATTGATACAAGGTAATTATTGGTCCGCAATAATATTATTAGAATATAACATGATCCATTATTTTGTTTACGTTGTGTTCAAGGACTCCACTATTATCTACCGGTGGAACGGTTATCAATACAACCCCGGGCCAAAACACTCCTAAACACTATTCTCGTTTGGTGGAACTGACATGTACTATTCTCACATAGATTTACCCTTTAAGTGTTTATTATCTTATTAATGATTATGATCGTTCCCATAATTTATCTTATATTAAGTTTAAGGACCCCACTATTTTCAACCGGTGGAATAGCTATTCCACCCCACGACAAAACGCTCCGACCCCACTATTTATCTTACCAGTGGAATGGTAATAATATACAACACCAAAAAAAAAATGCTCCGACCACTATTCTTACCGGTAGAACAATAACAATATACAACCTTGAGGCAAAATGAGCTTCGCTAATATTCTCATCCGGTGGAACGGACATATACAAACAGTCCTGACTCATATGATCTTTTAGTTAAGTTATTAATATCTTATTTATGATTGGTTTGATGAGTAAGAAACATAATTAATGCAATTGAGACATCGATATACATATAACAAGAATATTCTCAAAGATTAAGATGCTCATTTTCCTTAGAAACTGTAAATTCACAATTTAAGAGTAACTTCCTTCACATGGATCATTTATTCACCAAATTTAGCATATGTTCTGCAATAAATAGTATCATTAACATACCATAATTGTGAGGTCTAAGTCACACATCTTACACATACGATAATAGTCCTATCTCAAAAGTTATTATTTATAAGGCTCCCAAAACCCTAATTTCACATGTATTTCAAAACCTATTCCATAAGGCTCATATAATTACCGAATTAAATATACATCCTTAAAATGCCCATATTAACAACATATTTGAAATTTGTGGCTTAACTCTAACATTTTGCACATGTGATAATAACATCACTATTTTAAAGTTATTATTTCTAAATTAGGCTATTTTCTCATTTTGAAGAACTTATGGCATTCATAATCACTCCCAAATACGTCATATGGTATTAGTAGCATAGTATAATCCATCTAACATGTTAAAATACCAAAATTTTCATATTAATCCATATTAACCAAAATTTCACTATCAAAATTTCCAAATCCTCCATTTATCAACATATAAAAAGCCAGCTGATCCATACTCCAAGTTGACTTTATTAGAACAAAAATCGGTTACTTAGTCAACTTATCAACAACACCTAATATTATGTCACACTTTTTGCTAGTCCTTATTAGCCCATTCACAAAATCCATGGAGATAGTCCCATTTTCACATTGGAACATCTAAAGGATGAACCAACTCTGTAGGTCTCCGGTGATCGATTTTGACCTTCTAGCATGTCAAACACTTGTACAGCTCTCACTTCTTGTGTGGTCGCGAGTAGATCCTCTTGATATTGTTATATAACTTAGCCCCTCTTAGATGTACATAATATGTAGTATAGTGACCTTCCTCTAAAATATGCTTCTTCAGATCTGTGTAGCTATTAGGTACATAGTAACAACCTTTGTAGTGATTGCTACCATCCTTATAGATCTAAAAACCCTAAATTCTACCGTCTTGTAATTTTTGCCAAATGCTCTCAAGCTTAATATCCCCTGGATGTCCTACTTGGATCTCATAAAAAACCATAGGCATAATCATCAAAGCACACATCTAGACCTCTAAGTTAACATGTTGGATCATCTCTGTCCCTATCTCAGCAAGCTCTTCCATTAATTTATTAGACACAATAATAACTCAAAGATTATGATGTCTTCCTACTTAAGGCATTTGCACCAACGTTAGCCTTACCCTTGTGGTAGGTCAACTCTATGTCATAATCTTTCACCAACTCTAGCCATCACCTCTACCTCATATTAAACTCTTTCAGAGTAAATATATACTTGAGGCTCTTATGGTTGATGTAGAATCAACACTTAGCCACATACACATAATAACTCCAAATATTCAATGCAAAACCGACAACTACCAACTCTAAATCATGCGTCAGATATTTTTGCTCATGCTACTTCAACTGACGATGGTTGTAGGGGCCACTACTTTACCATGTTGGATCAAAACACAGCCCGTTAAGTGCTTTGATGGATCATTGTAGACCTGAAATTTGTTTGTACCCGAAGTTAGAGTCAAAACTTGTGCCATAGTCAATCACTTCTTCAACTTCTGAAATGCTCCCTTACATGAGTTATCCCATTAAAATCTAGTCATCTTCTTTAGAAGGTTCATCAAGGGATGGGCTACCTTTGAGAAGTCTTGCACAAAACACTTGTAGTACTTGGCCAAATATAGGAAAATTCAAACCTTAGAAACACTAGTGGGTGCCTTCAACTAAGTGACTGCCAAAATTTTTGCCGAATCTATGGTGACTCCTCCTGCTAACACCACATGACCTAAAAATGCAACCTCTTGAAGCAAAAACTCACACTTAGAGAGTTTAACATACAACCTATGCTATCTAAGAAGTGAGAAAATCAAATAAAGATTTTGTTCACGCTCCTCTCTACTCCGGAGTATGTCAAAATGTTTTCAATAAAAACCACATCAAATTAATTGAGGAATGGCTAGAAAATTCTCATCATCAAGTCCATACATTAGAGGGCAAATTGGTGAGCTTAAAATGCATCATTATAAAATTGTAGTGCCCACACCGTGTCTTAAAGGCCATTTTCATGATGTCTGCCTCAATGATGTGTAACTGCTGATATCTCAACCTCAATTTAATCTTGATAAAATCAAAGCAACTAGAAGTTAGTTAAACAAGTTGGCGATCCTCGAAAGTGGATAGCAGTTCTTCATCGCTAACTGGTTCAAATCCTAGTAATCTATGCATAGGCAAAGACTACCATTCTTCTTCTTCATGAACAAAATTAGCACTCTCCATGGAGACATACTTTAATTAACGTACCCATGTTCCATTAATTCCTCCAATTGAGTCTTCATCTCCCTTAACTCAATGGTGAATTCTATCTTTCATACTAATGGTATACTAGAAACTCCTCTAAAAGCACCTTTGGAAACTTCTAAGTAACTAAAATGTCCTCCAATGCCTATATATCCTTATTCAACTCCTAAACTATACATAAATTGTAACACCCCCAAAATTCACTACGGAAAAATTTCATTTTATTAAAAGAAATAGCGGAAGTAAAATATAAAACGGTGAATTTCGGGGATATTACTGCCACACTTGGTACCAGACCGGTTCACTCATGCCGTTCCAGTACCAAGTGCTAAGGCTAAAGAACAAAATATCAATTGCTATAAATTCAACCTATTTTTGAATCAGAGTAGCGCAAGTAAACATTTTATAAGAATAGATTCTACTAATAGTGGTTACAAGAACAAGGAATACATTTAAACAGGAAAGTAAAGGAAAAGGAGAGAACTCTAAAGGTTTGGATAATCCTTACACTCTTTCCCGTTGCCCACTTGAATAGTACCTAAAAAGACCTACAAGGGACACTGCCCATTGAATAGGTAGGAGCCCACGAATAGAACCCTTCAGTACTACGGTACTAAGTAACCCTTTAAAACACACTTAAAAGTAGGCCCGCAATACAACACATGAAGCAATACTACATACATATATAACAAGATGTGTATATATAACATTCACATAATTAACATTCACATCGGATATCAATAGGTCATTATGAACAATCGATACTTTCGGACCTTAAGCCATGTCATAGTGCAAAATCAATACATTCGGGCCTTAAGCCATGTCATAGTGTAAAATCAATACATTCGGGCCTTTAGCCATTAGTCCATCATTATTCAATCATCTTGGATTATAAATGTCCATGTGAGTGCGGGAACACCACTATTATAGCCGGTGGAATGGTCATGTAGGGAAAAATGCTCCTGGCCACTATTAATCGCTGGTGGACCGGTCATGTAGGGAAAAATGCTCCTGGCCACTATTATTCGCCGGTGGACGGGTCATGCAGGGCAAAATGCTCCTGGCCACTATTATTCGCCGGTGGACCGGTCTGGCCTCGACTCACAAGGTGTTCCACTATAAGTAATTAGTGTCTTTCCCATGTCTTATCGTTTTTATGTTTGGTTTGTTGAGCACGGAATCCCCCACTATTATAGCCGATGGAACGGTCATGCAGGGCAAATGCACCTGGCCACTATTATTTGCCGGTGGACTGGTCCGGGTCCGGCTCATCATCTTTCTCTTTAAGTGATTAATGTCTTGTTCATATCTTATTCAGAAGTATTTCACCCTTGACATGCATGGCTAAATATATCCACACTTATCCTCTCAAGAGGGCCCGTCTCATATCTTGAGACTTCTATACCTCCACTTTCTCACACCAGAAGCCCAACTCCTAAGTGTGTGGGTCAAGGCCCACCACCTTATACCCCAAGGTCAACTCACCGCCTTACCCTGTCGCTTTCTCTAAACACTCTAATTTGGACCTATGTGACCCAACCTTTCTTTTATTGTCCCACACCTCATCTCACTTAGTTTCAACCTGAATCCCATCACTCTACTCACCAATCGTATATGTGACCGTAAAACCCTAGTTGACCGCTCAAACCCGAACACCTTTCTTACTCAAGGATTATCCCCTTCAAACCCTAGAAACCTCCCATGCAAGAGTTGCATCACTCATTCGTTTGATCATAATCTCCTTCTATTTTTCCCCTATGGATCATGAGATATTAACATCAATATCGTGTCCCCTTAGTCAACTCACTTCCCATTTATTCCTTTTTATCCTTTCACCCCATATCATAGCATGCATGTCCTACAGGGTCACATCAGATAACATTGTACGCACGATATATATAATCATCATCCACATGCCGTAAGGAAGTCACACAAGCATACATCACTCGAATTTGTACTACAAATGATTAATCATTAAGCATAAAATACACAATATGATATAACACATGGCACACGAGGCATATAAGACACACATTGTTGTTCTTAGCCACATCCCTACTCGGTTTGGGTTACCAAGTTATCTCCTAAGCTTTTTAGATCACCATTCACCCTTCATAATTGTTACCCTTAACATATTTCCCATTTTGGTTGGTTAGATTACCAAATTGCGCTTCTCCTTTGTTATAATTACTAAATTTCCCTTAAGTTGGATAAATTACCAAATTACCCTCCTTCATTATCATGATTACCATTTTTCCCCTTTAGTTGGTTAAATAATTACCAATTTACCCTTTAGTCGGTTAAATTACCAAATTACCCCTTTAGTTGGATAAATTACCAAATTGCCCTTCCTCATTATCATAATTACCATTTTACCCCTCTCAATTATTATAATCGCCATTTTACCCTTTTCAATTATTATAAATACCATTTTACCCTTCTCCATTATTATAATTATTAATTTACGATTTTCCATAATTATAATTACCAATTTACACTTCTCTATTATTACAATTACTATTGCCCTTCTCTATTATTAAAATTACCATAATACCCTTTTGTTGGTTAATTTACCAAATTACCCTTCTCTATTATAATTATCTAATTGCCCATTTTTAATCGTAATTTAATTACCAAATTATCCTCCGTTGTTATCATAATTACCAAGTTATCCCTTACTCCCAAGTGTGCCATAAATATCCTTTTATTTACAAAATTACCCTTCTACCCCTTACTTCCAAATTACCATAATATCCTTTTATTTACAAAATTACTACAATACCCTTTTACTTATAAAATTACCATAATACCCCTTTTGCTTTACAATTTACTATTATACCCTTTTACCTCCAAACTTACCATTTTTATCTTTTCTTACAAAATTACCATTTTGCCCTTCTTTTCCAAAATTACCATATTACCCTTTACTCCCAAAATTACCATGATACCCCCTTTACTTATAAAATTAACATTTGCCATTTGCTTATAAAATTACCATATTACCCTTTTTACTCCAAAAATTACCACTTTACCCTTTACTCCCAAAATTACCATAATACCCCTTTACTTATAAAATTAACATTTTCCCCTTTACTTCCAAACTTACCATAATACGCCTAACTTCCAAAATTACCACAATACCCCTTTTTACTTGTAAAATTACCACATTGACCTTTTACCTTTAAAATTACCACTTTAGCCCCTTTATTACCCCACTTTTATTAAATTAACATTACCACATGGAATAATAATATTAACACTCCATTAACAATATCCAACTCCACCAACTATTATATTTTAATATAATACATATTAGCACCCATGCATATTAGGCCACATTCTTGCACAATAAATTTTACTAAAAGGCCCCTAGGGCTCACAATAATAATATTCATGCATAAATTGTCACAATAACATAAAATAACATGGATAAGTACTTAACACTTTCATTAATAATCAAACTATTTCCTTAAACAACATTTCCACATATGGCATATAAACTAGCATACTTTCCTTTTTATCAATCAATACAAACAGATATATACATATTATATTAAACCACAAATATCAAGCATAATAACATATTAAAAATCCTAATGTGCTAACATACGTTTATCCATGCGTTTAAGTGGGGTTTAACGATTACCTTAATTTCACAAAAATCAAACCTTACCGGTATCCCGGTTAAAGATTCAAGCTTTGGTTAGCAAAACCAATACCTAAAAATAATATCAATATTTATTATATTAGAAATAAGAAAATCAAAACATAAGACTTTATAAATTTTACTTAAGGAAATAATTAATTTAAATATTATCATACCTTAAAATTTTTAATAAAAATGGCCAATAAATGCAGAAACTCATGCTTCATATACAGCATGAGCTGCATGCAAAAATAAAAAGGGGGAGGCTCAAAGGTTGCATAGAGAAGAGGTGGAAGGGTTGTTTTTGGGTTGGGGTCTTTAGGCTAGAAAAGAAGGTAGATGGGGGAGGATTTAAGGCAAGGGAATTGTGCAGGAGTGAAGAGGGTGTAGGTGGATGCTGGGGATGGGTTGTTGGCGGCCAAGGGCGGCGGAGGCAGCGGCGACGAGGTGGCGAAGTTGGCTGTCGGGCTAGGAGTGGCTGAGAAGGAAGGAAAAGAGAGGGGAAAAATGGAGGTATGTAGGGGATGGTTTCGGCCAAAAAAATGTATGGGGGCGCTAGAGGGGGTTATAGGGTGTGGATTGGTGGTTTGGGTGGTGGCATAGGTGGTCGGAAGGTGGCAATTGGTGGTGTTACAGGAGGACTGTCGGGGGAAAATGGAGAGAAAAATAGGTGAGGAGGAAGAAGGGGTTGTAGAGTGGCTTGGGGGGTGGTGTGGTGGTTTAGGGCAGTAGCAGGTGGTGGCAGAAGGTGCTGCCGACGGTTGGTTAGGCGGAGGAAGCGGCGGAGGAGGTGGTGTTGCAAAAACAAGGGTGGAAATGGAAGAGGAAGAAAATGAGAGAGAAGAGGAGATCGGGGGAATAAGGGCTCGAGAATATGGGGTAGAAATAGGCTGAAGGGGAGAAGAAAAAGAAGAGGTAGGGTAAGGAGATAGGTGGCTGATTGGGCGGCAATGTTTAGGGTGGCAGGGTGTCGTAGGGTGGAAGGGAGAGGGTGACGAGGAGGGGGAAAGGGGAGCCATGCGGGATGGAGTGCATGGCTACCCGGTTCCAAAATGGTGAAAAAAGACAAGAGAGAGGGAGAGAGAGAGAGAGAGAGAGAGAGTTGCAGGTGGTGACAGTGGTTGTAGGAGGTAGTAGCGCGAGGAGTTCGAGGTGGCATTCATGGCAGACGAAGACAGGTCGGGTGGCTGGGTCGAGGCATAGAGAAGGAAGAAGGAAGAAAGGAGGGGGGAGGTGTAGGCTGGTGCATAAGGAAAAAAACGAGCGGACCAGCCTGACATGGGGAATAGGAAAAGAAAGAAGGGAGGGGCTTGGAGTGGGTCGAGCCGTGCGGGAGAGGAGGGGAAAGAGAGGGAGAGGGGAGATGGGCCAGCAGCCCAGGCGCAGGGGAGAGGCTGGCCTGGTGCAGCAGCCCAAAGGAAGAAAAAAGGAAAAGAAAAGAAAGGAGAAAAAGGAGAAAAAGGAGAAGGAAAAGAAAAAGGAAAAAAAGGAAAAATGGAAAAATAGGGGAAAATAATTTAATTTGATTTAGAAAATAATAAATGTAATATTTTTGATAAATTGTTTAATTTAATAATTTAATTCAATATAATTTAATATATTGGTTCAAAAAGGCTAATTTTAGTAAAATATTAGTTTGGGAAATTATTTAAATAAAAATAATATGATAAAATAACAAAATATTTATTTTTAATTTATTAAATACTCCTATCCAAATTTACATACTCGAAAATCCATAAAATAATTAAACCAAATAATTTTAAAAGCTAATTTATTTCAAATAAAAGGTATTTATTAAGTTATAGGTTTTCTAAAATTTTAGGGGATTACATAAATACATACGGTAACCTCTCTACACCAAAGATTACAATGTATGGGTGGATAAAACCTTTATCTTAGGCCTAGGCTTGCATCTCTTATAGGAGACCCAAGCACCCTAAGGTCCCTACAACAAAATTCACTCCCATATGCAGTCTATCACACCTTAATATCTCCCCAACATATCCATTCCCAGGATAGAGTTAAAGATCTATAGATCCAACTCAAAGAAATCCGCTAGGAAGTCTGCCCCACCTATCTCTAAGGCCACGTTCGAGTAGAGCCTAGTGTAATCTAATTTATCCCAAGAAGGCAACATCAAAAAAATAGATAAAGTAGAAGATGGAGACAAGGAAGCTCTTGTGACAAAATTAGTAGAAATAAAAGATAAAGAAGCACCAAAATCAAACAATACATATGTTGGTAGCAAATGGGTGGAAAACGTACCAGTAACCATATCCAACTGCCTTTTAGCCTCCACCTGGTTGATGATATTCAAGTGCCCACCTGACTATCATCCCTGGTATCCTCCACAATACCCTCCTTAAACCTTGAGTCTAACCTCCTCCCTTTTAAGGGATAGGGTGAGGCCCCTATGGTCTCCCTTGATTCTCTCTATCGTGGCCATTGGATGGGGTAGGTGCTCTCTACTGAAATTACTTCTATGGTTGCTAGTAGGTTCGTAGCTAATATACCTATTGCTGATGTGCAAGTGGTTCCTGCTACTATAATTGGCCCTACTAATTCTGACACTCAAAATATCGGTAGCCGAACTAACCACATGTCATACAATGAGTAGGAGTTCCCCGATAGTCTCACGCTGAATGATACTAGCGTTAAAAATGACAGATGAAGTATCTCGCTAGTTTAGTAAGTATGCTCTATCATCTAGTGTGACCCTTGGGCTGATAACTCAGAGGTCCTCCTTCCTAAGAGCTAAATTTGACCCCCCACATGCCTACATCTCGACCTTTCTCTTTCCAGGAATAAAAGCCTGCTCCTATACAATAATAGCCACAACATGTGCCCGCTCGTATAATGTGACCAATCCAAGAAAGCCACATCTCCTATCATCATATGGATGCTTGAATGGAGCCCCATATCGAACTAATGGATAAATGGAAACTTGCTAGCTACGATTCATAGCGCAAACATAAAAAGCTTTATGAACTAGCTATGATGTTGCCTTACTTTCATGCCTTCCTAAGTAAGTTGCATGAACTCCTTTAGCTTATCCCTTTTAAGACTCTTTGGATAAAACTTAGCATGAACTACCATGTTGAACTCCTCCCATAACATCAACTATGCTCCTTGATTATGCCACCTACCCATAAGATGTTGGTGGCCCTTTGAGGAAAGAAAGTAACAATTCCTACCTTTTGAGCAAGTTGTAATCAACTACCTCATATATCCTATCAATATCATGAAACCATCCCTCCAAGATAATCGAGTCCTTACCACAAGCATAGAACTGTAGGTGATGTCTTGTAATCCTCATAAGCCAATCTTCTGCAATACCATAATGTGGGTAATGAGGAGGTGGAAGTGGCAGCTGAGGCTAAGGTGGAGTTTTGACAAACTCGGCTAACAGCTCAGATTTTCTCTCCAAATGGCCTAAGCAACTATTAATTACCTTAGCTAGTTAAATGTAAGGTATAAAATGTGTTAAGATAAAACCTTCTTAACTTAATAACATATAATGCACATAATTACATTTCAAGGCCACCACGGATACCCATCCTAGATTAATCACAAGTTAATTTAGGTTTTCAAAAAATTGAGTTTTTGAAGATATAAAATTAGCTAATGAAATCAAAAGAGCGATTGTTTGAAAACTATAATTATAAAATCAAAAGCACAATAATCAAAATTGAGCTCTGATACCAACTTGTAGTACCCCAATTTTTGTTATTGAAAAATTTTATTTTATAGTTGAATCATATAAGCAAAATATTAGGTGGTAATACCATAATTAACATAAGTCTAGTTTACCCAACCATCCACATATTAATTATAAGGCTAAAACCATTCATAGTGAAATAAATAAATGAGAAAGAGAAGAAATTTTTCAAATCTAATAAGATTTTAGTGGTTAAATTTGAATTAAAAATATGCTAAGTATTGCCTTTCACATAGATCTAGTTGAAAGAAAAAGATGATTAGACTATTGAGGATATTTTATGATCTTATGTTTTAGAATTTTGAGGAAGTTGAGAAGATTTTCTACATTTGGCAGAGTTCCCATAAAACAACAATTTTCATGCTAGTATAAGGATGACACCCTTTGAGGCTTTATATGGATGTAAGTGTCGGATACCTTTGTGTTGGTATGTCAATAGCAAGAATATTGTTTTTGGGTTAGATATGATTGAGGAGATATCATAGTAAGTCATTTGATTTAATATAGGTTGAGGGTATCTCTAAGATAATAAAAGAGCTATACTAAGTTGAGGTGTCACATTGATGGTTTTGAGGTAGGGAATAGTTGATTTAAGGTATAGTAGAAAGGGTAAGCTGAGCCTAAGGTATATTAGTCCTTATAAGATCCTTAATAGAGTTGGTGATGTCACATACCATTTGGTAATTCTACCAGAGTTAGAACAAGTTCACAATGTCTTCCATGTGTTGTAACTAAGCAAGTACAATGTATATCCTTCTCACTTGATCAAACCCTATGAGATTAAGCTTGAGCTTGACGTTTCATTTTCTTAAGAGGAGGTTCCATTGCAAATTCTCAACACCCCCATGCTATAGACTCTTATAAGCTCACTTCCATTTCTGAAGATTCTCTAGAGCCATCATGGAGCAAAGGAGGTGACTTAGGAGACATGAAAGGGCATGCATGAGAATCATCTAGATCTCTTCAATGCAAATAAGTTTGGTTTTGGGTTCTATCTCTTTTAAGGGGTAATACCCGATAGTGTTGTGTTAATTTCTACAGATTTAACCATCATGATGATCTATCCTTACATCATTTTTCTCTTCTTCCCATGATTGACTTGTTAACATTGAGGATAAAATCTCTTTTAATAGGGTAGTGATGTAATACCCAAATATAATCTAATTTTAATTTTGAGTAATTAATATTTTAACCTATCACAAACCTGAAATGATCTTATTTTAACCTTACCTAAATTTATTAATCCTAAATTTCAACTTAATTTTTAATCTTAACCCTAAATCCCTTTTCATTTTCCCCTCTTCCTTTTCTTTTTTCATTTTTCATTTTTCATTTTTCATTTTTTCTTTGTTGTTTCTTTTTCCTTTTTCTTCTTCTCCTTTCCAGTCTTCTTTTTTTCTCCTCTTCTTTGGTGTGTTTTATTCTTCTTCCCACCAAATCCCCCTACTAAAACTCTATTCCATAAGCTTAGCTATTCTACATTCATCATTTCTAACATCACCTCCCCCTTCTAAAGGGATGTTTTTTGTGGAAATAATTGCCCAAAACTTTCCTCCAAAAATCACCTCACCTATAACCCTCTTCCTCTTTTTTTATCATTCCTCATCATTCACACCAACCATATATAGACCCTCCAATCTCTCTTCTCACTTCATGTGTTATTTTACCTAACTTCTCCCCTAAATCTTCCTCTACTTTCCTTTTATCTCCCTAAATTGTTCTATGTTATAAGCCTTTGTCAACCTATAAAGCTTTACATAACTTACCAGTCCTCATGCAACTTCAACCCCATGCATCCACCCTATATTTGTGTTAACTACCCATGCTACACTACCACCTATTACACCACCACCTTACACCACGACCACTAAAGCTATTTCACCTATCCATTCCAACCCAACACTAATGGCATTACTCCTTGGTGTAGCAACCTCCCTAGCTGTGGCATCCAAATTTTTTTCCTACATCTTAATTTTATATTATCCTTGATTCTTAGGTGATTCTATAGTACTCCTAAAGAAGGCATGTTAGGCTTATATGTGCTTAGAGACTAGCAATAGTTATGGATTTTGAATGTTTTTAATTCTTTTATATTATCATATTAGTATGATTATATTGATAATGTCATATTCTTAATGATTTGTGTATGATAAGTTGTGTTGTATGAAATTGTGCAATTATATACATTATTTGTTTAATTGGTTTTGCAAGTCAAGCAGTAGCATGAATCATTAACTTAATTTGGGATACTATGGATGACTTATATGTATATATATGGTTAATTATTTCAATGAGTTCATGTTTTATGAGTTGAAAATCAATAATGATAGGATTTGTAGGATTTTTCCAAAAATATAGGTGTTTTGGCTATCTTATGGGTTGTTATTGTTAATATGGGCTAAATATGGAATCTTTCTATTTTAATGTGTTAAATTGTTTAAAATATTCTAAGAATATATTGTGAAGAAATTGGTGTATTTATAAGTGGAATAATTCAAATAAAATAAGGAAATGGCTTAAAATTAAAAACACTAATAATAGGTGAGGGTAATTATCGCATGGGTAAAATGTTGGAGTTAGGCCTCAATTTTTTGATATGTTGTTAAAAAATAATATTTTATAGGATTTTATTAAATTTTGGGGATGTATGAGTTGTATGGAATATTTTTTCCTAATTTGTGAAATTAAGGTTTCGTTAGGAATTGAGAATAGTAACCCTATAGGTAGGGTTGTTATTACATTTGTAAGATGATGGATTTAGACATTGATTTTTGGATATATTGTCAATAATTAGATTTTAGGAGTATTATGGAATAAGTTATTACTATATTGTGAAGTTGGGGTTTCTTAAGTGAAACTGGGCATTTTTCCTCAAAACATGTTTCAATCTTTATGTGGTTGTATTTTATGTATTTTGAATAGCTATGTTAAGTTAGATTATGTGCCTCACATATCTATAAGAGTTTTTTCATGATCAAATTTTAATAAGATATTAATAACTTAAAGTGAAAGATCATATGAGTTAGGACCGAGATTTTGAGTCCATTCCACCAGCTTAATAATAATGGATGAGAATGTTTTTCCCTTGGAGGAGATTTGAACCATTCATTCGATTTAAGAATAATGGTCATGACTGTGTTGCTTTGAAAGGTGTTGAGTATATTACACCAGATAAATATAGTGGCTAGGCACATTTTACCTTAGGAGGTGTTTCAATCCATTATACTAAATTAAGAATAGTTAGGTCCTAAACCAAATGTAAATAAGAAAAGGAATATTGATATTAGCTAATGATAGACATCAAGATTTAGTTCTTCTTTTACATTATATAATGTTTATGATCTTTACCTGAAAGTCTTATGTGGGATCTTGTGTAATTTTATATCCCCACTATGATTTTATTTTCACCTCACTTAGTACATAGTGTATTGATCATCCTTCTATTAGGTTTTTGCTCATTCCCACGAGCAAAGGGTATAGATAATTTTGTGTTAGTTAATGAGGAAAACTTAAATGACTCCACTACTAATAATATTTTACATAGGAGAAGTGATCATATTACATTTGGCATTAAACGTATAGTTATGTTATTAGGTTTTTTTATTTTTGTTTAGATACCATTTCCACTCTTAATTCTATAAGATTTATTTTTATTATATTTTATCATATTCTACTAAGAGTTAATCTCTCAACTCTTGTCTAAGTTAGGAAAGTCTCTATTCCATTTCCTATTTATCATGTCTTAAGTTCTATATATTTGGCCTTGTATTTGATGTATGGATAGTATTGTAAGCTAGAATTATTTTTTTTACAGTGGTAAAACCTAATGATATTATTATTATACTTCCACAAAAATAAAAAATTTTAGTATTAAATGTTGGGTTATAACAATGTTGATTATTGAGGATTGAACTATATCATGATGAAGAACCATTATACTATACCTCGGATTGAGAACCTTTTTTTATCGGGGTACCATAATTTGAGGATTGCTAATAGAGACACACCAAATATAGCCCTAGAATGAGTTATGGCCATTAATAGTTCATTATGATATCCTTCAAAATCATAAATGTGTCAGTGGTGTTCCTAACTCTCATGAACCTCATCTTACATTATTACCTTGATCAGTTTGTTGTAGTCTTCATCAATAATGTTTTAATTTACTTTAGGACTCAAGAGGATCACAAGTGGCATCTAAGTCAAACTTTGATAGTGTTGAGGACACGTCAGTTGTAAGCTAAGATCTTGAAGTGTGATTTTTGGCTTGATGAATTAGCTTTCCTTTGACATATCATCTTGACAGATTTTATGTTAGTGGATCCTTTGAAGATGTGATTTGTATAAGAGTGGTCAGCATAGAAAAATTTAAAGGATTTTTTATGTTTTATTGAATTAGCAAGCTACTAAAGCCATTTAATCTAGGACTTTTCAAACCTCTCTCATTAGTTGACTAGCTTGTTGAAGAAAATGTTGTTTTTTCATTAATATGATAAGTACACAAAGGCTTTTGAGGAGCTATGGAGGAAATTGACTTTGGACCCAATACATAACTTGTCATCGGGTAAAAAGGGGTGTGAGGTGTATAGTAACACATCCATGCATGGTCTAAGATTTGTATTGATGCACTATAGGAGGGAAGTGGCATATGTTTCCCATCAGTTGAAGGAGCATGAGGAAAAATATCCAAATCACAACCATAAGATAATTGTGGTGGTCTTTAACTTGAAGATTTTAGCAAAATGCATCATGAAAATGGTTAGGAATATCATAGGAACAAATATTCATGGGTTGGTAAGGTTCCGTTTCAGTTTACGTATATCTTAGGAAGTCCATGAAGTCTCACCACATGCTTTATGTAGGCATTAGTTAGTTGCTCTATGATCCAAGTAGCTTTCAACTGTATGAACACAACCAACCTATACAGACGTTCCACAATGACAGAAATGGAATATAAATAATTATGAGTCCTCAGAAGACCAACCACAAAGTCCATTAATATGTTATCCCACTTCCACTCGAGAACTTTGAGTGGTCGTACTAACCTTGCCAGTCTCTTGTGTTCAAGATTAACCTTCTAACAAGTTAGACGTCGGACAACAAACTATTCTACTTACTACTTCATGCGAGGCTACCAATATATCTTCTTTAGATCCTTATATGACTTTTCCCCTCTTAGGTGAACAAAGTAAGGAGTGTAATGTCCTTCCTCAAGGTTCCTCCTTCTAAGCTTCACACACCCTACAGAATACACCATCTACCATGGCACTTGATACACTCGTTCACTTGGATTTAGAATCCTTTAGCTCAACCTTCAACAATACTAGTCCTAATTCTCTCAAGCTTAACATCTCCAACTTGGTTAGCTCAGATCTCCTCAAATATTAAAGGTCTAATGGTGAGTGTGCTCGTTTGTACCTCTATACTTCCAATAGAGATTAGTTTTATTACCATCTTCTTGACCTCTTGGCATAGATGATCTAATAACATTATCGTACCCAAAGAATGTAATTTCTTTTGGCTAAATGCATCCACTACCACATTGGCTTTACCCTCATGGTAGGTAAATTCCAGATCATAATCCTTAACCAATTCCAACAATTGGCGTTGTCTCAGGTTTAACTCCCATTAGGTGAAGATGTACTTAAAGCTCTTATGCTTAGTGTAAAAATTGCAAAAAAATCCATAGAGATAGTGTCGGGTGAACACTACCTAAGCAAGCTCTAACTCATGCATCAGGTAGTTCTATTCATACGGGTTTAGTTGTCATGAGGCATAAGCCACCACTCTTCCATGTTACTTTAACACACAACCTAGTTTATTCTTGGAAGCATCATTGTACACTTCAAAACTATCAGACCCACTTGGTAGTGTGAGCATTGGGGTTGAAGTCAAATGCCTCTTCAACTCCTTGAAAGCTTCACTACACTTCTCATTCCATTAGATAGTCTTTTACAAAAGTTGGGTAACAGTCAAGCAATCTTGAAAAATTCTTCCACAAACCGATAGTAGTAATCAGCTAACCCTAGAAAATTGTGCACTTCCTTTATAGAAGTAAGAATTAGCCACTCAAAAATAGCTTGAACCTTGGTAGGGTCCACTACCATACCATCATTAGAGATCACATGACCAAAGAAAGCCACTTGATCTAACCAGAACTCACCCTTCGAGATTTTGGCATGCAGTTGGTGTGATCTCAATAAGGCCAAAGTCTGCCTCAAATGTTGCTCATGCATCTCTCAATCTCTAGAGTAGATTAGGATGAAAGTTCTAGTTCATTTGGGACATGAAAGCTATAGGCGCATTAGTTTCTCCGAAGGGCATTATTATGAACTCATAATGGTCATACCTTATCCAAAAAGTAGCCATAGGAATGTCTTCATATGTTATCCTTAATTGATGATAGCCTAATCAAAGACCAATATTATATAACACCTTAGCTCTCTTGAGTTAATCAAATAGGTCATTGATCCTTAGTAATGGATAACGATTCCTCACCATCACCTAGTTCAATCCATGGTAGTTAATGAACAATTTCAAGCTTCCATCCTTCTTTAAAAATATAATCGGTGCTCCCTATGATGATATGCTTGGTTGGATATAACCTTTATCTAAAAGCTCTTCCAATAAGACCTTGAGTTCTTTCAAATCTGTAGGTTCCATATAGTATGGAGCCTTAAACATCGGCTCTATTCTTGGTAATACGTCCATGGTGAACTCAACTTCTCAAACTGGCAGCATTCTTGGGATCTCCTTGGTGAACAAATCAAGAAATTCATGAACCACTGCCATTTGCTCTAATGGTGTCTCGGATGCTTCTATGTCTCTCATATTACAATTGTAGAGCATTTTTCCCTTACGTATGAGGTTACTCAACATGATTGCCAACATGATCTTTGTACAAGGATTGGCTTCACACTTCTCATTGGAGACCCTAATACCCTTTGTTCCTTGCAAAATCTTGCCTTCTTATCCATATTCAATTAATTTTTGGTACTTCCCCAACATATCAATCCTGACAGTTATGTCAAAATTGCGCAACTCCACTAATGGAAACTCAATTCCTCCCACTACCAAAGTAGCCCCTTGGTATAACATAGAGCGTACAATCCTATCCCTATAAGGTAATAAAATAAAAGTGGAAATGCTACTTGAATGAAAAAAGGCAACACTAGTTGCAAAAGTAGATGCCATAGAATCAAACAACACACATGTAGAATGAGTAGAGATAGTGGGTATAATAATGACCACACCGGTCTGGCCTTCTGCCTCTTCCTAACTCATCATAATCAGGCATCCTACCGATGCAACACTTAGAGCACTAGCTAATCCCTACCCTTACTGAAAAGGGTGAGGCCTAAGGCCTCTAGATTAACTAGCTTAGCTTGCAATGCTAGCTGCCAATAGAGGAACTCTTTGTATCTAAGGTTGTAGCTATTGATTAGATCTCATTATCTAAGCTCTGGTCTAGCTCTTCTAAATGTTTCCACTCCTAACCTAGCACTCATATGCCCTATGTCCCACCCTACCACACCCATGACACGTTACCTTGTTGCCTCTACAATTGACCCTTGGGTTATCTAACCCACATCTCTTATAGTGGTAGTGCCTTTCCTCAACAATATCCCCGGACAATCCTCTAGCTCAAGGTGTTAACCCCATGCTTTGTCCAAATCTTGGTAGCAAACTACCTTTATAGAAATACTTCTTTCATTCATCGAGATGCTGGCGACCCTCAAACTTCTTCTTGCCCCAAGAGTCAACACTTCAGACCTAGATGACTTAGGATGCATCTAAGGCTTGCTCTTACATTCCAACCATATCTGGAGGAGTGACTCCCACCAATAGCTCTTGGTATTAGATCTCCAATCTAATGTTGAAGTTGTGAACCTACATCAGCTTGTTGGCTTCAACTTCTAAGGCAAACTAGACCAAGTCCATAAAGCGAGTGCAATACTCTTTGATGGACATGCCCCTTTCCAAAGTACCATAAAATCATCGTACTTCTTCATACATAGATGATTCAAGTAAAATAAAGCAAGAAACACCTTCAATAATGGCCCCCATCCTGTAGGTTCGCTAACCTTAAGTTATTTGCTCCGCCACCATACGTCTGCCCATCCTCTCAAATAGTAGATTGCCATGTTTACCCTCCTCTAGGGAAACCATACATGGTGAAAGTATCCTCCATGTCCTAGACCCATAGTTCCATGATGTTGGGTTCCTCTTAGCCTTCAATGATTTGTTGGTGATGATACCCAATCCTCCTCAACTAGCGTAGCTACTAGCATTGGTGGAGGCTAAGGTGCTGGGATTTGGCCCTCCATGTATGCTCCAACGGTCTCCATGAATGCCTCGATACACTCGTAAGGGAAATTAGGGGCCATCACTTCCTAAAGACCATAAAATTAAGGCTATAGGGCACTAAGGCTTGTACATTGATAAACACAAGCTATATATGGCACATTCCCAACCTAACTCTCATTCATGGATATCTGGGTTTGAAAATAATTTAACTTACTGGAAAAAAAAGGAAAAAGGATTTCAAATTATGATTGATACTATCCTATGTTACTATTTTAAAATTATTTGTGAGAGTAAGGCAAATTTAGTAAAACACTTTAATAAAACTTGGGGTGTGAGCAATCTCATTTTAAAAAGTAGTTCATTTTATAAAAATGCTTTGAGAGCAACCTCTAACACCCCCATTTTTCATTGCTGAAAAATTTTATCAAAACATTTGTGGAAGTAGGAAAAACGTAAAAGAAATAGGGTTTTAACACCACACCTAACACAAGATAAACATCCCCCACCTAACCCATAAAAGATAAAAGGCTAAACCAATCAAAACACTTAAAACAACAAAGTGCACAAAATATCAATTTAATTAAACAACTTCAAGAGTGTTTACATCGAAGGACCCTGATCGGTTTTGACCAAATCATTACAAAATACATATAGAAAAAGTAAGGGCTGCAATAAAATAAATTAGCGTATGAGAACTAATTTAAAATCTTGGTTTGCCAAGGACTTCACCAAAGCCTTCTATATGTCCTTGCTCTCAAACCCTGACTCAAATGAGTTAGGCTCTCTATTAGCCATCCCCAAATACCTACACATGGCCCTCTACTTGTGAAAATGAGCTGGTGATCGAGAAAATGGGTACATTAGTACACTACATAATGAGTAAGCTAAGTTGCTCCCTCAATATACACAAGTATACCAATTTACCATACACAAATATAAACTACAAGATGAATCATGATAAGTCTATATATAAAGGTAAAAGTGCATAAATACATGTTATCATGCATAATTCTAATAAAGTTAAAATACATCGTGCTTAGATTCACAATATCATTGCATAAGCACTTGCACATATAATAGCAAGTTACACATATAATAGTAAGAGAATCCAAGTGGCCTCAAGGGTTTTAATTTCAAATACTCAATCCTTCGCGATATGCTATTTACTTACCTATATGTGAGATAGATCAAACATTTAGTTTATATTCCATTCCACCACCAATTAGTCTTATCGATAATTATCCAATTGTCTAAACCAAATTTTATTCCTTTTTAATCAACCATACTATTACTTCTATTTCTCAACCAATCATTAACTATTCACTTGGTCATCATTTATAAATTATCAACCAATATGTATGCTCCATAATTTATTCTCATCAAGCAATGGATTGTGCACTACCCATAGTCTCACATACCATGGAAGAATATCTAAATAAAGGACATAAAGTCCATGCCAAAGCCAAACATCAAGTGGACATAAGCCTATGATAAAGCCAATCACTAGAAAGAAAATAAGTATAGGCTAAAACAAACCAATATGGACAAGTCTAGGCCAAAGCCAACTACCTAGGTAACCAAACCCTTTAGTATCAATACCCCCTAATAAATCATTAGTGCTTAGAGAAAGTAAGGCACCAAGACCTCTTAGGATCCAGCCCAAAGGCACCAAAAATGACTGAAGGTAAAGTAACTCCCAGTAGTAATTGAGGATTGAGTAATCCCAACCCACACTCAAATATGCTTTCTTTTGATTTATATGATTGGTATTTTATTCATAAATATGGGTGATCATACAAGGCCCATACAAAGCAAGCAAGGAATATTTTCCATATCAATCATTTTCTTACCATATTCTCAACCACGTGGGCTTTCCATTTGTCCTTGGCTAATATTATTCATATCTATTATATTGTTTAATTCAAGCCCATGTTGAGTTTTGTTACTCTTTATTTAATATTATCACTTATCATAATTGAAATACCCATTTAGCCTTCACATTACTCACAGTGTATAGTATAATTTTTGATCCATATTAATTCTTTCATTAGGCCAATAATAAATGATAAAATTTGTATTTTATCCCATTAATAATCATGTTATAATATAAAATATAACCTCAAAGCATAACCAAAGCAAAAAGAAACAGATCATGTAAACTAGTTGAACCAGTTGATTAGTCTGCCCCAACCAATCAACCGATTGCACCAGTATCTATCAATTTTGGTTGACCAATTGTATGGTTTGACTCAACTAGACCATGCTTGTATCAAACTAATTGATTGGGCATATCGAACTAGTAAATGGGTTTAAGTAGAGAGTAAGATCAAGGTCTGTGAAGGCTTACTAGGCCATAGGTTGGGACAACTAGTTAAGTATGCTAGGAACCGATCGATTAGGTTGCCTTAACTAGTCTATTGGTTTTCCTTAGCATGGCACCGAATCACAAATTTCATGCAAATTCTTACATATAAATCTTTCTTAAACACATTAAAACAAGTATCAACATAGTCTAACGTATTTATAACCAAATGAACATGCATTTCTCAACATAGAATCAACATATCTTATTTTTACCAATGTTCATGATTTTTTCTCAAATCATGTCATATAACCATCCAGATCACATATAAGAACTGTACTGTTTCATGCTAACATATAGAAATCAATTAAAGGTAACACCTAATTTGTAGGAACACTTTCTAAACATTTTAGAAACAAGAATCACTTATTTGATGCTAGAAAAATCCCCTCAAAAACATAAATTTCAACTATGGAAAATCTCAATTTGAAACCTTTAAAAATAAAAATCTCAACTTAGGAATTACACCAAAGCCAATTAAATTTTCAAACTTAAAAGTAGAAAGAATAAGAACATACCACTTGAGGTAAAAAAAAAAGGGAAAGAGTTAAACTGAACCACTCAATCTTTTTCCTAAAATCTAACTCTTCCTTACATAAATATCGAAACAAGAGAGAGAAAGAAGTAGGATTAGAAGAGTGCGATAGATTGATTGGTAAGGTTCAAAGCATAGAAAGAAGAGGGGAGAATACAATACTTAGAGATTTACTGAAAGAAAGGTGCATAGCAGGGATGATTGAGGCTATATATGATCAACCAATCGAAAGGAAATGTTGAGGGTTCAGGAATCAACTCAAAACCCTACATTTGCCATTTGAATTTAAATAGAATAGATGGATTTTATCTAGGATCTACTAACCTATTCGTTAGAGCTCCAATGATTTATTTGTAGAATGTAGGTTAATTAGACAAAAATTATCATTCATGAATGGAATAATGAAAGTTCATCATGGAAGGAATCTTCCAACTACTCAGAATCATGCTTGAGATCAAAGCATTAGATCTGAGAATCATCCAGAGGAGAAAGGATGAAGAAGATATTGTTGAGGTTATATCTCCCCCTTAATTATCCCTATCTACCTCCAAATTAATTTGAGGCAATCTTTTGGGCCAAATTTATCATAAAAATGGTTAGGAATCTCTTAAAGATAAATTAGCATAGATTGGTAAGGCTCCATTCTAAGATAAGGTATTGTTTAGAAAAAATCAAGTTTAGAAATATGACTAGCTCAACAAACCATTCGAAGGGTTTAGGTCTACTAGTTGACTATTCTATCACTAGCCAATTAGTTCCCCTAACCAATTGATTAGTTTAGTCGAGGAATCCCAGTTTACTTAAATGATAAACCAGTCTATAAATTTATGGAAGCAATTGATCATTTTGTCTGAAGAACTTAATAAAATCCATTTTTCAACACAAATTCAACACAAACATTATCCCAAAGCATATCATAACATTAAATCAAAATTAAAAGGCCATAATTTATCATTCAACCATTTCAACAAAATGTGGGGTATTACATTATGTTCCCTTTGTAACCTTATAGTATATTTCATCCTTATATCAGTGATCCTTTTAGAGAAGAAAATTTGTTTACTTTCTCTCAAATATATGCTATTAATGGTGAGCTCTGAGTGTCCGCCCATAAAATGGTATCAAACATCCTAATTCTTTTAGCATAATTTATGAACCACTTTGAGTAAGGATGTAAAAAAGAGAATAAACACCAAGGAAATGGCTAAGGCGATGTAGGAAGTAGCCAAAAGAATGGAAGCATCCTGAGAGCTGAGATGAATACTAGATAAAAAAGTGTATGGCATAAAATAGATCTATGAAAATTTGACGCTAGTGATACAACCATCTTCCCTACGAAATTAGGTTAGTAGATTTGAAAAATATATGTTACTGGTGTGATTTGACAAATATACACCACCCACATATACATAATGCAGAAAATAGAAAATAGATGTTTCCAAGGCCCTTTCCAAGAAAGTTGAGATGAAGAATAGAAATAAAAACAAGTGGTGTGCCTACAAAGAATAAATTGGTACACGACCAATGAATGTTAATGATTACAGGCTCTAGTTGAGGATCTAGTATAAAAGGGTCATTTAAAGAATTATTCACATACATCCCTTGCCACAAAAGAGATAAGGATGGCCTAATAATTTTCCCCACCCTCTTAAATCAAGGGACCCCTATAATTATACACTATATTGTGGGAGGATATTCCTTACAAAAAGCTAGAAATGTGGCCCTAAAAGTTTATATTAGAGAATTTAAATTCTATGAGAGAAATAAAAGGGAAAGAATAAATGGATGGAAATTTATTTTTAGAGCAAACGATTTTTGATAATTAAGACTTTACCATTAGTACGATTCACTAGTAATATGATAAAATTGAAGGGAATGGTGGGTATCGCCTTCAAGGTTTGTAAGTTGGGGGTTTTAAGTTGCATGAAAATGAATTTTATTATCTTAGCTTGTCCTTCCACATATAATATGATATTAGGATGACTTTCCCTCAATAAACACCAAACCTACATTTTCATGGTCGAATGATTAATGAGATTACCAATTAATGGAGGATGGGCAGAAGTCATCGACAATAGGAAATTATCACAAAAATTTTATGCAATATAAGTAAAATATACCTTGGGATGATTGGATGGAAAGAAACCAAACAAATACTTAACATGTGTTAATTTTTCAAGGTAAGGGAATAAAAGTTATTTCTTTCATTTGTATATGTTTATTGATGTTTGAAGTAAGCCCTTAACATTGAGGCCATTAACAATTTCAATATGTAAGCCCTCTCACCTAGAGGTTATTGTGAAAGCTATAAGCCCTCTCATAAAAAGGCACTTGTGAAAGCTTAAAGCTATCTCACAAAGAGACTATCGACTAATGTCTCTCTGTAAGCCCTCACCAAGTTCCTTAAACATTTTAGATAGCCACTACTAGTTAGATAAAAGACCGGTGCACTTTCACTGACTAAGCCCAAGTCTCAATGATTAATCCCTTAAATAGTTCAACAAGCTTAGGATATGGGAAAAATTAATGATATGAAAGATTGATGTGCTTTCCTTCACTAAGCGTAAGGCTCAATAAAAAAGCCCTCAAAGGGGCCTGATTTGAACATAGACGCACCTAGTGAGATGGAATTTTGGTTTTCTTTCAATCACTAAGCACAAATGGAACATGAGGGGGGATGACATACTGATGTATATTCACTCACTAAGTCTAGGCTCTTAAGGTGCATCATTGGTTGAGGTACCAAGGCCATTGATTCATTAGGCAAACTTATCTACCTTTCACCTTAGCTAAGTCAAGGCTACTATGGTGCATTCCTCAACTAAAGTGTTGAAGCCATTAAGCCCAAGCTGAGGATTCCTATTGGTCCATTCATTCTAATCAACCAATAGTGATTGGATCGTACCATAATTTGGTTAGCCACCACCAAAGTATAATCAAGATTTAAATTTTGGGCATTCTAGGTATTTTGATTTTCTCATTTTCTTATTACAACCATATTTCCTTCCAAACATTAAAAGAAATTTATATAGGAAGAAAGAAATGAATAAAAGGGGGAAATTTATTTTATATATGAAGAATATATATATATATGCTACATAAAGAAAAGGATAAGAGATAAGGGTTTCCTAAGAATAATCTACCACTTTACTATTTATCTCAAACTACTCAAAAACTTCAATAACAATAATGATTTCTAGATCCTCACTAGAATAATAGTGTCCATCTGATGACGCTTAGCCAAGATCTTGAATTGAGGATAAACCATAGAGGCATCGTAATCATATCATTGGGACTAAAAATATTTCTTATAATGTGAAAACTCTTTACTTGTAAGATATTTAACTATAGGTTCACTAGCATGCCTTATTTTGGCATCAATAAGTACCTTCTCTATATAGTTTCTATATCTTTTTTCCATGCCTCGATAGATTTATTGGACTTAGATAATTTTTCCTTAAGATTTCTTATTCCTTTATTATAACTTAACTCCATCCTAGTAAAATCTTGCTTAGTTAACCAAAATTGGCCCTTGCTCCTCCAAGATTTTCTGTCATTCTAAGTATTTATCCTTAAATTCATCCAACTTAGTAGTAAATATTTGTTCTCTCATTAAGAATCCATAAGTCCAAGAGTGTGGTTTTGGACTTTCCCAAAATCCATAAGCATTTTTCTTTTCAAAAAATAATTAATTATTTATGCTCTTCACTTTGTAGAAATAGTCCTCGGAATAAATAACTTTGACTCTTTACAACTCAATCTTAGCTTTAGATGCTTGTTTTTCTCTTTACATGTACTATTACAAGATAGAAACTTGAGCTTTGTGAAAGTTTACATCAAGTGAAGTAAACTTAAATTCATATTTTTTTTCAGCCTCTAATTCAAACACTTTCTCTTTTAGAGTTTCCTTCTCACCTTTTAAGGTTCGTTAAACTTCTTGATGTTCTATGAATTCTCTTTTTATCTATAAAAAGTTTCAACTACTTTGAAGAAGTCAATAAAATATCTTCTTTCACATAATGAGTTCTTGTAGATAATATATAGACAGTTATTAAAGTAGTTACATTAAAAAGCATTACTATGTAAAACTAAGAAGCTATACCTAAAAGGTAAGATTTCAAATACCCCTTAGTAAAGTTCCCTTTAGAAGGGTGTCAACTACCTCTTGATCCCTCTTTAATGTAAGTGCCTCAATCACCTCAAGGCTATAAAAATCATTGGGACAACATTTAAAGAGGAATAGTTGTCAAATATGAATAGGATATCTTTATCATCTTAGATAGATACTTTAGAATCACCCTCCAAAACCATTTATCTCTAAGGAAAACGTTTTGGTGTTTATGCATGAGGTTCTTCTAATAAATTGATTGTAGAGCTAGAGTTTCTACAACTAGCTAGAACAGAGGGAGTTTCTAAGGGATCCCTTGTGATGGAGCGAGGATTTGTTAAAAAGGAGGGGACTTTGATAAGGCCAAAAGGAGCTTACACTTACATTTGCACTGTCCTTTCCACCAGTTCTTCATCTCTATCTATTTCATCTTCCATGGTAATAATTTCCACTACAAGGCACTTACCTTTTCCTTAATAGGTTTAGGTTGAGGTTTGGGAAGATTTTCCTTTGTGGTGGATAGAAAGAGGAATAGATAAAGGTCAAGGTTGACTAGAAAAACACTTTGGGATTATATTAGTCATTGGCACTTTTAGGATCATCTTTTATTGAGTTCCCTCTTGTGTTGTTAGAGAAGTAGGTATTCATTTGGGTTGTGCCTTTTCTTATCCCACAAGAAACTTTAAGATTACTTTGGGCGGGCCTTTCCCATAAAAATGTGTAAATTGATTGTGAAGTATTAATCATATAATAAATCTTGATGGAAAAAAAATGTTTTTTTGTGAGGATAGCCGATGGACTCAAGACTAGACCAATAATTAATACCTTTACAAAATTACTAATATTACTAACCTTTTTTATTTATTTCTTTCTTTCTTTCTTGGCCTATTTGAACCTAACTTCGTGGCCTTTTCACTTTTTTGAGCAGATAATAAGGTCTGATAGTTATTAGAACATAATTATGTATAGATATAGCAATAAAATGTAATGGAAATACATATTTTTCATTTGGTTACCCAAATAATGGCTGCTCCACTAGGAAGGTAGATGGTGGGTTTTTCTATACCCTTGGAAAATATAGGAGTAGAAAATTATTGTCAATATTTCCACTCATTACACTATATAGAAATGTTAATGATGATTTTATATGACAATGCATAGATTAAATCATTGAGTGCTTGAAAAGAAGATAGTACAATATATGTTACTCACTAATGTCAGAAATTAGCCTTATATTTTGAGAATTATGGGATCATTCGTGAATTCATTATTATTTAAAACACTCCCATATTGAAAAAAGCTTTCAAAATTATACACACAATCCAATAGCTTAAGGGAGAACGGTGGACACTCTAGAACCTTGGGGTTAATTTGGCTTCTTTTAGGCAAATTCCACTCAAAATTACCAAGGTGAAAAACTACTTTGACTTTGATTTCTTCAAACAATAGAAAAACTTATTCTTACCTTTGATCATGATCGATTGGAAGATTAGATCTGATGTGTGGCTTAAATTTTTTTTTTTAAATGTCTATAAAAGTTAATTTTTGGTGTGACCTCCAATAAATGGCATCTATATGGAAAGCCTAATATCCTTCACCATGCATTGGGAACATTCTGAGTAAGAATAATCGGATAAGATTAAAGGACCTTTTAAATAGATGCTACTGAAAATGGATGTTGGTATATATAGGCTTAGTATATAAGGTAATGCAGTTGTCCAGCCAATTATTATCCCTACCTGAAGGGGTTGATAGAATTAAGGTGAGAGAATAAGAAATATAGTATGTAACAAAAAATTGATCAAGTTGACCGCCTATAATATTTCTCAATAGAAGGATGTTCGATTCAAATGTAGAAGGCTTAGACATGTTCACTAAGTAAGGAGAATTTAAAAGTGGTGAAGGGGATAAGGGGTTCGCTACCAATGGTTTTATCAAAGATGAGTAAGGTAATGAAGAAATTGAGATTTTAATGGATGTATTTGAAGATGGAGAAATAGAGGAAAGAGAAGAATTAGCAAAATATTTGAGAATTAGAAGTGTAGGGGATTTACTAGGATGTTCAAAATACTAGTGGTTGGTGAGATAATGACACAAAATCTACAAGTGTGATTTCCATCTGGAAGCTCATGATGTTAAACCTATCCACTTATGGTGATAGTAGGAGGGCTTGTACTGATAACTATAAATGGAGATGATAGTGGTGTGGATAGTGCCTTAACATATGATGATAATGGAGGTATGAATGTTGTACATTTGAAGTTAAAGAATGACTGTTAAAGGAAGTTGAATAATAGTAATCAAAAAAGGTGAAGGGGAATCTAAGCTAGTGGCAAAGGGTGTGTGTGTGCATTTATATATATAGTGATATGGATAATTAGAGTTACCTTATTTTATACAAGGAAGATGAAGAATTTACATTCTTTACTTAAATAATCATCTCAATAGTCTCACCTTTGAAGATGATAAAACTTCAAATCAAACCTCCATGCTTGTATTTTCTTACGCAAAAATAGCAACGTGAAAATGAGTGGTCTTCAATAACCTAGGAACTAGTTCCTTTTATAATAATTATTGAGTAGATCATATGGCTATCATCTAATGCTTCCCCTTCAATTTAAACACATGAGGGGAGGAAAATGAGGCATATTCAACAAGTTTCATTTTGGTACCATTTTACATGTTAACAAAACTTAAATTTTAATATTTATAATAATTGATGAGATTATTATAGTTGTATTTTTTGTTCTCATAGGCCTCACCAGCAAAAGTTTCAGATAGTAATTTATATTCCAATAATAGATAAAGTATATGTATGAGGTTCGATAATCTTGTTGTGTAACTTTATTAGTACGTGAAAAATAGACACTTTGTAACTTATATGTAAGTCGGTATTCTCATGTGTAAGTGGCCAATAGCTACATTATAATTTTACATGTAAGTTAGCTTTTTTATTTGGAAGAGGTCAAAAACTATTATTTAATTTTACATGGAATTTAGTCTTTTCATTTATAAGTAACCAATGGTCATTTTATAGTTTTATTTGTAAGTAATAAATAATCTTATTTTTTTAATTTTATTTATATGTATCTAGCATTCCTTTTATTTCTTTTAAATTTATGGCTTAGACCAATGATGATGTAATTAAATCATAATATATCTACATACGAGAAATAGTTGATGTGGTTGGTCATCAGTAATTTTCTGAAGTTTAGTTTCACTACCTCACAAGAGTAGCTGATGGGATGGATAAAATTTTTAAGGGAATGATGATATGAGTCTCTCCAAAACTAATACATTTGGGCCTATGGTATGCCAGCCCAAAGAATAAAGGTCAGTCTAACGGACCTCTAACCATGTTCATCTCCCCTGAATTCTTGCATGGTTCCATGATAGTTCGGTCTACCACATAGTGTAGAGATAGTTGGTTGTCCTTTACCACACTATATTTCCCCCCATCTCCTCTTCCCCTACTCTACCCCTATATATATGGGGTTTTGTACCCATTTAGAGTATCTAGAAATCATAATACAACTCTCACACTTCTGTTATCTTCTCTCTCCTCTAAACTCTCCAATCGATATTCCTTAGTTACTTGTTATTCTCTTAAATTCCTAAGATCCCCTTAGTTCAAAAATCAATAAAAATTGATCATTTAAATTTTATTGATGGCTAGATTTATGTTGTTGTGTATGTCAATATTCTTGGGTACTAAGATTGACTTTAAATAATACACTAATCCTTTGAAGAGAAAGACTTGAGTTAGAAAGGGATTTTATGCCTAGGAATAGGCCCCCAAGTGCATAATGGGGACCTTAGATCAAATGGTTCATTTATTTTTCTTTTAAGGGGTATATGTACTTTAGGACTTGAGTGTTGAGGTTGTGTGTGACTTCCTTAACTTGTTGTCTCAAAGGTTAGATATTGATTTTGATGATTAATCATTGGTGTGAATGTCATAATCATGGGATTTTATTACTCTCAAGATTTAAATTCACACTTGATTGAACCTGACATAGATTGTGAATTTTGAATCATTTGATTAGGGTTAGAATTATTTAAGAGTTTAAGATTATTTTTAACCAATTAAATCTTTGGTTCCTTGTTAGGGTTCTTTTAGATTAGTATTGTATATGCATTTGTGGATTATGTTTACCATTGATATTGTGATCATATATGATTATTAAATTTTAAGCTTGTTTCTCGTTATTACATATTACAAGCAATATGAGAATGTAACTTCTTATAATTGGTTGTGGTGCACTAATTACGAGAAAGTCCTACTAATACTAAATTTTTAGATTATTATGTATTGTCCATGGTGTGGTAGGAGGCTTACAAGCATAGAAAGGATCTATGGGAGGATATTTATTTTAAGGAATAGGTCTTTGAATCTATAAATTAGGGAAAACTAGGGTCATATCTTTATATGCATGCTTTTTTTGTGTTATATTTTCTTCTAGACTCTTGGGTCCCTAGATGTGTTTTGATTAGCTTCCTGTATAAAAAAATTACATTATCCATAAACCTCTATTTATATAATTATATATTCTTTGTGCAGCTTTTATTTTTTATTTAACTTTTTTAGGATTAGCATTTACCAGAAGGAATGTAAGGAGATCAAACTTATGCCAAGTACAGCAGTAATACCTAATATTTTTGAGATTATACATATTCTAAACAAAAATTTCAAGTGTAAGAATTAAGGGTGTTACTTTCTGGTATAAATGCTTTTGGTTATAAAATCCTTATTTATTTTTTCAAAAACATTTGCTTCTAAATGTATTGAATCTTGATTTATCCTTGTGAAGAAGGTAATTTAGGTTAAAGTCTTAGGTTAAGTGTAAGTGTTACATTGATTGTTGACCTTTAAATGTTGATGTGTACTTGTTTGATTATATTTACTAGGTTTGTAGCCCTACTCTTTTTTTTTTCTTTTTTTCCCTATACCATTATGGCATGACACATTAATATTAAGGGAATGGAGGACTTTTCTTATCGCATTAGCTAAGAGACAAGTAAAGTTGTAGCCACAGGCATTGCATTAGGTGCAAATTTAGGATGAGAATTAGCTTAGGGAGATTAAGAGGAGTGATCCATGTCTGACCTCAAACACTAGTGGTGCTGGACGAGGTTTGATAGTCAATAGTCTCTAAGTGATCAATCGAGAGGAGGTAGATGTGAGTGCTAGTCGATTCATCAATACTACCACTGGTATACCATTGTGCTCTTAAGTGTTTAAATTCATTTTTAATCATATGATGTGTGCTTACATGATGAGTTGCTTAACTATTTACTTGATTAGGGTTTAGTTTTTTTAAGGTAGTGGTGACTCGATTTTGTTGGATCATTTATGTATTAGTAACTTAAACATTTAATGAGTTAGCTTTGTTTTGCTTAACTTCAAGGACAAAGTCTCTTTTTAAGGGATTCATAATGTAATACCATGACCTTAGTTAACCCTAACTTAAATCCTAATTATAAAATTTATACTTTATGTATTATATAAGGAACTCTTTTTTATACTACATTTCACAATGATTATATGTAGACCATGGAGTAGTATAAGACTTACAAGCATTGTGAGGATATATGAAAAAATATTCCTTTTGAGGAATGGGTCTTTGGATCTAAGAAGTAAGGCAAACCATTATCAAATCATTAGATGCATTTTTTTTAATGTGTTGGCTTTCCATTTGCACTCGTAGGTCTTGTAATGTATTTTGGTTATCTTATTATAAAGAGGTTGTATTATCCTTAAACCGTCATTTATCTTACTAACTCATTTCTATGCTACTTTTGGTTTTTATATGACTTATTCAACCTCAACACTTAGCACAATGAAGGTAAAGAGACCAAACTATGT
Organism: Tamarix austromongolica; assembly: GCA_039764185.1. NCBI lineage: Eukaryota > Viridiplantae > Streptophyta > Magnoliopsida > Caryophyllales > Tamaricaceae > Tamarix > Tamarix austromongolica. The sequence continues at coordinate 34,396,547 of CM077814.1, forward strand.
TAATTTTTTGGTATGATATAATGCTGTGAGATTATACTTTTGCAAAATGAAAATTTTAAGTTAAAAAAGTTGGGGTTTTATAATAATAACAAATAAAGGCAAAATAACATTAGAACTATAGTTAGATCTTATAATTAATGCCACGTTATTTTGATTAATTACAAGAACAATAATGTTTCTACATTTTTTCCACAAAATAATAACTAATAAATTAGCAATAATTGTAATAATAATGAGGATAATTATAAGTGAGTGTGTGATTAGTTGTTTATGGATTTTTTTTTAACAAAATAATAACTTACTAAGTTGAAAACAATACTTCAAATTTTCATTACTTGTTGTATTCCATGGTTTATATAAAATATTATACAATAGTAATATATGTATGCATAGCATTGTTCCTTCTCAAGTGAAGTAGACTTGTAATTAGGCTAACATCTAGTGTACCAAAAATCAATAATATCCATAATATGTTTACATGAATAGAAAATAAGGGGGAAAAAAGGAGTGAATGGTTGCTAGTGGTGCAACATATATCCTATATTTATCACCATTGCCATAAATGTTCGTTTTTTCAATGGGTTGACTAAGAGGAATTAATGGCACATTAAGCCTAATAGAAAATCAAAAATAGGATAGACAACTTGGTTTAAGGGCATGGTTGTAATCACCCCTTTCTTTTTTATCACTGAATGTAAGACCTCAAAATATATAATCGATGTGTTGATTGAAGCTAGGTGAGACATTATTGATCTACCTACAAGAAGGATAGAGTTAGAACTTAAATTATCAAAGCCACATTAATGTGGTTCCAACTGAAGGACACTCTAATCCTTTACTTAGTAATGCAGGATGTGAATAAAGCACATTGAAAGTAAAACGGAGGAAAAGTCTAAATGACTTAGTCATCAAGATTGTTGAATAGTGATATCAAGAGTGGAATGATTGAGTTCCTTAAGTGAATGTATTTGTAAGGGTGTCTTGAAAGCCTTGTGAAGCTCTAGGAGATGAATTGGGAGAGTTTGTAGTTGATTCCTTAGAGAGATTAAGCCCAAGTATATTGTAAAGCTTTAATAAATGTGATTCAATGCCTTTTGGTCTTTATAATCCCTCAAATTACAAAGGGGGATTTACAACATCCCCTATGATAATCAAAATAAGGTTGTCATTACTAGTAGTGACTATTGAGGAATTAAATATAGTTGAGCTTCCTCAAATGCAGTGGTAGCTAAATGATATATGAATTAGTCATACAACTCATCATGAACATAATGTTTGAGAGGGGTATATAATCATAAAGCTATTATGGCATTTATTTCTATAACCTTAGATGATTGATCTTATATAATCATCCATTTGATGTTTTAGACCTCCTATTGAGTAGGGAATATTTAGTATTTTCCTAAGCTCATTGGGCTGGAGGCATAATTTTAGCTAATTTAGTTATTCCCGACTCCCTATAGAAATTTACTTGGGGAATGGATGAGTTATTGTCAACTTCATTAGTCAAATTTGCTCTAGGCCTCATTTTACCTATGTAAGGTGCTCTATAGGACTGGAAGTAGGTTAAGGCACATCTAATTCCTTCTGGTGGGATACAATAGTCCCCCATCATTGTCTTTTCTATGTCTCCTCCCTACGTAGGCAAAAGAGGTGAGTTCCTACCATTCGTTTCTGTCTTGTCCAAGTTTAGAATCCTAAAGAAGAAAGTAAGTGACCATCATTCTTTAATGAGTTTCCAATAATCATTATAGTTGTTTAGTCATTTTCTCATTCATGAAAAACAGCACTATTGATACAAATTAACCTCTATGACTATAGAAAGAGAATTTAATGTGCTCTTAGAAGATTAAGCTAAGGTTTCTCCCAATCATACCCTAGAAAACATCTCTTAGTACAAGAAGTTTGTAAGGGATAATTAGCAACACCATCTACACCAAATTTGATATGTGATATTACATGCGTCATCATGGTTATGAAATCTAGCTTATTCACAAACTAAGACAAATTTGGGTATCTAGACACTACAAAGGAGGTTGTGGAAACCCATATTATGGGAATTATGGGGGAGAAGGGATTGTTTCCCTAAAATCACTAATGGTCACAAAAATGTTATCATTAATATATCTGCCTTATGGCTTTCCATTTAACCTTATAATGAAGCCACCATATCTAAAGGAAAGGGAACACATAGCTCCTTATGAATAAGTTTGTTTTTATAAGTACTCTTTCTATATCGCTTACAGTTCCTACTACCAAAGTTGGTCAGAGAATGTTTGAGCATGTTTAAGCTCTCACATTCCTAGTTAGTATCAATGCTTAGAGGGATTTTTTGGGATTGGTTCTCATAGGTGAACTAAGCAGCATAAAGGTTAACTTGGATTTGTTTGCTATGTTGTTATTACCATAAGGTTCGTAGTAAAGAAATAGTATGGTACTATAAAGCAATAGACTACATCGTGAGCAACTATTGTTTGTTCTATTCTCTAATAACTAGCATCAAAAGGATATTCATTCTTTCTTCAATTGGAAGAGGATTATTCCCTTGGATTGATTTTGGAATATTACTAACTAGTGGGAAACTTTCACTTAGTGTTGCCATATTTTTTTACAGTTATGACATTACTAACTAAGATTCAATTCTATAATATTTTTTTACATTTCACTGTAACAATTGGAAGAGAGAGGATTAGCCACTCCATATTTGTAAATAATTAAGAGGCTCTTGGAGATGACCACGAAAGATCATCACTAGAACACATTCTTTAGTGTCAATAATTTGAGTGATAGTGCAGCTCTTAGTTAAATCATCTACCATTGAGGTATTCCTCTAAGTTACCTTTTCCAATTTTCTTACTTTTACTCATTGGAGGCATTAGGATATAAACTAAAATTCATAAAGTCATTAACTCTATTGATGCGGTATTTTGTAAATACCATCATAAGTTTCTTAAGAGTTTTGTCTATGTTGGATCCCTTATGTTGGTACATCATGAGGTAATTAGGAGGCATATTGTTTCCACGGGGATTATTCTCATGTTCTTGGTGATGTTGTTCTCATGACCACGCCTAAGAAGGGAGGATCTTTTTGGGGGGCTAATGATATAGTATCCAATGCTAGAAATGCTAAGGCTTGTCCCCAAGGTATAGCTCTAGAAAGTACCTCAATAATCCATGTTGATGAGGTAGATAATTCAGTGTATAGTACAATATGTTGCCAAATCATGAGACTTACACACAAGAGGAGGATTATGGCTAATTAAAGGATGTCTACAAGGGTTAGATAAGGCTTTTAAATTGATCTTCTACTTTTAAAAGGCATCATACCTTTAGCGGTATAATGGGGAGGCTGGTTATCTTAGCTAATGATCCTTAGTTGGATTATTTTTCCGATGGGTGACATTTAGAATAGGTTGTGCTTGAAGACTATTGAATTTTAATTACATTTGATTTATATTACTCTGTGTATTTTGTCTAAAGATTGAAAATGGTAAATTTTATAGTCTATGGAGGCAAGGTTGTCGGCTTTGAGGGTAATGGCATCATAAAACGGCATCATAGTTGAAATTTAGGCTTAATGAAGTGGCTTTGGGAATTTAAGGTCAACATAGAGTTGAAGGTGAAGGGCCTGGAGAGCTACCAATAGAGTTCTCATCAATGGATGGCCCAAACCATGAAGCTTATGGAGGATAACTACTTCTCATCATTAATTCAAAGTGGCTAGGGAGAAAAAGGAAACTGACTGGAAGTTGAAGGAAGTTGTGTTGCAATGGGAGTTCAAGATTTAGGACTCATAGATTTGTTCTTTGTTTGATAAGGATTAATGATATAACTTCAAGTGGGTAACTACCATTCTTAATACCAAATAAAAATAATCAAGAAATGTGAGGTCAACCTTGCCAATAAATAAGATTAGGTTGAGTTACATTCCAACGAAGTCAAGAGATTGAACCTAAGGGTGGTACTTTAAGCACACAAAGTCCCTCCAGATATGATAGAGGAGATTCCACTATTAAGGTGGGAATCAATGGTTGTGAGCTAAAGTTACCACTAATAACATGTATATTTTGTTGAGTCATGGGTGTACCTTGTTCTATATTATAATGGAAAAGTAGTAAATGAAAATGTTTTTAAGGCTTTCATTTTCTTATGTTGTTTTTATTTATATTTTATTTTAATCTTGAATTATCATTAAAAATGATTGAGGACTTCTCTTAGCCCTATATTATTCTACAAATTTTTGAAAACATTTGAGTGTTCAAGAATTCATTATCCATGAGTCCCCAATGCCCTTGAATTTTGTAGGGTGTTGGTTGCAAATAGCTTTATAATAATAGTTATAAGGAAATAGAATTGTGAGAATGAGTTTCAAAAAAAGAGATGAATTAATCAATATGGCAAACAAGTCAATTAGTAAATTATGTATTTAGTTTCATTAATTATGATGAACTAATCAATTGGTATGCCAAAACCAATCAACCAACTTTACTATACTTGTAATATCTATACTATTTTAAACTTGAATTTCCCCATAAGCAACGTTCAGTCTTGGGGATCTATTATACATTGATTATAAATCATTTTAAGAAGGTTTAAAAGTCTCATTAAAACCTTGTCACCTAATTTAATACGTACTAACATGATTCTTCCCAAAGTTACTTTTTTCATCTTTTTTCTTAGTACCCTTTTTTCACCTCTCTCTCTCTCCTCTCATGTGTGTTTGTGCTGTGAAGATATTTCTACATCCCAAATAACACCATTTATCTTCCATTTTCATCATGTTTAAGATCTTGTTTCACCTTGGTCATTATGCCTTACATCCAGCCTACCATTTTTCCATTTCTCCTCAATACTCTAGTTTACCTTATCCTTTTTGTTCCCTAACCTTTCTAAACTCAACCCAAACCTATATCCCTCTAGCTCTCTATGAAAAATTGAACCCTTAAAATCTCTCATCCTCCATTTGTAAAACCTCTAAGTTTTCTCATTGGTTATCCTTCTCTTAAGGTTCCTTTTTTCCAAGAGAATGGTATTTCTCCATATACTCTCTCTTCTTATCTCTATTTTATTTATATTTCTCAATCTATTGGTGTAAGTTTTTTTGCTAATTCTTGTTATGTGAGCAAGAATCCTAGGTGTTAGAATATTTTAGAGGAATGGTCTTTTTTGCTTGAAGATATTATGTAACACCCCCAAATTCACTACTGAAAAATTTTATTTATTAAAAAGAATTAGCGGAAGCGAAATAACAAAACTGTGAATTCTAGGGGTATTAATGCCATACTTAGTACCATGCCGGTTCACTCATACCGTTCTAGTACCAAGTGTTAAGGTTAAAAGAGTTAAATAAAATTTATAAGAAACTCAAGCATATTTAAATCAGAGTAGCGCAAGTAAACATTTTATAAGAATATAATCCACCAATGGTGGTTACAAGAAAACGAAGGCCACATCAAAAATAAGGTTTAAAAAGGTAGGGCTTTACAAATAGTTCCTTACGCTCTTTCCCGAGGGTCCACTTGAATAGCGCCTAAAAAAACTTGTAAGGGACACTGCCCATTGAATAGGCAAAGGTCCCATGAATGGAACCCTTCAGTACTATGGTACTGAGTAACCCTTTAAAAACACACTTAAAAGTAGGCACGTATGTAACACATGATATACTACTATATCCATACATAATGACAGGTGTAAATATAATATTCATATCCATATATTCACATATTTGACAAGAAAATCAGAAATTAATGGTGCATAAGTAATATTTGCTTTCGGACATTTGCATACTTAACAAGTCAACCAAATATTAATAGGCCATAATGAACAATTGATACTTTTAGGGCCTTAAGGCCATTAGTTCATCATTAACCAATCATCTCGGATTACAAATGTCCATGTGAGTGCGGGAACCCTACTATTATAGCTAGTGGACCTGTCATGCAGGACAAAACGCTCCTGGCCACTATTATTCACCGGTGGACCGGTCTAGCCCCAACTCACATGATGTTTCACTATAAGTAATTAGTGTCTTCCTCATGTCTTATCCGTTTTTTTATGTTTGGTTTGTTGAGCATGAAATCCCCCACTATTATAGCCGATGGATTGGTCAAGCAGGGCAAGATGCTCCTGGCCACTATTATTCACTAGTGGACCGGTCATGCAGGGCACCCCAGCTCCTGGCCACTATTATTTGCCGGTGGACCTGTTTGGGTCCTGCTCAACAATATTCCTCTTTAAGTGATTAGTGTCTTAATCATATCTTATTCAAAAGTATTTCACCCTTGACATGCATGGCTAACTATATCTACACTTATCCTACCAAGAGGGCTTGTCCCATATCTTGAGACTTTTGCACCTCCTAACTCGCCCTGACATCCTTCCCTTAATCCACTTTCTCACACCGGGAGCCCAAGTCCTAAGCGTGTGGGTAAAGCCCACTCACCGCCTTACTCTAGGGTTTTCTCCAAAAGCCCTAATCTAGGCCTATGTGGCCCACCGTCTCTACCTTACACATCCCAAACTATTTCAACACCCTACACGTCACGACCCTTAGATTCAACCCTCACTTTCTACCCCACTCATTCTCGTTTATTTTTTTTTTCATTTTCTTTTTCCACCTTCTCAAATTAGGGTTTCCTCCCAAACCCTAGTTCCACCCATTCAACCCTAGTTTCTCTTACTCTTTCATTTTACTTATGTCCCCCCTCGTTTTCACCTCTCATGGATCATGGATTATTTAGGTCATTCTTACCTACGTTAGCCAACTTACTTCCCCTTGGTTATGTTGTTCTCCCATTTTTCTTTTTCATGCCTTTCACCCCATATCCTGTTATTAAACATCCTAGCATACATGTCTTAGAGGGTCACATCATACAACATCATACACACAACACATGTAATCATCATCTACAAGCCATAAAGAAGTTACATGAGCATACATCCACTCCATGTTGCACTACCAACGAGTAATCATTAAATGTAAAGTACACAATATGGCATAACACATGGCACACATGGCATGTAACCCACACATAGTTGATCTTAGCCACATCCTTACTCGGTTTGGGTTATCAAGTTATCCCTCACATTTATTAGGCCACTAAACACCCTTCATAATTATTACACTTAATATATTTCCCATTTGGTCGGTCAGATTACCAATTAGCCATTTCCTTTATTATAATTAACAAATTGCCCTTTAGTTGGCCAAATTACCAAATTACCCCTTTAGTTAGCTAAATTACCAAATTACCCTTCTCTATTATCATAATTACCAAGTTACTCCTTTCCCATTTCCACTTTACCCCTTTTATTTACAAAATTACCATTTTACCCTTTATTTTCAAATTTACCATTTTACCCCTTAACTTCCAAAAATTACCATAACACCCTTTCACTTATAAAATTACCATTTTGCCCCTTTACATCCAAGATTACCATTTTTCCCTTTAATTAAGAAATTACCATACCTTTTTTGTCCTTTAATTACAAAATTACCATTTTGCCCTTTAATCACCATATTACCATTTTATCCTTAATTACGAAATTACCATTTTACCTCTTTACCTTCAAAATTACCATTTTACCCTTTACTTCCAAAATGACCAACTTATCCTTTTTATTTACAAAATTTACCATTTTACCCTTTACTTCCAAAAATTACCAATTTACTCTTTTGACTTACAAATTACCATTTTGCCCTTTTATTATAAAATTACCATTTTACCCTTTAATCGCAAAATTACTATTTTACCCGTTAATTATAAAATTACCATTTTACCCTAAAATCATAAAATTACTATTTTACCCTTTAATTACAAAATTACCATTTTACCCCTTCACTTCCAAAATTACCATATTACCCCTTAATTAAAAAATTACCAATTTACCCTTTTTTACTTATAATTTACCACTTTGCCCTTGCCTCCAAAATTAGCATAATACCCTTTTTAATTACAAATACTATTTTCCCCTTATTACACCACTTATATTAAAGTATCATCACTACATAAAATATTAATATTAATACCTCATCCACAACTATTATATTTAATATAATACTTATTTGCACCCACATATATTAGGCTATATTCTTACACAAGATATGTTACTAAAATACCCCTAGAGCTCACAAAAATATTAACCATGCATAAAGATCATAATAGCATAACACAACATGGATAATACTTAAAATTTTCATTAACAACCAAACTCTTACCTTAAAAAATATTTCCATACATAACATATAACCTAACATGCTTCCTTTTTATCAAACATCACAAGAAACTACATATATGATATTAAACAACATATATTAAGCATAATAACATATTAAAAAACCTAATATGCTAACATATGTTAATCCATGCGTTCAAGTGGGATTTAACGGTTACCTTAATTCCCACAAAAATGAACCTCACCAGTATTCTGGTTAAAGATTCAAGCTTTGATTATCAAAACCAATACCTAAAAATAATATCAAGATTTATTATATTAGAAATAATAAAAATCAAAGTATAGGACTTTATAACACTTAGTTAATCAAATACTTGAATTAAAATACTATTATACCTTAAAAATTATTACCCAAATAAATCAAGAAATGTAGAAACTCATCCTACCGATGCAGCATGAGCTGTATGTAAAGAAATGAGGAGGAGGGGCTCGAAGGTGGGTGAAATGAGGGAAAATGGCTATTTTTGGCTTAGTGGTTTGGGGCTAGGAAAGAAGATGGATGGGGGAGGATTTAGAGCAAGGGAAGGATGTAAAGGTGAAGAAAGGGTGTAGGTGGTGGTCGGGGATGGGTTTACGACAACTAAGGGCGGCGGAGGCGGCGGCAGCGAGGCTGTGAAGTGGTGCTGCCGAGGTGAGTCGAGATGGAGGGCTAAGAAGGAAGGAAAAGGGAGGGGGAAACAAAGGCCTATAGGTGGTGGTTTTGGCCAAAGGAGGTTTGGGGGTGGTAGAGGGGTTGTGGGGATTATTTTTGTGGCTCAGGTGGCGGCAGTGGTGGTAGAGGCGGCAGAAAAGGGTGGTGCAGGGTGGCTGCTGAGATGGGAGAAAAAGAAGAGAAAAAGATGAAGGGAGGAAGAAGGAGGCTATGGGGTGGCTCAATGGGTGTTGTGATGGTTCAAGGGTGAGGTAGAGGATGGTAGGGGATGGTGTAGGTGGCTGTTGAGGCAACAGAAGCAGCAGAATGGCGGTGGCAAAGCAAAATAGGGAGGATGAGGGAAGGAGAAGAAAGGGAAAGAAAAGAAGGTCGGGGAATGCATATGGAGTTCGAAAAATATGCAGAATGAGCAGGGAAGGAAGAGGAAAAAGAAGGGGAAGAGAAAGGAGGGGATAGGGGAGCTCGAGGGCAGCGGTAGGGGTGGTAAGGGAATGGCGATGGCAGGGAAAGGGAGGAGAAGAGAGGGGTATAGGCAAGGAGAGGGAGAGGTGGTGGGGCCAGGATAGGGAAGAGAAACAGAGGGAGGGAGAGAGAGAGATATGGGATCAATAGGGGAGAGGGTTGCAGGTAAGGTGGCCGAAGATGGCGGGGTGGTCAGATTTTTTGCCGGGGAAAACAGAAGAAGAAGAAAGAAAGAATAAAGAAAGGGCGGGGGAGGCTGTGCTAGGCCGGGCGAAGGGGAAGAGGGCGTGGGCCGGCCTAGTCGGGGGAGAAGGGGAAAGAAAGAAAAAAAGGAGGCAGGCTGGGCTGACGACGCTGGAGAATGAGGGGAAGGGGAAGAGTGGCAGGCTAGTGGCCCAATGCATAGGAGGGGAAGGAGCAAGCCGGTCAGCGACCTAAGGAAAGAAAAGGAAAAAATAAAGAAAGGAGAAAACGGAGAAAAATGAGAAGGAAAAAGGGAAAAGGAAAAAGAAAAGAGAAAATGGGATTAAATAAAATAATTTAATTTATAAAATAATAAAATATAATATTTTTGGGTAATAAATTTGTTTAATAATTTAATTTAATATTATTAAAATATACGGGTTTAAAAAGGATAATTTTAATAAAATAATAGTTTGAAAAAAAATTATTTAAATAATAAGAGTATGGTAAAATAATTAAATATTTATTTTAATTTATTAAATATTTATATCCAATTTTATATACTCAAAAAATCCATAAAATAATTAAATTAAATTGATTTAAAGGATAATTTATCCCAAATAAAATGTATTTATTAAATTATAGACTTTTAAAATTTCAGGGGATTACATATTACTCTAGGCAAACTTAAATAGATCTTATGGATGTATACTGATGTGTTATGTGATATGTGTTATAGTCATTTCATGGAATGAATCATTAGTTCACTATGTTGAAGAGCATGTTTAAATGTTTACAACATGAACATTTTTATAAGAGCGTGATAGGTTTACATGTGATTTTTATGTGGAAATATGATGTGAAGTGAGGTATGGATTTTGATTGTGTTACTAAATTGAGCCTTAAAGTGTACAATTTCAATGTTATATTCTAATTGTGAATAGTTTCATGAAGTATGAGAATGTGTAGATATGTTTTTTGTTAAGTTAGAAATCTTGAGATTTGGTTATGTGTTCCTCAATAGAACAAGTCAACTAGTTGGAACAAAACCAACCAACTAGTTTTGACACACTAGTCAACTAGTTTCCTCAAAATTTGGAGTGTTGGTGTAACTCAACACCAACCAAATAGTTAAGTTATTAAATAGTATACAAGTGTCACCAAAAAGGTGGTTAAAATCAAAATTATACCTAGAATTAGTAGGGGTTAACATAACTGAATAGTAGTATCTGATTATAGGATCGTAAGATCCTATGAATACCATAAAAATATGACCCTTGTATACTTGGCTGTTATAGAATCCTATAGTTATAGCTTAAAAATGCCAAAAAGCTCATTTGAAAGCACTTTTGGTTAGTAATTAAACAAGAGTAGCTAAAAAGAATCACACATTGTCGAGTAATATGCATATAGAAAAATTTAATACATAGAGTATATAAAAAAAACTAGCAATAATACAAAAGAAAATAAAAAAGGACATTTATAAAATAAATAGAAATTAATGAACAAATAACATCACAAAATTTATTCATTTTACTCTACATATAAAGTTTTTACTCTTTCATGAGTATTTTTCCCAACTATCTTTGTTGTGATACTAATATATTACTCATGTTTTTTTTGCATCAGTTGGTGTACAATATATAGTATGTATAAAATAATGTTGGTTAAGGTTTAAATTTATGGAAGACATATATTGGGAATAAGAAAAAAAAAATAGTTTCTAAGTCAAATAGATAAAAATTATAGTATATATGTAGAATCGTAAGATTCCAACTAGGATCGTAAGACTGTTGATACTACATAAGATTATAAGATTCTGCAACGATTATATTACATTAAAATTCTAAATATGATTGGATATCTATCAATAAATTTTGGATCATAGAATTATAAGATCCGGATTGAAATGTTAACAACTATAGACACCAATGAAATTATTTCCCATACACGTAAATTGGTTTACCTATTTCACCTTATTTTCTATCAGTCCATTTCATAAAATAGTCCACTATTTTTTCTAACTATTCAGTTGATTTTTCTAGGACTCTTGGTGGTATTTTGAGGGTTGAATTCCTAGTTTCATTTTAATTTTCATAAATAATGTATAAAATGGGAATAATTGGTTAGTGTTGATGTATGGATATCCATTAAGTATTACATATTTACCTTGAATTAAATATTCATGAATAAAGTAAAAGAATAATATATATACGTTGTATATATATATAAGGTTAATTTATATTGTTGGCCCACCTTTATTATTAGATTTGTTGATTATATATATTGGATTAGTTGGTGGTTGACAATCCACCATGTGTAGCCTCTAGATGGACTTTGAGATAGGGATTGTGCATTGTATGACTTCCCTTTGTTTATGACTTTGAATGCTAGTTAAGGCCCTAAATGTATGCTATTTAGATTTATGGTCTTCTAAGAGAGTATCATTATTTAAGGATTAGATGACTTTTGTGGTTTTGTTATGCTAACTATCTATATTTGTTTAGTTGATGATAGACAATCTGCCATTATTTGAGGTATGCTGGTTATCTATATTAGTATAGTTGGTGATAGATAGTGCACATGTGTTATTAGTATTGGACAATCTAATTACTTATATTAGATTAGATTGTGGTAGATTTTCCACTTATTCTAAGTATAAATTGCTGTGATTATGATATCTTTTATAAGATGAGTATAGATCATAAAATGCATCAGTATGAGTGTGTTCTTTCATAGGGATTGGTTATGAGTAATTTGAGATAATATGGTTACGTGTGTTATATGTTTCTCAACTTTAATGAAATGCCTTATATGTTCCATGGTGGATGTATCAAGGAGGCAATGATTACTTAGTGCATTGACATATTGGTAATAAAGTTTGTAAGAGAATTGTTCTAATTACCGGACGATGATGATGTTGAGTAGTATACTAATTTCCTTAGGCAGGAGTAATAGTATATGGGTTAGGGCTAAGAGTTGGATTTATACAGTGGTTTCCTTAGGGATCCTTTATAATATAGATATTTTAAACTCTCATGTCATGGTCTGGTCATACTCGATATGCAACTTAAACCCTATTATAGTCAATTGTAGTATTGGTAAATAAGGATATAGTTCTATACCAAAGATTGAGAGGGTTCACCATTATTTAACTATATCAAAAATAATATAAATAAATAAAAACATTAAATCACACAAAATAAATAATAAGAAAAAATATAACTATAGAGGTTTTCAAATAGAAAATAATAAAAGCAATAAAGAAAAAGAAAATAATGGATAACTATAAAGAAAAATAATGGATAACTATAAATATGATAAATATGCTAGGGAAATCAAAATCCAACACTAGATAAGGTTAAAATATAATAACAATTTCTAAGTTATCTTTTAATCATAAGAAAACTAACCAGGTTATCAGCCAAAAGTAGGTCTATACACCTTATATTACTTCCCTGATATAATTAATATAACAAAGTGAAATATTAAATCCTATTAAATGCTAGCAATATAGTAGTAACAAGAGGCTCCTATATTTAACTAGATTCAAAGCATTAAGCACAAGTGAAAGGATGTCAGTTTAAGTACCCAAACTAGTACATAAAGAATGTCTAGTTGTATTCCTCTCCTTTGACATAGACGTATCTAAACATTCCACTAATCTTGTTAGAATCACCAAACTATTAGGCGAATTGTTATCTAACCTAGCTATAATTTATACATATAAATTCTATCATGATCATATAGCCACGTAGCAAGTATATGATCCTACATATCGTCACTATGAGGAATTCAAAACAAGGAAAGTATCATATAAAATCATACTCAACATAATCATATATATAAATGATAGCAATTAAATTAGAGTCAAAGAATAATTCCATGAAACAAAGAAAAAAAATATATTATAGCTCAAACCATAATCTAGGGTTTCAATCTATTCCCCCGTAATAAATATTAAGCCAATTATAATAATCAAATTTATCTTACAAAAATATATATTGAATATATATATCAAAAATAGAGAAATAAAAAACTAAAACTAATTATGGATGAAAGTTCAGTAATTTATTCAAATAAAAAATTAATTAATTTCATCTTAATTAAATTCTTCAATCTCTTTTTTTCCCTTTCTATACCTAAAATTCTATGCCTCTTCTAACTCCTTCTTCTTCTTTTTGGCATTGAATTGTGCCATTTTTTTTCCTTCTTCATGTTGCAGCTCCCTACCTCTCTCTTCTTTTTTTTCTTCTCTCCCTTTTCTTCTACTCTCACCTCCTCCTAGTCACTCTGTCTCATGCCCTTCACCTCTCTTTTTTCATTTTTTCTTCTACTCTTCTACTGTGCTAGTCTACTCCTTATCTCTTTTTTCTACTAAGGAAGACTTTTCTTTTTTTTTTCTTAGCCCATTGGCTCTCCTCTCCTTTTGTCACTCGCTACTGTCTTTTTTATATTTTTCTTTTTCTTTTTTTAGGGTAGAGTCTCTCTTTTTTTCTCTTCATTCGTTGGCTATTTCATTTATAGAGTTACTTAGCTACTACACTAGCTCTCTCTTAGGCCTTTGGTCCAAAGACCCAACCCTTTTTATTTTATTTTGTTTCATTTTGTGTTACCTACAAAATAATATTATAAAAAATTAATAAATAATATTATACTTTACATTCATTTATTTTATATTATTTTATCTTAAATAATAAAATACAAAAGATTATTATCACTTAAGCACAAAATTATAATTATTCTCATATATTACTGAAATAAAAGATCAAAACTATTACTAAAGGGGTATAAAATATGTCAAAATATATACTCATCAATACCCTCACACTTAGCTTCTTGCTTGACTTCAAGCAAGTTATTATTCAAATCAAAGAAAAATAGTAAAAGTAAAACTAACTAGCCACTTTCATAAGCTTCACAAGTGCACTTAGTATGTGAAACAAGCCTTTTAAACCCCTAAGTCATCCTTAGAGGAATAGTAAGGTCTTGTGAGGGTTTGGTAGATCTTATACAAACAAAATCACACGCAATTCAAACAGAAAATAAAAACACGTCTAACACCCTTAACCAATGTTGTCTTAGAATATTTTTCTTCCATAAGATCAAGATTAGCAATCAACTAAGATTCGGCATTGGAAAATTTAAAGGATTAATTTCAATGTATGGTTCACACATAGACATTACAGATATGGAAAAATTTATAAATATGGATGAAAATTTACCGCACCTTTGTTGCATCAAGATCATTCCTCACTATAAATATCCTCTAATTTTCTTTTTGCTCAAATTTGTGGCTACAAAGGTATAGAAACACCTAGATATGTGAGATAAGATGATAAAAATAACAATTGAGTCACATATATCAATAATGAATGCTCATATATTTTGTGTATGAAAACCTCATAAAGGATATCAAATGTCTTCCTAATGGATTAAATTATATCCTTAACTCTTGTGACTAGTCTCCATCAGATCAAAGGCTACCCATCTCAAGAATCAAATAATATTTGCTAATAGGTATTAACTGGGTTAAGATATAGAAGGGTGCGGAGTATTCTAGGATTGTGGTGCTAATGAGACAAGGAACTAGTGGAACTCTAATAATTAGATGAAATATAAACATCAAATCCACATCAACAATGATCAATAATACACCTTAACTTTAACACCAAATTAGAATAATGAGATAAAAATTTTAAACATGAAAATCTCGCTCAATATCTTCTCATATCCTCCTCTTTCCATCATTTAGTATCATTTTCTTCTTCGTCTTCTTCTTATTCATATTTATTTTATTTTATTTTACCTATAAAATAACATTAAAAAATTTAATAAATAATTTTATACTTTTTATTTTATATCATTTGAGCTCAAATAATAAAATATATAAGATTAGTATAGAAAAAATTATAATTATTCTCATATATTACTCAAATAAAAAATCAAAAACTAAGGTTAAAGGGGTATAAAATATGTCAAAATATGTACTCATCATGTCACTTTTTACCCTTTTTTTTTTACTTTTTGTAGTTAATATCCACAACTGCTATTTTATATATGATATTATCTTCCACTTCTTCTATAAATTATATGACTTGTTTGCTAATTATTTTAGCCTTGCAATAAGCATGAGAATGGAATAAAACCTAAACTTGTGTTAAGATAGGTGGTAGCAACCTTCTTCTCATTTTCTCTTCTTGTAAGTCTAAAATTTGAAACCTAAGCTAGTAGTCAAAAAGTTTAGTGTGTTAGAGGCTTAACTGGTGAAATTGCTAGCATTTGTTATAGAATTTTCTTTAAAATCATTATTTGAAGTAATGGTAGTACTAGTCCTCGACTTCCTTTCAAAAAATTGGGAAGGGGGTTGGCATGACTCAATTTGATCATTTGAAAGATGTGTTGTTGGTTGTTAGAAGTAGATTTCTCTACTTTCCTTTGAAAAATGATGAAGGAGGTTAATTTTTTTCAAATTACCATTTGAAATTTGTGTATATTATAAAGCTACTCCTTCACTTCTTCTAGAAAAGAAAAGGGGGTTAGAATTTTTTTCAAAATTTTATTTGATGTTCGTGCGTATATTTAACACTAGTTGCCTAGGATTTCAAATTCATATCAAAATTTATGAAGGAGGCATTAAGATGTAGTATCTAGCTCTTCATGTGTCCTTTTTTTATTGCTTATAGCAGGTAGGTATTGTTGCACAACATTTTTTTTAGTTAGGTCTCTCCTTTGTCTTTATTTTGTGGAAGGAGATAATGCAATGTAGTATTAAGCAAGGTTAATGTTTAGTGTAGTACTCATAGTATTTAGGTAGTTAAGAGGCATTCAAACTATATGGCTCATTAGATTTTGAACTTGTTAAGTATATTATGGGACCTATATTGTCATAAGGCTAGTTACCAAGGTTGTTTGAATTTTGAAATTTAAAAATATAGGGACTTTAAGACAAAATCTTTTCAGAAATGCCTTAGAATTTTTCTAAAGTGAGATTGTTGGGTGATCAAATCACCATTATTTAGAGTGGTTGGATCTCTAATTGGGGATTTATCATAGAAATTGGTCAAGTAGACATCATTATAACTAACCTTCTCAAGAGCCATGTTGACATTCAATAGGTCGAACCCATCTGATGCAGGAGCATCCAATGAACATAATGATTGTCATGTTCATTCTAATCCTCAAGGTAAGGAAGATGATATAGCTTTCTTAATGGTTGATCCTATCATGTTAAATATTCTTGATAATTCTTATATTCTTGACATTGAAAAACATTCAAGTTATTCTTGTAGGTATGTCACATATTTGCAAGAAGATGATGTTCATACACCTTGATGTATACAAGTATTCCAAAGCATGCAAGACTATGAAATACATGGGATGATACATTACAACAAGAAGATAAGGTGATGATATTCATTATTTTTATAAACTTTTTGTAAACCCTAACCCTAAGTATAGTTTATGTAAGTTAGGGTATTGCTATAATTTCATGTATGTATCTTAGTCAATTGTATAGCTTTGTAATATTAATCCTTAGTATCATTTAACCAATGATATTATTCTTTAGATTAATGTTAATATGGGCTTAATTCAACCATGATTAATGGGCTAGATTAAGAGGGAATAATCGACTGGATAGGTTAGCTCACCACGAACTCTTCCTTCCCTTATATAAGCCTTCTTGTGCGTAGCTTTGTATGTAGATTTGAATAGAATGAATAATAATATTTTGATCAAACTTTAAGAAAAGTTAGCTAAAGTATAATCCTCCCTTTTGGGTTGACATTGAGCAAGGAAAATCTTAGATTTATCCTTCCTCAAACTATCTTCAACCACGACATATTTGAAGGTCTTACAAATCTGTCGAAACACTTCAACTTGTATCATCAAGTTCTTCACCTATAATCCATCAATTTACTTCGTTTCTTTTGCATTAGATTGTGGGTGAAATCTTATAATACAAATTTGATCCAACCTTCTGTTACCTTGATAAAAAAACCACATCACCATCATTTTATTTACCTAAGTTTATATAACACTACTAACACAAGGGCAACACTAAAATACTAATTATTTTTTTGTTTGTGCACTTTTAACTCTGATATTCTATTTCACATCATTTATGTTGTCAAGGTTTACCTAAGACCTGAATGGCACGTGTTTCTATGAGATATGCTTTAGTGTTTTCTCATGTTATTGATTCTTAAGTGATTTTATCCCCTTATATTATTTGATGTTAAAACTTTCACTCTTGAAGATCATTATTGCACCACACACACTATATCCACAAACACACTTTCTCATTTAATAGATAGGTTAATAGATGAAACTTGATTCTCACTGTCATATCATTAACATGTTGCCTAAACCTCTAAAATTGATTGATCATATGCATTACATTTTTTAAACTCACTTGTGATACTTCATGTACATAATCATTATCATATCTCTAAACCTAAATACACATGCTAATTAAGATGAAAATGTATTAGTAATCTCATTGTGGTATTTATCTTATTGTTAATATATACACACCTTAAATGAGAGCATGCTTATTTTAAATGATCATTGGTGTTTTACCATACAATTATCCTAAGTTATATATGTTATCTTATATATTTCACACTTACAATTCTTTACTGGTTTTGAGTGTGAATAGCATCTTTATAATTTACTTCAAAATGTGTATATCTTGAGAGGGATATAACTCCATATGTTTTATTTCCTTATGCACATACCTTTTGATTTAAATTCTTATTTATTAAAGCTCTTTCCTTTTGGTGATGACAAAAGTAAAAAAATGTGAAAAGAAGTTATGTGTTGACTTCTTTAATCATCAAATTATCATTTGTATGATACTTGTGTAATGTTATTGCATAATGAAAATTATATGATACATATGGTTTAAGATAATGTATTGAATTTTAATTTCTTATCTCTATACATAATCACTCATAATATGGGAATCTCTTTCTCTATCATCATCAATAAGGAAAAGATTGTTGACCTCATAGGTTAATTAACTTGTGTTTTCATGATAAAAAAATTATTTATGAATTTATCTTTTCTTATTAAGTGTGTATGTGTATCATAGCAAAAAATAAAGTATTAAAAACTTAACTAAGTTAAGGAGGGATAAAGTGGAAAAGTTTGCAAACCATATCTCAAGCAAAAGTTAATGAAAAACAAGGGAGCTAACCAAGACTTCAAGCCAATGGTGATATCTCTAAGTCTTAGCTTTTTTTTGTAATATGTAAATTTGATGAGCACTTTGATGATTTAATGTTTTTAATACTCTTTAAAAAAAACCATTTTGAAAGTTGTTAGAATGATTTTAAACAAGTTTTTTGCAAAAGGGTGTTTAAAATTGAATTTATCTCAAGCCCTTTTGCAAATGAGCTGACTTTGAAAATTCACAAAAAAAAACTAAACATTCATTATTTTTTGGCGAACAATACCGCATTTTGAAGCTTAGTGTTTACTTTACATCAAAAGAATACTACACTCGATTTTAAGCTCTATAGCTCAAGGTATAGCTTTTTAGTAAAGGCATGCAATGCTAAGTTGCCAAACCATTAGACCGGTAAAATTCAAAATAAGTCAATTGGTTAAACTGATTGAGTCATTTTTTAATATATAAGGGTGTTAAAAACTTAGTTTACTTTGAAAAAAATACTCAATTGGCTTACTTGCTTAAGGAGTCAATAGGTTGTGAGAAACAAGTAACATGATTACTTTTTATTGAAAAATAAATTTAGTCTCGACTTTATGTATTGTTTGGTCTATTTCCTTAAGTAGTCAAATGGTTATTCAAAACTAGCCAATTGGTTGCCTTTCAATGGCTATAATTTTTACAATGGTAAAAAAATTATCAAGGATAATAAAAAAAACATTCAATTGTTTTTCTAAAGTAGATGATCAGTTATATTATATCTTTAAAATTTATCCCATGGTAATGTCCTTTCATGCACAAATAGATCCTAATGGCTAAGAGCCTATTGGAAACATATAAAATGGGCTTTACAACAAATTTTAAATAATCATTTTAGACTTCATTTCATTCCTAAATTCTTCTACTTCATCATCCATCTATTTTATCAAGATCAAAAAGCAATTACACTTTCAAAACAATTATTTAAGAAAATCAAGTATGGTCATCCAATCACATATATCAAGATATAAGTGTATACACTTTGATATCTATTTCTCTAACCAGATTACTCCACATAATTGTTATTTCACTTTCATATTTCTTATTGTGAGGAATTTATTATAATCACACATCATACTCTTTAAAATTAAATTGCAATAAACTGTGTCTATGTATATCATTCCTAAATGAGGTTATTGAGTTTGTTGGATCATAAACCAAGAGAGGTCAACTAGGCTAAGGTGCATCAGCTCTTGATCATTGAGATATTATGCTCATGAATCTAGAAAAGAGTGATCATCACCCACAAATACTAATAAAAAGGAGATTCAAGTTCAATGGCAAAACCTTTTGGAAGTAGATGTACATAAACCTTATTAGGTTATATTGAACCACTAGAAATCGCATGTGGATTTTTTTTTGCAAACTATTTAATTATTTTACAAAAAAATTTAAAATTTTCATTATTGTTGCTAAATACTCTATTCACCTTCCCCACCCCTTTAGAGTATCTAAACAGGCTTGGATAATATAGATATAGAAGTTAGGAAGTGGTCACTGGAATACATTATGAGGAAATCATCTTTTAGACATAATAATTATAGCAAGTCGATAGATCTTTTTTACTCCTTTGTCAAGGGATAGGCAAGAATCTTCGGCTAGTACTGTAGTGTGTACAACCTTATAGTAAGTAATGATGGAGTAAGGTTTTTTATATTTATTACATTTATATATCATTATAGATGTGTACTTTGTATGTGTTATTGTTGATCTTGTAGTTTTTTTCTCCTATTCGTTTCTACTCCCTACCTTCCATCTCCTCTAAAATCTTAGCTATCATATCTTTTTGGCACTTATTGCAATTTTCCCTATTTCAAATCATTTAGGTTATTCAATTCCCTCAATTGGGGATAAAGGTTAATTTTTTTCTAATCCAGATAAACTTCAAGGATGAAGTTGTGTTTTTAGGGGGTGATGGTGTAACATCCCATTTCTCAAAAGCTTGAGTAATTCAATATTTGTTTTAATTAGAATAAAAGTAATTTATTTTTTACATTTATTGAACCCTTTGATGAAATAGAAACCTTTGTTTCATTTTTGAAACATTATATTTCTATTTCCTAACCCATTATCATAATTTCATTTCTATGAAATCTTCTAAGCCACTTTTAGGTATCAAATTTCGTCCATGTCATTCTAATTTATTTATCTTTCAATTCCTTAGAATTTTCTAGGTATCCTAGTTGATTACCCTAGCTTAGTGGTAGATGGTCAATGAATAAAATGATTGATATGACTAATCATATCAATATGGCATACCTTCTTTTTAAAATGTTTATCCTTGGACAACTCCACAGTTAAGTATTTTTGGCTTATTATAGTCCAAAGATGAGTAACTTCCAAGGAAATTTTATAGGTAGCTTATAAGTGAGGATAAAGAACTCTCAAAATGACTCAGATTAATATGTAGGTCTTGTCATCAATCCTAAATGTGATCCATCTAGCTACCCTTGTCTAGTGTGTTAAGGTATGAGAACAAAACTGTGATTGCTAGCTAAACTTAGATGACTTAGTCACCCATCTATCGAGATGATTGTTGGGATGGACTATATTGAGAGAGTTGGCAACTGAGGTATAACAAGGACATTAAGTTATTTGAGTGGGTGTATATGCTATACTCTAGATTGGTGGTAGGTTAGGATATCTAAGCTTGTGTCTAGAATTCCATTTTCATATATCCTATGGATTATATGATTTCTTGTTATTTTTTATCCTTAGCTTATACGTCCATTGTGATTGGATGAGATTCCTTCATGTCAATGACTTCTTTACATGAATGAACTTCATGTTAGAGATGTTTTAGGCTTTGTCTAATTCCTCTTCTTGGAATGATGAATCCCTTGTGATTCTTTATTTTACCTAGTATGCCCTTAGGGTCTAACTTATTGCATATTATTTTCTTCCCCTAGTTTTAAACTTTCAAGTTTCTTCAAGTGGTTTGTTGCCACCATAAATCATGTATATATCTTTATTTCAGCATGTATTATATGAATATATGGGCATGTCATCACTTATATAAGATGTGTCTACTCAATATGCTTTTTTTTACTAATACCACACTATTTTAGTTATTATCTTGGTTTATGTGCTCTAGTCATGTAAGGTTGAGAAGCATTTTAGTTTGGATCTTTATCATGTTGCATTCTATTTCATTTTTCTATTGTTAAGATCTATAAAATTTTATTGATTTTATATTAATTTTTGTATAGTATTTTAAAAATTTTGGTGGACTCAAGTTAGATAAAAAATACAAAATTCTTAGTATATGAGTTTAATTTTTAGACTTGCACCTAGAATAGAAAAGATATTGGTTGTACCTCTCCTTTGTTAGATATGGCAATAGTATCCTACATTTCTTACTTATGTTCTACGAAATTATCTTATAAAATAAAACAAAATTGATGGGGATACTAGAGTACATAGTGTACGAACCATCCTTTTTTATGGATGTTGATCATTTTCACAAGCAAATGCCTCCCTATTTTATACATAGCTATTGATCTAATACTTTTGAGTGATCGTCTATAGTATGATATTATTTATGTTGGTATAGAGTATAGTTATGCAAATATATATCTGTCTCTCTCTAGTGTTTTAATCATTTAATTTCTATTTCATATATTCTCTTCTCTTTGCACCATAATCTTGTATCATTTCGGGATCAAGTGATTCTGACACATGATCTCTAAACACAGGTTATTTTTTATCCTTGCACCTAACATATATTAGGTATAGGGAACAAATTTTCTATTTTAGATGTGGCATAACAACCAGTATTATACTAGTATTACTTCAACAAAATGATTTTTTAATAGTAAATATTAGGGTTTTATAAATTTTGTGTATTATATTTGTAGTTGTTAGAAGTCATAATTATTATTATACTTTATGTTCATCATTTTCCTCTTTCATACTATAAATTGACATAAAGTAAGTAAATTAGGTAAACTTTAACTAGTGGATTTTCACAAAAAACATGAAATAGTTATGATCTGTTAGGTATATGTACATTGAAACTAAATCAATTTTGTAAACAATTAACGATTTCACCAGAGTGTTATATAATTTCCTTAGTTAAAAAGAAAATTCGTGAAATATAAACTTATAGATGAGTTATTTTACTTACACATGATTGCTAGGCCTCCTAGAATTGTTAATTGGGTAAAAATTTTGAGGATTTATTGGAGAATTTATTCAAACTAGAGGATGAAATTGAAGGGGGGGAAGGAGGAAATTGTTAGAATGATGAGGATGAATGTAAGGAGAATATAATAGCAAGGAAAGAAATATTAAGGTAAGTGGGAGCATAAACTACTATTTTCCTTTGTTAAAATGCATGGTGTGGCACTAGTCACATCATGTTGCACCTTACAGCTAGTTGTATTGTATAGGAATTAACCTTAGTACCTTGCCTTTTTGTTAGAGTAATATTATACCAACTTAAATGTTTTAGGGCTTAGGGCTTGTATATAAGCATAAGGTGATAGTTAAGACATAAATAGATATTACAGTTGAGATAAGTTAGGTCTGAGATTCCTAATATATTTATTCAATATAATATTACCTAGTATTAATAATATATTAGCACTTATTATATAACTAATCAACTTGTGAGCAATTATTGATCGAGCGCATCTTCTAGCTACCCATTGATAAAATACTACCCCTGTTTTGAGGTTTGTAAAACTATAATGTTAATGTATGACTCAATATGCTCTATTATTTTATATATGACAGTCCATAGTGGTACATTTAATTAATTATTTATGAATAAACTGATGATATCTAGAATTATCATATTTGAATATAAAAGAATGTTATTTATATGGCTATTACTAAGTGTCAAAAAATAATAAATGTAACATTATGGTAATGACAAACATGATTAATCATTCTCTTGGTAGTGATTGCATTATTCCATAGTTTTGGCTTAGATAAGGCCTAAGATTCTATTTTCCACATAAATCCAATGGCATTGAGTGATGTGTCAGTATGAATCCTTATTATTTAGTTTACTCATTGTAAAATATCTTTTTACCCTTCATTTAAATAACCTAGTAATAAATTTATTATGATTAAACATAGGAATACAATCTAACCCTAAGAATCTAAGTATCTATGGTAGTACCTT
Source organism: Tamarix austromongolica (assembly GCA_039764185.1). Classification (NCBI taxonomy): domain Eukaryota; kingdom Viridiplantae; phylum Streptophyta; class Magnoliopsida; order Caryophyllales; family Tamaricaceae; genus Tamarix; species Tamarix austromongolica. The sequence continues at coordinate 34,420,424 of CM077814.1, forward strand.
AAGGGAGAAAAGGTATTTACACTATGAAAAGGGAAAGGGGCCAACGGTCTTCAATAGTTGATATACCATTAAAAATTAAACATTCCCTAGTACTCCCCTTTCTCCCTCACACTCTCTATTCCCATTCTTCTATACTCATACATCCTATATTTATAACTCCCCCATTTTTATCACTTAAAAAAAATTAAAAGGGTTAATTGTGGAAGCTAAATCATTAAACACGTGGGGTGTTATCACCACACCTAGTATAAGTTTAGTTCCTCTACCATTATTATACTAAGTACTGAGGCTAAAGCATTAATCCACTTCAAATAATGACGACAATCATAAGAACATAATAGAGATTACATTGTAAATTACAATTATCCCAAGATGCACAAAGATGTTGGTTAATAGAGTTACAAACCAAGAGTAAAGAAATGTAGAAGGGACATAAGAGTCCAGAGATATCTAAATCAAAATATTCTAAAGCAGACTCCGATAAGTTATAACTCTTAACCTTAAACCCTATTCATCAAGTAGTACCCTCAAAGGAATCCTATATAATCACAATTATCCATTGAATAGTAGGGGACCATAAAATTAATACCATCAATACAACAATACTAAGTAAATCCAATACACAACACAAATCATGGAAAGATCACATGGAGCATATAGGTGTAAGGAGTGGACATGACATAAACACATCAAATCATGAATACAAGAACATGGTATAATTCTAAATCAAATGTTCAATAATAAATAAGATGTCATAACATATACATTACCAAGGTACATTCTTATCATACCATTATACTTAACCATTATACTAAACTTAATTACAATAATATATCAAGGGTGTTCCATGAAAGGAAGACTCCTAAAAATTCTTAACAATCAAATCATATCTCATAATTTCAACAACTTTACCAATAAATTATAAAACTTCACAAGAAGGGAAAGAAATCAAATACTGACCATAAGAAGGGAACAAAGGTAATTACCAAACACAAGTAGGGCATGAAGGTAAATACCAAATCACATGAATCCATTTTAATTCTAATAACCAACAATGATTGCTTCAATTATTAATTACTCAAAGGGGGATCATATCAACCTAGAGGTACTAAAGGCAACATATTTTTCTACTAACTATCAACCCAAGGACAATAAAGTACCCTTATGATACTAGCACACAAAATAAGCATAATACCTTACCAACAAGGAAACTAAATAAATGATTATGTATACCCTCTAAGAAGTATGATGAGCTAATTAGAGTAAAATATAGGGCATGGTCGAGGCATAAAGGCGCAAAAATTCAAACCAAACCATTGGTTAAACCATGTATTTAGGTAGCTACCCCTAAAGAGTCATAATTTCTGATCTCAAGGTCTTTTACTTAAAATATTAATATTTTAATAATAAAATATCACAAAATGCACATTAAATTCCATTTATATACTTAACTATTTTTTATTTCCAATGTCATACTTAATTATTTTTCCTTTATTTCCATCTATTTAAGTCAACCATAAGGTTAATAGTTTAAGAAAATAAAATTCAACAATAAGCACAACCAAAGAATCCACTAAGGTTATCCTAGCCTAATTATTCTTATTTAGGCACATTAGGTCATAATGATAATAATGCCCTTGTAAGTAAATTACTTGTTAAATCCTCATTTTAATACCATTTGTTGTTAGAATTAAATAAAATTTTTAGCATAAATAAATAAAAATAAAATAAAAACTTTAGCATAAACTTACAATTCTGAACAAATTTTAGAAATGGAAAAACTATAATTTTCCCTAAGAGCACTTAAGCTTATTTAGCACATAAAACCCTAATCATACACATCTACCATATCATTGTTCACATGCTTCTAATTTTTAACATAATATAACGCATAGTTTGCGTACATACTTGAACATTACATATTCATGTGAAAAGACTAAAATAACCCTAGAGTATGCAAAACTTCAATCACTTATAACTTTACCTAACTATGCCCAAGTATGAACATATTATATATCAAAATTTAAGTAAAATATATGAGGAATCTAATGGTAAACTCAAAAATAATGGATTTCTTTGCTAAGACAACCATGCCCTTCCTGAAGCCATCCCTACAAGTCATGAATAACTATTTTACAACAAACAACTCTACTGTAGCATAATATTATGCATATATTAAAATACATAAAATTAATGATGTTCTAACACATATTTACATGGTCATATGCTTAGATAAAAATAATAAAAATACCAAGTGCATACACATTTTTATGAAATTACAAGGGATCATAGATTTTACTTAAGCATATCATAGAAGCCAAAAAATAGTTTATCACATAATTTTGCATGATTAATAGGATCACATGGCAGGGTTCCATAGATAGTTTGGTATTTAAAAAGGTTTGGTGTATTGTTCTGCATGTAATTTTGGCATGTTCATGCATTAAAAATTTATACTCACTAAAAAAATGAAAAAGATGAGAGATCAAAATTCAACTTGTATTTTAATGAAGAAAGAAATAAGGCACAAAAGTATAAGGGGCATAGGGTTTGGAAGTCAGCTAGGAGGAGAGAGAGAAGAGCTGATTAAGTTTACTTCTCCAACACTTGAATAAGAGGGTAAGTGTGATTAAAAAGTGTAAGATGGGTGAGAGGTGAGGTGATGTGATTATGGTTAAGATCTTGGACCAAGGAAAAGGAAAAAGTTAAAATATGATCCAAGATGAGAGAAGGTTGCTAGAGAGTCAACAAGGACAAAAGGAATGGCTTAAAAACTTTTAATTATAATCTTAGAGCCCCTAGTGCTACTATCTCTCCGGCAAAGCCTAATAATTTGGTCCATAGGCTTTAGTTGTTCGCCAAGCACTAAAATCTCTAATATTTAACTTTGAACCTAGTTAACCTAATCGATATTTAACCTCAAAACCAAAACATATAATTAACATATCAAACACGTATTATCCACCTATTATTTATATGATTAGATTCGCACAAAATAATATGTTGCAATTAAGTTCTTAAGTAGGGTTTATTAAAAAAATGGGGTATTATAGTCTTCCTCCATCCTATCCTCTATCTCTAAGTTTTCATTCCACACTCATTACTAACATCTTCCAAAGTTAACATAATGTAGCGATATGACATTACAACTCATGGTGATTGCCAACACTGATCCTTCCACATATTAAGTTAACCATTTATTTGTATGCTTTAGTATTATTTTTAAATTATTTATACTATTTTATTAATATCTTTAGCTAAGATTTCCACCAAAAGCACTTTGAAGGTATTTCTCACATTTTCTCACTCCTCCTCACTATCATTTCTTCTCTAGCATCCATGTTTGTGTGTAAGCCAAGTTGTACCCTTCCCTTAGAATTACCTACTCCTTGCCATCCATCTCGTTTCACTCCACATCCCTAATCTCATTATTCACCCTTTTACACTATCGTCCCTCACACTCAACATAAGTTAACTTTCTTCACTCTCCTACCTTTGATTTTAAAGCATGAGGATGATTGAGGAGCCTCCCTCTTCATTCATTTGCACCATGGTTCTCAACCCTTGTTATCATTCTCCCTTTATTTTATGATAAATTCCTATGTGTTGGGATGTCCTCACTTTTCTTCCTTTTTTATCTTCTATTAGGGAAAAAATAAAGGTTGGCTTTTATATTCCATCCTCTAGTCAAATCCTTGCCTCTTTTTCTTCACCTAATATTATCTTTGTTCTTTCTTTTTTCTCTTAAGTGAGGAAGGATTATGGTTTTGAGAAAGGATTGAAGATCTTGGTTTGTTATCTTTGATTTTAGTTCTAACTGAAATGTTAAGATATGTGTATGTTCTTATTCTTCTTCTAATTTTTAATCTTGATGGAACTATGAAAAAGAGTTATAAATATTTTAGTTCATGATACTCTTAGTAAATCAAGGTTTTGGTAGAAATCCATCAAGTTAGGAGTATTATTGTTCTTGAATAATTGCTTAGAGGTAAGGCACTCTTACATCTAATATGAATAACGTCTTGTGGTGTTTTTTTAATTGTTTTATATCCTCGGTATTTTTGTATGATGTGCATGAGTTACTTGAGTTCTTAGATTCGATCATGTGGTAATGTTTACACCTCTAAATTTTTAAGCATTTTTTTATTATTTTTGATATTATGCATAATTTTGGTATATTTAAGCTTGATCTTTCACGGTATCAATTCCTACCATGTTTTATGTGATTTTGTATGATGAGTATGCCTTTTTATATGTTTTATGAAATAGAATCATGATAGGATTTAATTAAGAAATATTGATAATTTTTATTATTTGTGTATTGTGAATCTAAGAGTTATTTTTCCTAGAAAAGTCAATTAGCTTCCTATAACCAATCAATTAGTTATGTGAATAGTAAAGTGGGTCAGTAGTCTTGATTGACTAGATGCTTAAACAATCAACTATATTGACAAACCAATTGAATGATCCCTAAGATTAGTTAATTAGTTTGTTAAACCCACCAATTGATTCCTTTATGACTAAACTAGTATTGGCCTATACTTAGATACATCATCTCATCTGACCAAACCCATCTACTATTTTCCATGAATAGTTGATCAGTTAAACTAACTAGTTGACTAGTTTTATAGTGTTTTCTTTTGTCTCATGTCTAGTATGACTAGACCAATAGATTGGTTGTAATACTTGGAAAATTTGCTTAACTTAATCTCACATCATTAGACCTATTTTGACTCTAATCTCAAGAAATCTTATTGTTAGCCTTAACCAAATTTGTTCATCTCGAAACTTTAACCAAAAATCGAAACCTTGATCTAGATAAACCAAATATTTGTAAACCAAAACTGAAACCTGCTAAAATTTCTACTAATCTAAATTATTTGGCTAATCCTAAAAATCCTAATCTAATCCTAATTCCCTAACCTTTCCCACTTTTCTTTTTTTTCTCCTTTTCTTTTCTTCCTTTCTTCCCTTCTCTTCTATTTTCTTTTCCTTTCTTTTCACTTCTTCTCTATGCCAAAATTTTCTTTGGTGTGAGGAGTTTTGCTTCTTCTACACCCCCTCCACTTGGCTCCCTCATGCCCTCTCACCATCCCCGCTAACCCTGCCACTCCCTCGTGCTACCCCCTTCTTCTTCTTCTTCTTCTTCGTCTTCCTCTTCTTCTTCTTCTTCTTCTTCTTCTTCTTCTTCTTCTTCTTCTTCTTCCTCCTTTTCTTTCTTCTTTCTTCTTCTTCTCAGCAAATTTTTCATCATCATCATTATTGTCACTTCTCTGCCTTTTTCTACTCCTTAGCATGCCACCTACTAATATAAATACCCCTCAAAACCTCCATTTTATAATCATCAATTAGCTCCCTGAACTTCTCCTTTTCTTCCTTCTCCTTTCCCCTTCTTCTTCCTCCTTCTTCCTTATTTTTAGCAACCGCACCACCCAATCCACCACTAGCTACCCTTTGGCCGGTGGACCAACCATCAAGGTTGCCCCGACCTTCCCCTTTACCGTTGCCGCTATCGCCACCAACCGCCACCTCTTTTTCCTTCTCTTTCCCTTCATTCATCGCATATTTTCAAAGTGCACGGCCTATGTACGGTCTATTGCACAGCCATGCAAATACTCAAATACCCTGCTGCACAACCATACAACCCTTACACCATCTAGCCATGTATCTTTTTTTTCTCTTAGCCAATGCTGCATAGTCATGCAATTCTTTCACCGCCTAGCCGTGCATCTTTTCTTCCTTCAAACTGCTGTGTACTATTACTTCAGGGGAGAAATGACCTTAATAATGTTCTTCTTTGTCCTCTCTCTTTAGTAGGATTCTTCTTCTTCTTCTTCTTCTTTTTCTTCTTCTTCTTCTTCTTCTTCTTCTTCTTCTTCTTCTTCTTCTTCTTCTTCTTCTTCTTCTTCTTCTTCTTCTTCTCCCTACTAGTGGCCTTATTTTTCTACAGCCATCATCCTACTAGCCTACCACCTTCTTCTTCCTTCTTCTCCCTACCTTCTCCTCCCGTGGATGTCTTCTTCTCCATCATCACCCCCTCGTACCTCTACCTGACCCCCATCCATCTTAACCATCACCATCCCCCATCCTTTTATTTCTTCTTTCTTCTTCTTCTCAGTATAATTATCATCATCATTGTTGTTGTCATTTCTCTACCTTTTTCTACTCCTGAGCTTTCCACCTACTAGTATAAATACCCCTCTAAACCTCCATTTTATTATCATCCATTAGCTCCCTGAACTTCTCCTTTTCTTCCTTCTCATTTCCCCTTCTTCTTCCTCCTTCTACCTTGTTTTTAGCATCCACACCACCCAAGCCACCACCAAGCACCACCCAAGCCACCACTAGCCACCCTTTGGCCGGTGGACCAACCATCAAGGTTACCCCGACCTTCCCCTTTACCGTTGCCGATATCGCCACCTACCGCCGCCTCTTTTTCCTTCTCTTTCCCTTCATTCGTCGCATATTTTCAGAGTGCACGACCTATGTACGGTATGCTGCATAGCCATGCAAATACTCAAATACCCTGTTGCACAACCATAAAACCCTTACACCATCTAGCCGTGTATCTTTTTTTCTCTCAGCCAATGCTGCATAGTCATGCAATTCTTTCACCGCCTAGCCGTGCATCGTTTCTTCCTTCAACCTGTTGTGCACTATTACTTGAGAGGAGAAATGACCTCAACAATGTTCTTCTTTGTCCTCTCTCTTTAGTAGGATTCTTCTTCTTCTTCTTCTTCTTCTTCTTCTTCTTCTTCTTCTTCTTCTTCTTTTCCCTACTAGTGGCCTTATTTTTCTACAGCCATCAACCTCCTAGCCTGCCACCTTCTTCTTCCTTCTTCTCCCTACCTTCTCCTCCCATGCATGTCTTCTTCTCTATCATCACCCCCTCCTGCCTCTGCCTGACAACCATCCATCTCAACCATCACCATTCCCCATCCTTTTCTTTCTTCTTTCTTCTTCTTCTTAGTAAAATTTTCATCATCTTTGTTGTTGTCATTTCTCTACCTTTTTCTACTCCTTAGCTTTCCACCTACTAGTATAAATACCCCTCTAAACCTCCATTTTATTATCATCCATTAGCTCCCTGAACTTCTCCTTTCCCCTACTTCTTCCTCCTTCTTCCTTGTATTTAGCATCCACACCACCCAATCCACCACCAAGCACCACCTAAGCCACCACTAGCCACCCTTTGGCCGGTGGACCAACCATCAAGGTTGCCCCGACCTTCCCCTTTACCGTTGCCGCTATCGCCACCGACCGCCGCCTCTTTTTCCTTCCCTTTCCCTTCATTCGACGCATATTTTCAAAGTGTACGGCCTATGAACGGTCTATTGCACAGCCAAGCAAATACTCAAATACATTGCTACACAACCATATAACCCTTACACCATCTAGCCTTGTATCTTTTTTTCTCTCAGCCAATGCTGCATAGTCATGCAATTCTTTCACCGCCTAGTCGTGCATATTTTCTTCCTTCAACCTGTGAGGGGAGAAATGACCTCAACAATGATCTTCTTTTTCCTCTCTCTTTAGTAGGATTCTTCTTCTTCTTCTTCTTCTTCTTCTTCCTCTTCTCCCTACTAGTGGCCTTATTTTTCTACAGCCATCACCCTACTAGCCTGCCACCTTCTTCTTCCTTCTTCTCCCTACCATCTCCGCCCGTGCATGTCATCTTCTCCATCATCACCCCCACGTGCCTCTGCCTAACTCCCATCCATCTCAACCATCACCATCCCCCATCCTTTTCTTTCTTCTTTCTTCTTCTTCTCAGTAAAATTTTCATCATCATCGTTGTTGTCATTTCTCTACCTTTTTCTACTCCTTAGCTTTCCACCTACTAGTATAAATACCCCTCTAAACCTCCATTTTATTATCATCCATTAGCTCCCTGAACTTTTCCTTTTCTTCCTTCTCCTTTCCCCTCCTTCTTCCTTGTTTTTAGCATCCATACCACCCAATCCACCACCAAGCACCACCCAAGCCACCACTAGCCACTCTTTGGCCGTTGGACAAACCATCAAGGTTTCCCTGACCTTCCCCTTTACCGTTGCCGCAATAACCACCGACCGCTGTCTCTTTTTCCTTCTCTTTCCCTTCATTCGTCGCATATTTTCAGAGTGCACGGCCTATGTACGGTCTGTTGCACAGCCATGCAAATACTCAAATACCCTGCTACACAACCATACAACCCTTACACCATCTAGCCGTGTATCTTTTTTTCTCTCAGCCAATGATGCATAGCAATGCAATTCTTTCACCGACTAGCCATGCATCTTTTCATCCTTCAACCTGTTGTGCACTATTACTTGAGGGGAGAAATGACCTCAACAATGTTCTTCTTTGTCCTCTCTCTTTAGTAGGATTCTTCTTCTTCTTCTTCTTCTTCTTCTTCTTCTCCCTACTAGTGGCCTTGTTTTTCTACAGCCATCACCCTACTAGCCTGCCACCTTCTTTTTCCTTCTTCTCCCTCCCTTCTCCTCCCGTACATGTCTTCTTCTCCATCATCACCCCCTCATGCCTCTACCTGACTCCCATCAATCTCAACCATCACCATCCCCCATTCTTTCCTTTTTTCTTCTTCTCAGTAAAATTTTCATCATCATCGTTGTTGTCATTTCTCTACCTTTTTCTACTCCTGAGCTTTCCACCTACTAGTATAAATACCCCTCTAAACCTCAAATTTTATTATCATCAAATAGCTCCATGAACTTCTCCTTTTTTCCTTCTCCTTTCCCCTTCTTCTTCCTCCTTCTTCCTTGTTTTTAGCATCCACACCACCCAATCCACCACCAAGCACCACCCAAGCCACCACTAGCCACCCTTTAGCAGGTGGACAAACCATCAAGGTTGCCCAGACCTTCCCCTTTACCGTTGCTGCTATTGCCACCGACCGCTCCCTCATTTTCCTTCTCTTTCCCTTCATTCTTCGCATATTTTCAAAGTGCACGGCCTATGTACGGTCTATTGCACAGCCATGCAAATACTCAAATACCCTGCTGCACAACCATACAACCCTTACACCATCTAGCCGTGTATCTTTTTTTCTCTCAGCCAATGGTGCATAGTCATGCAATTCTTTCACTGCCTAGCCGAGTATCTTTTCTTCCTTCAACCTATTGTGCACTATTACTTGAGGGGAGAAATGACCTCAACAATGTTCTTCTTTTTCTTGTCTCTTCTACCTACTAGTGGCCTTATTTTTCTTTAGCCATCACCCAACTAGCCTGCCACCTTCTTCTTCCTTCTTCTCCCTCCCTTCTCCTCCCGTACATGTCTTCTTCTCCATCATCACCCCCTCGTGCCTCTACCTGACTCCCATCCATCTCAACCGTCACCATCCCCCATCCTTTCCTTTCTTCTTTCTTCTTCTTCTCAGAAAAATTTTCATCATCATCATTGTTGTCATTTCTCTGCCTTTTTCTACTCCTTAGCATGCCACCTACTAGTATAAATACCCCTCAAAACCTCCATTTTATTATCATCAATTAGCTCCCTGAACTTCTCCTTTTCTTCCTTCTCCTTTCCCCTTCTTCTTCCTCCTTCTTCCTTGTTTTTAGCACCTTGACCACCCAATCCACCATCTAAGCCACCACTAGCCACCCTTTAGTCGGTGGACCAACAACCAAGGTTGACCCGACCTTCCCCTTTACCATTGCCGCTATCGCCACTGACCGCCGCCTCTTTTTCCTTCTCTTTCCCTTCATTCGTCGCATATTTTAAGAGTGCACAGCCTATGTACGGTCTGTTGCACAGCAATACAAATACTCAAATACCCTACTGCACAACCACACAACCCTTACACCATCTAGCCATGCATCTTTTTTCTCTTGGCCAATGTTGCATAGTCATGCAATTCTTTCACTGCCTAGCCGTGCATATTTTTTTCCTTCAACCTGTTGTGCACTATTACTTGAGGGGAGTGATGAGTTCATACTTTGACACATTTTATACCCTTATAATCTTAGTTTTTTGTTGTTTATTTAACTGATATAGGGGAATAATTATTGTTTAATGCTTAAGTGGTAAAAATTGCATAAAAATTATTATTGAAGCTAAAATGATATAATTTAAGTAAATTTAGAATAAAATATTATTTATTGATATTTATTGAATTTTATTTTGCAGGTTTTATTTTTGAATAAAAGAAATAAAAACAAAAGATAAGGACCTTTGGACCAACGGCCAAAGGCCGAAGACCCAAAGGCCAAGAAACGACGAGTAAGCCACGAAACCAAACAGGTCTCGACGCACCGGACTAAAACAAAACTAAGGGCTGACGTGGCAGAGAAGTCGGCCGCACGAACGACAATAAATAAAGGCACAGGAAGGCGCGTCAGATAGGAAAAAAAGGAGGGCGGCAAAGCCGCAGGCCAAAAAGAAGAGAGCCTTTATAGGCTCGGGAAAAAGCAGACAGGGGCGAGCGGTAGAGAAGAGCTTAAACGAAATGAAGGAGCGACAGCAGGGCCTGATGCACGGACTTCGAGCACGCCGCATGGAAGGAAACAAACAAAGCGCATGAAAACCAAGGCGAGGCAACGACGTAGCAGCCAACAGCCGTCAGCCATAAAAAGGAAAAAGAAAAAGAATTGTGCACGGAAATAAAGGCAAAGAAGGAAGAAAAATAGGGAGAAATTTATACCGGTAGAATTTATTTCAGTTAAAATTAATTTTTATCTGAATAAATTCTTGAAATTTTATCCAAAATTAATTCTGGTTATTTCTTTCTCTTATTTTTAATTTATATTTTAGATATATATTTCTATGTAATTAATTCTTTAATTATGAGTGGCTGATTATTTATTGTTAGGGAATAAATTGAAACCCTAGATTAGGATTTGAATTATAATTTTATTTTCTTTGTTTCATGAGATTGTTTCTTGACTCTATGTTAATTGTTATCGTTTATATATATAATTCTGTCAAGTATAGTTTATTTGGTGCATGCCTTATTCTGGTTCCTCATAAGTGACAGTATGTAGGATTATTTGCCTGCTAGGTGGCCATCTAAATATACTAGAATTTATATGTATAAATTGCATCTAAGTTAGATAACAATTCACCTAATCGTTTTGTGATTCTAACCAAAGTGGTAAAACGTTTCGATACGTGTGGGTCAAGGAAAGGAAATATAGCTAGACATGCTTTTTGTACTAGTTTGGGTACTTAGATTGAAAGCCTTCCATTTACACTTAATGCATTAAATCTAGTTAAATATAGGAGCCGCTTGTTGCTGCTATATTGCTAGAATTTAATAGGGTTAATATTGGCGCTTTGTCGTATTAATTAATTAAGGGAAGTAATATAAGGTGTATGGACCTGCTTTTGGTTTGCAACTTGGTCGATCTCTTTCTCATGATAAAAGGATGACTTAGAAATAAATATTATATTACGACCTAATCTAGTGGTGGATTTTAATTTTCCTAACATATTTCTCATATCTGCGGTTTCTCATTATTTCCCATTATTTTCATTATTTTATTATTAGTTTACTTTATTTTATGTACTCCTTTTATTATTATTTTTATAACCCCCATTAGTATTTTTCTTATTTATTTATTCTGTGTTATTTAGGATTTTTATTTTTAGTTTTAATTATTTTTCAGCTAGTTAGATAGAGTTGAGCCCTCTCAATCCCCGGCCTAGAACGATACCCTTATTTACCAGTGCTACAATTGACAACAAGAGGGTTTAAATTTCATTCCGGCTACGCTCACACCAATTTTTATCGCCGTTGTCGGGGATTGGTAACTTCACCTTTATTTTGCTAGTATTTTTATTGTGTTTTTATTTTTAATGTTTTTGTATTTTTTTCTTTTAGTTTTGTTGTAGATTTTCTTAGGATTTTTGGTGTGTTTTGTTATTAACCTTTTCCTTTGAAGTGTAAGTGTTTTCAGGTGGCTATGAGAGGATCCTTTGGTTATGGACAACTTTGCATGAATCCTAATGCAAGAGTAAATGAGGTAAGTCCGATTAGTCTAAATGATAAACTTAACAAACTCACTGCTCTTGTTTTGCAGGTAGTTGAAGCTACTAGAGTTATTAATACAAGTGGAGTGTGTCATACGCAAGGATATCCATATGCTTACCATGAACAAGCTATGAGAGGAGGATGATGGACACAATCCAATTATCAGTCCTTCAATGGTTTTCAAGGACATGATCCCTATACAAGCACATTCTATTCGGGAATGAGGCATCAACCCAACTTTGGATGGGAGATGAATGATCAGTATCAAGTGCCATATCAAGACCCTTACATGTGCGAATATGAAGCTTTAAAATATTATCAATATCCTCAACAAGAATCTTCTCCAGTTTCAGAACACTCAAGTTCAGAAAAAATGGATAAGCTTCTTGAAGAACTGATAAATGGTCAAAACCAGTTGGCAAAAAGCCAAAATCAACTAATGCAAATAAATGATCATTATTCAGTGCCATATCAAGACCCTTACACATGTGATTATGAAGCGTCAAAACATTATCAATATCCTCAACAAGAATCTTCTCCAGTTTTAGAGCCCTCAAGTTTAGAAAAAATGGATAAGCTTTTTGAAGCATTGACAAACAGCCTAAATCAACTAATGCAAAGTCAGATTAGACAAAACGAAAGGGTGTCAGTGCTAGAGGAGGAAATGGATTATATGGTCAACCTGATGAATCAATTACAAGCACAAGAAGAGCTCTCTAGTACTTCAATTCCAAATTCAAGTGAGAGTTATGAGGGTGATGATGCCATATCCGAATGTAAGGATGAGCTAGTTGAGGAGGTTCCCATGGAGAACATTGAAAAGCAAGATCAGGTGGAAGAAGAGTTTGTAAAAGTAGAAGAAGAATCTCATCAAAACGAGGATCAAGTGAACAAAGAAAGTATATGGATGACAAGACTATCACTTTCATCTACCATATACCGTCTTTGAACATTTATTCCCCACTTTTGCTTAGAGATGAGCATAAAACACAAGGTAAGCCTTTAAACCACTTTGATTTTATCTATGCTAACCACACTCCTTATTTTCCCTCTTTTAGCAGGTTATATGGATCCAAGAGTGAAGAGAGTAATCAAATCACCTTGGATACATTTAATAAGAAGCGTGATGCTCCAAAGGAAAGGTTATGTTGGAAGGATATGTTTAAAGATTTTAAGATGGGAAAATATGTTCCTTCGATAGAGAGATTACCATACATGGACATTGGGAAAAACATTATCTCTTTACACACCTGCTTAAATTCCATGCTAGGTAAGTTACGTTCTTACTGGATCAAATCTTTCATTAAATCTAACATTTTGTCTTTTTCTTCCTTGCAGGATAAAGAAGATCATCACAAGGAAGGATTTGGTGAAGCAGCTCTGAAGTGGACGTATCCACCTTGAACGATAAAAACCGAGATCATGTCAGGCTGAAGACATAAAAACAAGCGCTGCTTGGGAGGCAACCCAATGTCATAAGGGAGTTTTCTATCCTTTAGTTATTTATTTATTTATTTTATTTTCTCCATACATTAAATTTCATGTTTCCTTAGTTGTTTACACATTGAGGACAATGTGTGATTTAAGTGTGCGGGTGCGTGTGTTTTATGTATGTGAAAAAATATTTTTGAAAAAAAAAATATATTGTTTAGATTTTTTTTAGAGTGTTTAGTGTTTTTAGAGTCGTAGGAACACTTACTTAGTCAATGAGGAGTATATCTTTGAAATCTAACAAAAAGATGATCATGAAATTGAGATAAAGTAAGTGGAGATTTTTTGTGTTGATTTTGATATAGGGAACACATATCTACGTGACTAAATGTGAATGGAGAAAGAACATGTATGATTTTCTAACCACCGACATGGCATGTTGAGATTCATCACATTCCTCAGTGAGCTTTTGAACCATATGTACCTTCTTTTTTCTGAGTGAATTTACACAAAATCATCTACTATTTCTTGGCTTCAAAATTTTTTTTGTAAACCTCAGATACGTTAAATTGCTTTGATCAAATTATTTGCCATAGATCATGTAATTGACTATAGAGATTACTAGAACTTACTCTTGTGCTAGTCAAAGCTTATAGTCAAAACATGCTCTGATTGAGAAAATGATAAAGGCAGCTTAGGAATTTTCCATCACATGACCAAATAGCTTAACCTGATTTGTGTATCCATGATATACATCCTATAGAAACCCTTTTGAGCCTATACATGGAATATACATTTTTTTGTACCCACATTAAATAATCTTCGGGCCTTAATCTCCTTACCTTTGCTTAAAGCTAATGAAAGGAAATCAAATCGTTATGGATATAAAGAGTGGTTGTGTATGTGTGTATGTGAAAGAAATATATGTATTTATACTAAGAAAGGGGATTGGTTATGTTTGGTGGAGAGAAAAAAAATGAAAAAAAAAGAAAAAAATAATGTATGAAAAAAAAATCAGAAAAAAAAAAGAAAAAAAATGTTAGGATATAAGGAAGAGAGGGAGTTATGGAGATGATGTTGAGAAAGTTCTATTCATGTTACATTTTATTGTCAAGGTGGAGAGGTGTATCATTAATATTTGATGTGGAGTTATGCTTATATTTCATCTACCTATTAGATTCCATTAGCTCTTGATCTTTTTAGCACCTCACACCTAAAATACTCCATACCCTTCTTTACCTTAAACCCCGCTACAACCAATAAATAAGTCCTATTTGATTTTCAAGATGAGCAGCCTTTGATCTGTTGGAGATTAGTCACAAGAGTTAAGCATATGGTTTGGTCCATTTGGCAAGTATTTGATATCTTTCATGAGGTTTTATCCACAAGAACATGAGTCTTATTTGTTTATATATGTGAGTTATTTGTTATCTTTATCATCTTAGCTCACATAAATGAGTGTTTCTATACATTTGTAGCCATGAATCTAAGAGAGAAAAAAATAGAGGGTATCCATAGTGAGGATGGATCTTGATGTGACTAAGGCATGGTAGATTTTCATCCAAATATTGATATGTTCATACCTGTCATGTTTATGTGTGAACCATATGTTGAAATTGATCCTTTAAATTTCCCAATGCCGAATCTTGATTGATTGCTAATCTTGACGTTTGAAAGTAAGAGATTCTGAGACAAATATGGTTAAGGGTGTTAGATTTGATTTGATTTTATTTCTGTAATTTTGTGGGTATATCATCTGCGAAACCCTCACGAAACCTTACTCGTCCTCGATGGGTGACCTAGGAGTTTAAAGGGCTTGTTACACATGAAGAGTGTAATCGTGAGACCTATGAAAGTGGCTAGTTAATTGAATTTTATTTATTTAGAGTAATAACTTGCTTGAGGACAAGCAAGAAGCTAAGTGTCGGGGTGTAATGAGTTCATATTTTGACACATTTTATACCCTTATAATCTTATTTTTTGGTAGTTTATTTAACTGATATAGGGGAATAATTATTGTTTTATGCTTAAGTGGTAAAAATTGCATAAAAATTATTATTTGAGCTAAAATGATATAATTTAAGTAAATTTAGAATAAAATATTATTTATTGATATTTATTGAATTTTATTTTGCAGGTTTTATTTTTGAATAAAAGAAATAAAAACAAAAGATAAGGACCTTTGGACCAACGGCCAAAGGCCGAAGACCCAAAGGCCAAGGAACGACGAGTAAGCCACGAAACCAAACAGGTCTCGACGCACCGGACGAAAACAAAACTGAGGGCAGACGTGGCGGAGAAGTCAGCCGCATGAACGACAATAAATAAAGGCACAGGAGGGCGCGTCAGATAGGAAAAAAAGGAGGGCGGCAGAGCTGCAGGCCAAAAAGAAGAGAGCCTTTATAGGCTCGGGAA
This sequence comes from Tamarix austromongolica, assembly GCA_039764185.1. Lineage (NCBI taxonomy): Eukaryota > Viridiplantae > Streptophyta > Magnoliopsida > Caryophyllales > Tamaricaceae > Tamarix > Tamarix austromongolica. The sequence continues at coordinate 34,436,241 of CM077814.1, forward strand.
AAAGCAGACAGGGGCAAGCGGTAGAGAAGAGCGCAGACGGAACGAAGGAGCGACAGCAGGGCCTGACGCACGGACTTAGAGGATTCCGCAGGGAAGGAAACAAACAAAGCGCACGAAAATCGAGGCGAGGCAACGACGCAGCAGCCAACAGCCGTCAGCCATAAAAAGGAAAAAGAAAAAGAATTGTGCACGGAAATAAAGGCAAAGAAGGAAGAAAAATAGGGAGAAATTTATACCGGTAGAATTTATTTCAGATAAAATTAATTTTTATCTGAATAAATTCTTAAACTTTTATCCAAAATTAATTATGGTTATTTCTTTCTCTTATTTTTAATTTATATTTTAGATATATATTTCTATGTAATTAATTCTTTAATTATGAGTGGCTGATTATTTATTGTTAGGGAATAAATTGAAACCCTAGATTAGGATTTGAATTATAATTTTATTTTCTTTGTTTCATGAGATTGTTTCTTGACTCTATGTTAATTGCTATCGTTTATATATATAATTCTGTCAAGTATAGTTTATTTGGTGCATGCCTTGTTCTGGTTCCTCATAAGTGACAGTATGTAGGATTATTTGCTTGCTAGGTGGCCATCTAAATATACTAGAATTTATATGTATAAATTGCATCTAAGTTAGATAACAATTCACCTAATCGTTTTGTGATTCTAACCAAAGTGGTAAAACGTTTCGATACGTGTGGGTCAAGGAAAGGAAATACAGCTAGACATGCTTTTTGTACTAGTTTGGGTACTTAGATTGACAGCCTTCCATTTACACTTAATGCATTAAATCTAGTTAAATATAGGAGCCGCTCATTGCTGCTATACTGCTAGAATTTAATAGGGTTAATACTGGCGCTTTGTCGTATTAATTAATTAAGGGAAGTAATATAAGGTGTATGGACCTGATTTTGGTGTGCAACTTGGTCGATCTCTTTCTCATGATAAAAGGATGACTTAGAAATAAATATTATATTACGACCTAATCTAGTGGTGGATTTTCATTTCCCTAACATATTTCTCATATCTGCGGTTTCCCACTATTTCCCATTATTTTCATTATTTTTATTATTAGTTTACTTTATTTTATGTACTCCTTTTATTATTATTTTTATAACCCCCATTAGTATTTTTCTTATTTATTTATTCTGTGTTATTTAGGATTTTTATTTTTAGTTTTAATTATTTTTAAGCTAGTTAGATAGAGTTGAGCCCTCTCAATCCCCGGCCTAGAACGATACCCTTATTTACCAGTGCTACAATTGACAACAAGAGGGTTTAAATTGCATGCCGGCTACGATCACACTAGGGAGAGATGACCTCAACAATTTTCTTCTTCGTCCTCTCTCTTTAGTAGGATTCTAAGATCAATTGCTTTGATCCCAGGCATGTTTTTGAGCAGCTGAAAGATTCGTTCCACGCTGACTTCCTATTGCACCATTTGTGAATGTGAACTCTTGCCTAATTGATTGAAATTCTCTAGAGACACCATTTAAGCTCAAGATAAGAGGTTAGAAAATCATAGGTAAATCCTCCATTCTGATTGAATTCAAATGGTCAATGGTAGGTTTTTAAGTTGATCTGCAAACCCTCAGTAATTCCTTTCAGTTAGTTGGCTACAAATAGCCCTAATCATCCCTTCATCTCATCTTTCTTTTAGCCATCAAAATTCCTTAAGTCTTACTTTCCCTCTCTTCTTGCCAGATTTCCATCCTTGTTAATCTACTTCATCACACTCTTCTGATCTTGTCTCTAGCTCTTTCTTCTTTCAATTCTCAATTAAGGTAGAGTTAGATTTTAGGAAAAAGGTTGAGTAGTTTAGTTATCCTTTTCTCTATTTTCACCTTCAGTTGGTAAGTATTTACTTTCTTTTAATTTTTAAGATTTTGAAACATTATAAGATGTTGGATATAATTTTTGAATTTTAAACTTTGATTTTAAATTTTTCAAAGCTATTAATTTTTCCTAGTGTGTTTTCTATTTTAATAAGATTTTTTCCTACATTAAGTAAGTGATTCTTGCTCTTAAAATCTTATGTATGTACTGCTGCAAGGTAGGTGATATCTTTAGTTGGGTGATGCATGTTAATATGAAGAAATGCAGTTGTATGTATGATTTGCATGATTAAATGGCATGGTTTTAGTAAAAATCATGAAAATAAATGAAAGTAGGCTATGATGATATTATGATGAGGAATGCATGTTAATTTGTTGGAAGTATGTTGGTTGATAATGATGTATGTTTTAACATGGCTGAGAATGATATATATGAAGGAATTTGCATCAAATTTGTGGTTTGATGCTGTGTTAGAGCAAACCAATCAACTAGTTCCTAGAACAATCTGCTAGTTAAACCAACCAATCAACTAATATACCTGCAGAAACCTAGGTTTTGCACTCTACTTAAACCTATCAGCTGGTTTAGCAAAACCGATCGACTAATTGGTCCAACCGATCGATTGGTTAGCCCAGACAAATTGACTCATTCGATTGTTTTGCTTAATTTGCTTCTTTTAAGTTTGAATATGCATAGAGATTGTGATTGGCATTATATCATGGTTATTAAGTGAATAAAATTTATATTTTATCATGGACTATTGGCATAATTAAAAGGTCAAAATGATCATGGGTTATGGTGTACCTTATGGGTAATGGAATGAATAAATGGGCATTTCACTTATGATAAGTGAGACTAATTTAGAAAAGAGTAATGAACTTTAATTAGGAAATAATTAAATATAATGGTGGATATGAATATCATTGGCCAAGGATAAGAGGTAGAATGCTAGGCCACTGTGTTGACCGGTATGCTCACTATCTCTACTCATTTTATCTATGTACTATTTGATTCTACTACTTCAAATTCCTTTGTGGCATCTACTATTGTAATTAGAGCTACTTCATCTCCTTTCAGTAGAATCTTTACTTCTATTATTTTTCCTTTAAGGGATAGAATTGCATGCTCTAGGATAGACCAAGGGGTTGTGATAGTAGTAGGAGGAATAAAGTTTTTGTTTGATCTCATAAAACTGGAAATGAGAGATTTTGATGTAATTGTTGGAATGGATATATTGGGAAGGTACCAATCACTAATAGATTGTGCATAAGAACAAGTGTTTTGCGAGAACCAAAGGGTATTAGGGTTTCATACTGAACGTGTGAACCCAATCCCTCTACAATGAGTATGTTAGTGATCACATTGAGTAACCTTATATGCAAGGGGTATTTATTCTGCCTGTTTTGTGCTAGAGATAATGAAGTAACTGAGACCTCATTGGAGCATATGGTAGTAGTCCATGAGTTTCCCAATGTTTTCCCAAAGGAGATCCTAGGAATACCGCTAGTTTGAGAAGTTAAGTATACCATATGCGTTTTATCAGGCATAGAGTCAGTGTCTAAGGCTCCATACCGAATGGCACATGTGGAGATGAAAGAGCTCAAGGCTTAGTTAGAATATCTTTTAGAGAAAGGCTATATACATCCAAGCATATCACCATGGGGAGCACTAGTATTTTTAATGAAGAAGATGGATGGCAACGTGAGACGTTATATTGACTACCATGTATTAAACTAGGTAACGATGAAGTACCATTATCCATTACTAAGGATTGATGGCCTATTCAATTAACTCAAGGGAGCTAAGGTGTTCTCCAAGATCAATCTTCATTCGGGCTATCATTATTTGAGGATTGCAGAGCTTGACATTCCTAAGAGTTCTTTCTGAACAAGGTATAGCCATTATGAGTTTACAGTAATGCCCTTTGTACTCACTAATGCACCTACAACTTTCATGTCACTAATGAACCAAATCCTTCATCCATTTTTAGACCAGTTCATCGTGGTTTTTATCAACAATATCCTTATCTATTCTAGTGATCAAGAAATGCATAAGTAGCATCAGAGGTAGACTTTGGCCTTACTCATATCACACCATTTGTATGACAAGCTCTAGAAGTGTGAGTTTTATTTAGATCAAGTGGCATTCTTTATTCATGTGATCACTAAGGATAGGTGGAATTTGATCCTACCAAGATTTAAATTGTTTTTGAGTTGCCAACGAATACTCCTGTGAAGGAGGTGTGAAGTTTTCTATAGTTAGTCAATTATTACAGTTATTTCATGGTAGATTTTTCTAAGATTGCTCAATTGTTGACCAAAATTTTGAAGAACGCTACATGATTTTAGTGGGATGGGAAGTGTGGTGAAGCTTTCAGGGAGTTCAAGAGGCATCTAAATTCAACCCCAGTGCTCAAATTTCCAAGTGGGATTGATGTTTAGTGTACAATGATGCTTCCAAGAATGGGCTAGGTTGTGTTTTGATGTTACATGGAAGAGTGGTGGCTTATGCCTCACTAAAACTAAAGCCACATGAACAAAACTACCCAAGGCATGACCTAGAACTTGTTGTGGTTATGTTTGTTCTCAAGATTTGTAGGCACGCACTATCTCTATGGAGTTCAGTGTAAGTTCTACACTAACCATAAGAGCCTCAAATACATCTTCACTCAACAAGAGTTGAACCTGAGACATTGTCGATGGTTGGAATTGGTCAAGGACTATGATCTAAAATTAACTTACCATAATTTTAGCCAGCATGGTGGCAAATGCACGTAACCAAAAGATATTACATTCTTTGGGAACAATTATATTGTTAGATCATGTATGCCAAGAGGTCAAGGAGATAGGGATTGAACTAATCATGAGAGAAATTTAGGAGGAAATAATGAACGCACTCACCATCATACCTTCAATCTTTGCGGATATTTATGTTAACCAAGTGGGTGATGTCAACCTCAAGAGAATTCAGACCGATATTACAAAAGGCATAGCTAAAGGATTCCAGATCCATGAGGATGGAATTATCTAATATCATGGTAGATTGTGTGTGCCATAGGGGTTTGTAGACCTCAAGAAGAATATCCTTGAGGAAGGACATTGCACTTGTTACTATGTTGACCTTAGAGGGAAGAAGTTGTACAAGGATCTAAAGGAAGTAAACTAGTGGCCTCGCATGAAGCAAGAAGTGGCAGAGTTTGTTTCTTGATGTCTAACATGTCAAAAGGTTAAGATAAAACATAAGATATCGATAGCGTTAGTACAACCAGTAGAAGTTCCTATATGGAAGTGGGACAGTATATCAATGGACTTTGTGGTTGGTCTTCTAAGGACCTGTAGTGGTTTATATTCTATTTGGTCATTATAGACTTCAAGGAATTCCTAAGGATATTGTGTCTGATTGAGACTCTAGGTTCTTGTCACAATTTTAGTAGAAATTACAAGCTAGCTTTGGTACTCAACTAAAGATTAATATAGCTTTTCAATCAGTTATAGATGGTCAGACCAAGAGGACCATTCATATTCTAGAAGACAAGTTGCGAGCGTGTGTGCTAGATTTTGGGGGAAGTTGGGAAGATCATTAGGACTTGATCGAGTTCTCCTATAACAATAGTTATCACACTAGTATCAAGATGGCACCTTCTGAGGCCCTGTATAAAAAGAAATGTCATAGTCCCTTATGTTGGAATGACATTAGTGAGACACTTGTGATAGAACTTGAGATGATTAGATAGACAACTTATAACATCCTGAGTCACTACAACCATGAGAGGGCACCCTTGGAGCACTTTCGGATTAATCAATTGGCCCCATAGATTAGTACGAGTCCTTTCAGTGTGCCTTGTCCTCACTCACACACTTTTCGAGAAATTTTTAGAAAATTATGAAACTTCCTAGGAGGGTCATCCATCCTATAGATCAACATGAGTCCTTTTAGCATGCTTTGTCCTCACTCACAAACTTTTCAAAAAAAATTAGAAACTTATGAAACTTCCCAGGATGGTCACCTATCCTAAAAATTGATCCACAACCTACACGCTTAACTATGAAGTTGTTAAGATAGAATCAAAAAAGGATGGTATGACATGTTGATATAAGTGGCCAGATCAATCCTTATAACACTCTACTTAATTTGGGGTATTATACTACTAGGCACATCCATTTGATTCATGTCTGTATAAGAGCCACTCAGGACCTTCTGAAGAGCTAAGTAGATCTAGAGAGATGGACTGATGGTTATAAGGTGGGTGACCAAGTCCTTTGGAGAATATATCCCATCAAAAGAAGTCATGAGATTCGATAGATTTGAGTCCTTTTAAACATGATCTTTTTAAGCTTAGTCATGAGATTATGGAATGTATTTGTGAATTCATTTATTACTTTGCATTACCAATGGATTTGTCATATATACACAACATATTTCATATATCTCAACTACAAAAATATGTAGTAGATCCTTCGCACGTTATTCATACAGATTTGCTAGACCTCGATGAGTCTTTAACTTATGAAGAGAGACAAGTGAGTATTCTAGATACCAAGATGAGAAAGACACGGATGGAGATTGTTTCCCTAGTGAACATTCTCTAGTCACAACATTGTAAAGAGGAGGCTGCATGGGAGGTCGAGGAAGAAATTTGAGCCAAGTATCCAAAGTTGTTTTCATAGTTGTTATCAAAATTTTAAACATTTTTCTTTAAGGGGTAGTATATTTCTTCGTTAAATTTCAATGTCATATGTGTATGACCTTATGTATAAGGTGTAGCTTGGTTGTTATAGGATTACGGGATGCAACCTCTTTAAGGGGCAGTCTTGTAATACCCCACACTTTTAAATAATGATTGAATGAGAATTTTTGTCAAATTTTGAGCAATTTATTTTGATCCAATGTTATAATTTGATTTAGGATAAAACTTCATTTAAAATCATGTTGTAAAATGAATTATATTGAGTTTTATAGGCAAACCCATCAACTAGTTCCATGAACTGATCAACTAGTTTATTATTTTAGCAAAATTGAGTTTCTCGATTAAACTGATTGACTAGTTGTGGGAAGCCGATCAACTGGTGGATGAACAGTTGACAGGTAGACCCAAACCAATAGACTACTTTATCTAGCTGGTTAAGTTTTCAAGTTTTATTTTTTTAGATAAAGCCTTACATTAAATTAGAACCTTACCAACCCATACGAGATTGTTCCTAAGAGATTTCTAACCATTTTTATGATGTATTTAACCTAAAATATTGCCTTGATTTAATCTAAAAGTCAATGGGACACAAGAAGGGAAAGATGACCTTAGTAATTGTATTCTTCCTCCTCTCTCTTCTATACAATTTTGAGATCAAATGCTTCGATCTCATGCATGCTTCTAAGTAGTTGTAATATTCCTTCCACGCTGACTTCCTATTGCTCTATTTGTGAATGTGAATTTTTTCCTAATTGAAATGTATTCTCCATATACACCATTTGAGCTATGGAGAAGAAGTCAAAAAATCCTAAATAAATTTTTCTATTTTGATCAAATTCACACGGTTAATGGTAGGGTCTTAAGTAAATCCAAACCCTCAATAATTCCTTTAGATTGGTTGGCTATAAATAGCCCCAATCATCCCTTCATTTCACCTTTCTTTCAGCTATTGAAATTCCTTAAGTCTAACTTTCCCTCTCTACTTTCCACATTTTGAGTCTTGTTAATTTTTGATCCTATCTCTAGCTCTCTCTTGTTTTTATTCTCGAGCAAGGTAGAGTTAGATTCTGGGAAAAAAGTTTAGTAGTTCAGTTAGCCTTTTTTTAAGTTGGTAAATTTCTACTCTCTTATAATTTTCTGATTTTGAAACTTGAAAAGATTTTGATAAAATTTATGAATTTGAGACTTTTATTTTAAGGTTTTCAAAGCTAATAATTTTTCCCAATGGAATCTCTATCTTAGTAGAATTTTTACCTACATCAAGTAAGTGATTCTTGCTCTTTAAATTTTTAGTATGTGCTCTTTCATGGTAGGTGATAGCTTTAGTTGGTTGATACATATTGGTATGAAGAAATATAGTTGTATGTATGATTTTCATGCTTAAAATGCATGATTTGAGTAAAAATCATGAAAATGGATAAAAGTAGGCTACGATGATATTATGCTGAGGAATGCATGTTAATTTGGTTAGAAGTATGTTAGGTGATGTTGATACACATGACTAAAAATGATTTATATGAAAGAGTGTGCATAAAATCTATGGTTTGATTATGTTTTGGGTAGATAAATATACTGGTTAGAACAAATCGATCGAATGGTTCCTAAAATAGTTGACTAGTTAACCCAACCCATCAACTGGTACACCTACAGAGACCTTGCTCTTGTTCTCTACTTAAACCATCAACTGTTTTGGTAAAACTGATCGACTGCTCTATGAACAATATACTTTTTTCCCAAATTAATAAACCAGATTGAGGAAAAGCATTGCTTAGTTGAGTCAATTTGATTAACTGTTCAACCCAATCTAATCAATTGATTGGGTTAGGCCGATTGATTGGTTCAACAGGTTTGCTTAATTTGCATCTTTTAAGTTTGGTTATGCTTGGATATGATGATTGAAATTATATCATGGTTATTAAGCAGATAAAATACAGATTTTATCATGGATTATTTGTATGTATTGTGTATTGTTTTGATCAAAACCTGTTAGGGTTGCATGATAAAAACACTTTTGGAGATGTTTAATTGAATTGTTATTTTACACAATCTGCTTTTTTTCGTGCTTGGTTATTTTAGCCTTATATATTATATAGGTTAGATGGAGGACGTTTATCCTACATCAGGTATGACTGTAACACCCTATTTTTTTAGTGTTTTTTTCTTCCACGACATGTTTTAACAAAAATTTCGGTAGTGAAAAATGGAGGTGTTACATCTACCCCCATAGAGTTGTTCTTTGTAATTTGCATATTTTTTTATTTATATTTTATTTATCTTAATAATATGAAAGATAAAATTGAGGAATATTCGAAGGAGCTACAAATGATGCTTGGCCAAAGTGCCTTGTGGTCATTCATCCTTAAAAGAAATCTATCGATATCACCTAGTGTGACTAAGTTAGCCACTAGTCCAGAAGAGTGTCCTAATTATATTAAAGAAGGTTCAAATAAGAGCCAATTATATTAATCTATAATATAAAAATTATATTTTTTTTACTCTAATGATAAAATAATTTCTTATATTTATTTAATTTTCATATAGGAGTCAAATTTTTTTCCAAGACTCGACAAGAATGAGGGTGATATGACAAAGGTTGTTTTGTTAGTTAATATATATTTTTATATGTATACATGTTCGCTATATGATCCAATTAGGACTATCTATTTTTTTTAGTGTTCCATAACATGTTTTAGGGAGAAATTAAAGAAGATGATGAGGTCACAACACCTTAGATAGTGGCTCCTTCGGATGATTCAAAATCAACGATCAAGTCCCAAGGCATAAAGGCTAAGAAAGTTATTTGCTTTTGAGATCCATCTAAGAATCCTCCAATTGAACGTCTTAGTTTCAACCTATAGAATCAACAAAATGTTTTTTTTAGGAAGATGACCCTCTCAATGAAGTTAATAATCATCCAATTGCAAACCAAATCGAATTTCTAACATGGGTGAAAGATAACAAATATTATATACAAGAAAGGACACTCACTTATGTTGAATTTCCAACAAAAGTTGTTTAGGATAATAATGCACATAATTGGAGAGAGAGAGAGAGAGAGAGAGAGAATGTTCAATAGATCATATTTTCTTCATTCCTCTAGGAAGTGGTGACATGTATTATCTCCAATGCTATTTAAACATTGTATGTGGACCTATAAGCTTCATGATGATAAGATGCATTAATGGGATCTAATATGATTCTTATTGTGATGCCTATTATGCCTTGGGTTTTTTAAATGATGATAGAGAATATATTTATGGAATTATAGAGGCAAGTTAATGGGTAACAACATATTCATTACCGTGTCTATCTGTTACACTATTATCTATTGAATTGTTTGGCAGAGCAAAAGTTGTATTAGAAAAGGTGATTATGCATTTTAGATGATATTTTATACCATCCAAATAGGCTTATTGGTGATCTAGGAACGTTGTTACATAAAAATAATATCATTTTGAAAAATATAATTATATATGCTTGATTTTTTTTATAACTTTTTTACTTTCAACTTGTAGAATTATAATTAACCGATGCTAAAATGCAAACGTATTATCTGACAGAAGTTGATAAATTAATTCAAATTCGTGGTATGAAACTCAATTATTTTTATACAATGCCAAATCTGAACACATCTATCTCTCAAGAGGCTTATAATAGGTTTATTTATGATGAACTAAATTATGATAGATAAGCCCTGGTTGAATAACATAACAACCTATTGGCTAGTAGGAATAATGGGTATCTCAATATATATATATATATATTATCACATCATGAATGCAGTCAATTATAATTATGGTGGCGTTTTCTTTGTGTAAGGATATGGAGATACTGGTAAAACATTATTATGGAGGAATTTATCTACAGCATTAAGATCAAATGGAGATATAGTTCTAAATGTTGCTTCAAGAGATATCTTAACCCTTCTCCTACCTAGAGGATAAACTGCACACTCTCTATTTGCAACCCTTATTGATATTAATGAGGATTCTACATGTAATATTAAATAAGTTGGTCCATTGGCATAATTAATAATCAAATCTAAGTTTATAATTTGGGATGAAGCTCTAATGCTCTATAGATATTTTTTTTAAGCTATTGAAAAAATAATTTAAGAAATTGTATGGTTTAGTAGTACTTTCTAATTGGATAAATCTTTTGTTGTAAAGACATTTGTCTTTGGTGGTGATTTTAGACAATTTATCCTATTATACCAATAGGTAGCAGACAAGATATTCTACATGCAACTATAAATTCATCTTATATATGGAGAGATCGTAAGGTGTTGAGACACACAAAAAATATATGCCCACAAAGTGCTGAATCTAATGATGAATGAGTTGAATTGGAACATTTTTCAAATTAAATTGATAACATTGGAGAAGGAAATATTGGATATGACAATCGTGATTGGGTAATAATTGACATTCTAGATGATATTTTACTAAGGAGTACAAAGGATCATATTCAGGTGATAGTTTAAAGTACTTACCTTTGATTTGATTATGCAACGAATTATTTGAGTTACTTTCAAGGTTGAAGTGTCTTAGTGCCTACACTTGATGTTTTTGACACAATAAATTATTACATTTAATATCCCCTAAATTTACTACTAAAAAATTTTGTTTATTAAAATATTCAACGGAAGCAAATAAAACAAAACTTGTGAATTTTGGGGATATTACCACCGTGATCAGAACAAGCCAGGCCCCAGCCCTTCTCGTATTAACCACAAGGCTAAAGAAAAATTACCATCCATCATTTGTCAAACTTAAATCAAGAATTCATAAAAGCATTGAAACGTTCATAAGACAGAAATTAGAGTACGCGTAATAGAGTTTACAATCCAAAAGTACATAATTAAAATTCCTCAAAAGGGATAAAAGCTACAGTACGATAAAACAAGTATGAATAAGCCAATACAAGATAAAGGAACATAAAAAAGGAAAATCCATCCACGTTGCTCTTGGTCCCCAAGCTAAGTCCAAGCTTAACTCTCAACCCCACCTAATGCCTCAGAAGCATCGAAGGCATTGAAAATAGCATCACCTACCTGCACAAACTTAGAAGGGCCCTCTGCTTGTGGAAATGAGCAGAAACCATGAAATAGGCGGTTAGTACGCTATGTACTGAGCAAGGTAACCACGCATCTAAGTCCAAGCATACAAAACATATAACACAAGCATGATCATATAAACAGCATACAACAATTCAGATAATAAATGCCAAGCTATAGTACGGATAATCATATTATTTAATCTCTGATCGATAATCATTTTACACCATGCTTATTATCAATTCATGTGAGTGCGGTAGCCCCACTATTATGGCCAGTGGATTGAATACGTACAGGGCAGAACGCACTTGACCACTATTATATGCTAGTGGATCGGTCTCCAGTGCAAGACGCTCCTGGCCCCTATTATGCTGGTGGATTAGTCTAGCCCCAATTCTCATGGAATTTTATTGTAAATACTTAGTGTCTTTTACATGTCTTATCATAACTTAGAGTTTGGTTTATTGAGCTCGGGATCCCCCCACTATTATAATCAATGGATCGGAAATGCATAGGGCAGAATGCACCTGACCACTATTATATGGCGGTGGATCAGCCTCCAGGGCACCCCGGCACCTGACCACTATTTTACAGGTGGATCGGTCTAGGCCTGGATCAATAATCTTCCACTTTAAATGATTAGTGTCTTATTGTGTCTTATTTGGCAAGTTTCACCCTAGACATACATGTCTCTATTTATATACTCTTATCCTCCCAAGAGGACGTGTCCCATATCTTGAGACTTCTACACCTCCTATCACACCCCAACATCCTTTCCTTCTTCCACTTACTCACACTAGAAGCCCAACTCCTAAGGGTTTGGGTCAAGCCCACTACCTTATGCCATATAAGTTCACTCACTATCTTCCCCTAGGGTTTTCTCCTAAAACCCTAATTTGGTCATATTTGGCCCATCCTCCTCTACCTTATACAACTAAGGCTGCTTTACCACCCCACACATCACCTCACTTAGATTAAACCCCCATCATTTCACTTTACTCTCCCAATACACTTGTGACCATGAAACCCTTGTTGGCCACACCAAACCCTAGCACCCTTCTTACTCACATGGCACCCCCTCCGTTTCTCACATATCATCCTTACTTTCCTAGGATACCCATTCTCGCTCCACACATGATAATCTTCCACTCTCATCCCATACTCCACTCACCCTCATTTATTTTTTATTTCACAACCACCTCATATTAGGGTTTTCCTCCCAAACCAGGGTCAGGTCTCCTATGCACCCTTATTACCCACGTACTATTTTTCATCTAAAGCCTCCAAACACCCCAGTAACTCTTCCCTTACCTTGCTTACACCCCAAGATAACTTTTCATACGTAAAGATCATTCCCATGTAGACTCCATCCACCCCATGCAAATCCTAAAAATTCTCATGCAAACCGTAGAATTCCCATTCAAACCCTATAAAGCCATATGCAAAGTTCATTCCACTCTTTTATTTTGTTCATAATCCCTTTTTAATTGCCTCCTCATGGGTCATGAGATAATTAGGTCAATTCCATATCCCCTTGGTCAACTCACTTCCCCCTTTTTCCTTTTTCATCCTTTCACCCCAAATCAATATATTAAACATCCTAGCATACATGTCCAAGAGGGTCACATCATACAACATCATAAGCATAACACATATATATATTATACACATGCCATAAGGAAACCACATAAGCATACCTCAACTCCAAGCTACCCTATATGCAAAACAATTATAATAATTATAAGATACACAACATAACCTAGCACATGGCATACAAGGCACAAAACACACACATAGAGAGCCTTAGCTACATCCTTACCTAATATAACATCAATCTTGGAGCACGATCCTACGCCTCCTTAGGGTTTTGATTGGATTCACCTATAAGAGGAAAAACTAAGGTTTAATTTCCCTCCTACCAAAAATTTCTATTATTTCCTAACTTACTCTAATATTAGGGTTACTATTATTAATAGTAGCTTTACAAATAAAAAAATAGGGTTTTTTATCTTCAAGGTAGCTAACTATGTTATTACTAGTCAAAATAGGTTCATGTTAAGGAATTTATAGCCATATTCATATTATTAAAGATAATAGCTTTAATACCACTAATAATAGTAATAATAGTAATTATAATAGTTGTAGAAAATAATAATAATAAGAATAATAATAATAATAATAATAATAATAATAATAATAATAATAATAATAATAACAATAATAATAACAACAACAACAACAATAAAAATAGTTCTAATCTTAAGAATAATACTTGAAAGGGTCCTAATAATCATAATAATAGCAACCTTAGTGATAATAAGGTTAAGGTTAATAATAGTGATAGTAATAAAAAATAATAATAATAATAATAATAATAATAATATTTTTAAGGATAATACTAATAGTAATAATAATTAAAATAATTATAATATAAAGGGTTCGAATACTTACAATAATAATAGTAATAATATGCCAAAGTTAGCATTATTAATAATAATGATAATGATAACGATAATAAAAATAGTAATGATATTAATGATAATCATAATAATAAATAAAATGGGTTTTGGCTTCTTCATAATAATAATGGGATAAATATCCAAAGGCTATATTTAATAATAATAATGATAAAGATAATAATAGCATAAATAGGGTTTTAAGGGTTGGCATCGGCAACGGTAGGGAAGAGAGAAGAGGGGTGGAAAGTAGGTTGTTTAGGATAGGAGAGGGGAAATGAGAGGGTGATTGAGGTGGTGGAGGATGCCCTAGGTTGAGAGGGCTGGAATGGTGGCGGTGGCGCAACCAAAAGGGTGGCGTAGGTCGCGGCAATACGGTAACTGAAGGTGGTGGAGAGGGAGGAAAGGAGAAGGAGAGGGAGGTAGGGGAGGTAAGGAGGTTTCGTTGGTGGTTTTGGGGGCCAGAGGGATGGTGGTTGCAATGGGAACGGTAGTGGACGGCGGCGTAAAGGGTGGCGGTGGGTGAGATAAAGTTATTCGAGTAGCCAACTTTGTACGGCCAAGGTGGCTAGTGTAGGGAGGATTGAGGGTGGTGAGGGGTGTAGTTCAGTGGAGGGTGGTGTAGGGAGTATTTTGGGAGGTCATTTGGGCGGCGGCGATGGAGTGGACAGCTGAACAAGTGGCGATGCACAAAAGAAAATTTCTGGATAGAGAAAAAAAGGTTGAATAGGAGTAGTTGAAGGGTATTTATAAGCCATTGATAGAGGAAAATGATAATGGAGGAAGAGGGGAAGATGATGGCATGCATGGCAGGTCGCCTACGGGTGGTGCATGGTCGGTACAGGCCTACAGAGTTGTAGCTTTGCCAGCTTGGGGAAGGAGAAAGGGAGAGAGAGGCATGCATGAGGAGAGAGAGTGCGGGATTGGGTAGAGAAGGGAGAGGGATCAACGGGGAAGAGATGGGAGGTGGAAGGCCGACGTGCAATGTTTTAGAGGTCGCGTGCCTGCACGGGGAAGAGAGGAAGTTGAGGGGTCGGGGGAAGAAGGAAGGTTAGGGGAAAAATGAAGAAGGGGTGTAGACTGGTTGGTCTAGGGGAAATGAAAGAAATAAAAAGAGGGAGACGGACCGGGTGGTGAGCTTGGGCCACACAGGGTAGGGAGAAGTCTTAGTCGTGAGGAAAGGGCTAGCTCAGATCGAGGAGGAAGGAAAGAAAGAAAAGGAGAAAGGAGAGGAAGGAAAGAAAAGAAATGAAAAGAGGGGGAAAAGGGAAAAGGGAAAAGGGAAAAATAGATGGGTTGGGGTATTAAGAATATTCTTGTATTTTGGGATATTTAAATAAAATAATAAATAAATTCCCTTTTTATATTAATTTAGGATTTTTGAAAGATTTTTCCTTAATTCCATTTTAATTAGAAAAACACCCTAAATTTGTTTCCAATTAAATTATTTATTATTTTCCTCTTAATTTTGCCTTAATGACTTCCTATTATTTTAATAAAATAATTTATTTAATTAAGTTTTCTAATAAATCCTTATTTTGTCATAATTCTCTAAATTAGGGTTTTGGGGTATTCATTACATGCTTTCCCTTAACAAATCAAAAGGAAAGAATTATTTGAGCTTTGACACCCCTTGTAATTCTAATTCGAATGGTGATTTATTAAAAGGTATGCACACACCTAAATTTCTCGGTAGTATTCGTTTTTTTGGCATACCAAATCATGTGTTGAATTTGAAAGTTAGTACACTAGTTATGTTATTGAGAAATATGGATCATTAATTTGGATTATGTAATTGTATAAGGTTGGTTATCAATCACCTTGGAAACTATGTTGTAAAAGGAAAGATTTTGAGAGGAAAGCACTGTTTTTAGAAATTATTGATACCAAGATTATTTATGACACTTATCAACTCAAGAATGCCATTTAGATTCAATAGGTGTCAATGTTCATTAATTATGTCATAGGCAATGAAAATAAACAAAGTCCAAGGGTAAAAACTATCTAATGTTAGACTTCTTCTAAAAAAACTAGTATTCAACCATGGTCAACTATATGTTGATTTATCGAGGGCCACACACCATAAAAGTTTGAAATTTTGATTTGCGACGATGATGGCACACTAACTAGTAATATAACAAACATTGTATATAAATAATCTTCTAAAATATGTTGTTAAAGTATGAGTAAACCTTTTATTCAATACATCAAAGTTGTGATTTCATTTTTTAATTCTCCCTCTCTCTCTCTCTCTCTCTCTCTCTCTATAAAAACTATTTTATCATTATAATAGTTAGATAATCCGTATTGAATATGTTATATTCCTATGCATCGCACCGAGGGGAACTAATTACATAGCAATAGCACTTTAGTATAAATTCTACTATGCATCAAGTTATCATACGTACTAATATTTGGGGGCCTTTTGGTACTAGGGAGAGGGAATGAGAGTTTGGAAATTAAGGAATAAGAATAGAAATACGAATGAACATTAAAGAGTGAGAATTAATTCATTAATTTGTATTCTTTTATTTGATATATAATGGGAATAACTTAGAAATAAAAGTGGGGTGGTTAGCACATGGGAATGGGATTATAAATAAAACAATTAATTTACTAAAGTATTATTTTTAAATTTATAATTTTAATATCTATGAATACGAAAAGAATGTTTTAAATTTATTTTAGTATTTTATTTTTTTTTATAATTTCCTATAATTTTCAAATGTGAATTAATAGTTCCTCCTTCAAAATAGACCTTAGGAAATAGAAGGCTCTTTATTTCTATTTTTATTCACCTTTGAATTCACATTTCATTTAAACAAACATAAAAAATTTAAAACCCCATTCTCTATTCTTTTCCCAACTTCTTATTTCCAATGAACAAACACCCCCCTTGGTTTTTATTTTCACTATATATACAACTTGCTATTAGATTACTAAAACATATTACCTTTTTTTATGCCATGAATTTTCCTTAGTTTTGAAGTAGATTCGTTATTTGATTGATTTTTATTTTTATTTTTCAAAATTTTTAGATCTTCAATTTTTATATAAAAAATAAATTAAATGTTGATAAAATATTAAAAAATCCAACAAAAATTAAAAAAAAATTAAAAATTCTCTCAAGCTAGTTTTAAAAATATGTGATGGAAAATTTTTATCTTTTTTGATATTATAATTATATATATATATATATATATATATGATATTAAATTTAAAACAAACTAAAAATATCATGACACTTTAAGCTATTCTAAACACTTAACACGTGGTAAAATTAGATCAAATATTAAGATATCCTAATAAGTTTCATTGTGTATATTTTTAATATTTTCATTTCTTAATAAATATTGAATTGATTTACAAATACCTTTAAATATTTTTTCCTAAGGCCTCAATATGCCTAAGACCAACCCTAGTAACCTCAATATGCCTAAGACCAACCCTAGTAACCTCAAGGTGGCTAAACAATATGTACTCATAAAGGTAAATACATAATGTAGTAATCTTGTTTGCATTTTGTTGGGAACTCAGCCTCTACTCACCGATTCCATCTCAAGATTGGTGCTCATCAATGCCTCTTCACATGAGATGTTGGACAATGGAAAAATGTTTAGTTTGTTTTACTCTTAGTGTAAGTTTTTCCTTGTCCCACATTGGTGGGAAGGAAGAACTTTTTCCAACTTAAATACTATTCTACCCACCTTGGTGCTTGAGTCATTGATTTGGGATGTTTTGTAGTGGTGATGGTCTAGACTCGAGACCACATGCACAGTGCTATAGCCACCATCTTCCTAGCCTACCAGTCCTAACTAGGGTGAATGGGTTAAGGTTCTAGCAAGCTCAATCCTATCATTATTTTTACGAAAATTTTATTATGTTTTTACCCTCTCTTCTTACTTGGTCTTCATTAATTGTTCTTTCATAGTTTAAGTGCTTCAATGCACACTTTTAATACACCTTGGTGGATTTTTCGTTCCCACTTTGAATGCTTCAATGCATGCTTTTAATGTATTATTGGTGGACCAATTCATAACGAATTGGTGGACATGGGTGGGTAGGCTTTTGTTCTCCATATATCATTTTGTATTTTACTTGGTAAAAAAAATGAATACAACCAAACAATCTTCTATCACTATTTTCAAATAAGTTTACTAGGAAAACTTATATGATTTTCATACCCTTCAATCTTGAGTGTATAAGATCGGAGGGTCGTTATGTTAACCTTAGGGGTGAACCGGCATTATGGGATTACACTAGAGGTTCGACCATAATTTGCTTTAGGAAAGCAATTTATTCGAGGCACGACAACGTCTTTTGATAACTATTTTCATAACTTAATTTTGATTCATACATTTAACCCATAATTGCTATTATTGCATATATTTTTTGAACAATCTAAA
The DNA here is from genome assembly GCA_039764185.1 of Tamarix austromongolica. Classification (NCBI taxonomy): domain Eukaryota; kingdom Viridiplantae; phylum Streptophyta; class Magnoliopsida; order Caryophyllales; family Tamaricaceae; genus Tamarix; species Tamarix austromongolica. Next base: position 34,454,690 of record CM077814.1, read on the forward strand.
GCAAATTAATTAGTATATGCGGTAATTATCTTTTTGTTATCTATTGCTGTGATTGGGGAATTATTTTAGGTTATTTGATTATTTTCAATTGGTGTGGTTTATTATTAGGTCCTACTGATTCTCTTTAAATAATATGTTGATTTCTCATTCCTAAATTGTTGTGCCTCATTAATTTTCATGGGATTAGTCTCAATATTTATGTCTGCCAAATCATATTCATTTTGTTAATTTCGATACAAAAAGATATTGTTGTAGTTGCTTCAAAAATTGTTCCACATATGTGATGCAGGAGCAAACACTCAAGAATTATTATTCATCATTATGGAAATAATTTTTCTTCATTTAGAAAGGATATCCCACAAAATTGAGGGCCAATAGATGTTTATGTTGCTAGTAATAGATGAAACGTACCATACAAACTACTAAGCGTATATGTGCATATGCATGGATTGCATGGCTACGTGCATAGGGAAATAATATGCATCTTTCACATGCATATTAGTTTATTTATTTAATTAATTAATTAATTAATAACTAGAGTTATAAATTATCTAGAGAATAATATACTTGGTTGAGTAAATGAGGAGGTGATGCTGAAGTAATGTGTAAATTAGATAGAGCACTGGTTAATCTGGAATGGTTGGTGTCTTTTCCTTCTTCAGTGGCTGAGTTTCTTAGCCCCTTGGTGTTAGATCATAGTCCTATGGTTGTTAATATTCAGGTGTCTTTTATCCATGGTAAGAATTGTTTTTGGTTTTTTCACTTTTAGACTGAAGATGATGCTTTTTTACCTATGGTGCTCTCATCTTGGCAACAACCTTTGCAAGGTAATTTCCTACTCAGAATTATGTCTAGGTTACAAGAATTCAAGAAGGACCTCAAGTAGTTAAATTAGGATAAATATGGCTCAATTTATCATAAGGTTGTTGCTTTGAGAGAGGAGGTGGTTGTTCTTCAAAAGAAATCAATGTGTGACCCATCAGACTCCAGGCTTAGAGATCAGTTGAAGGTTCTTGAGAGCAGGTATGCTCATTTATTACATTGTGAGGAAATATTCCTTAAGCAAAAAGCTTGTATTCAATGGCTGCATTATAGGGATTCAAATCATAAGTTCTTCTATACAAGAGTGAAGGAGAGGTAAAAGAGGAAAACCATTGCTTTTATGCTTGATGAGGATGGCAAGGAGGTAAAAGGTGCCCAGGGAATTTAGGATGCCTTCACTGACTATAATATGCATATTTTAGGCACTAAATCGTTCTTAACCTATTTGTAGTGGACTAATCTTTAACAAGTGATCAACAGTTAGCTCTGAATGCTCCTATTTCCAAAGAGGAGGTCAAAGCAACTGTGTTTTCAGTTGGTGACGCAAAGGCCCCAGGTGTGGATGGTTTTATAGCTATTTTTTTCAAGAAAAGTTGGGATAAAATTGGTAATGAGTTATTCATAGGTGTTAGAGAATTCTTTGCCACGGGTTTCTTGCCTAAGAAGGTAAATATAACTTCTCTAACCCTAGTGCCTAAAAAGCCAAATCCGCAAAGGGTCACTAATTTCGGGCATATTGCATGTTGTACCATGATCTATAAGATCATTTTGAAGATCCTTATGCAAAGGCTTCAAGGTATCTTACCCTCAATCATTAATTTTGCTCAATCTGCTATTTTAAAGGGTACAAGTATTAGTGAGAATGTGTTGTTGGCTCATGAGCTGGTTAGGAAGTATGTTTGCAAAGGGGTCTCTCCGAGATGCATGTTAAAGTTGAACCTTCAAAAAGCCTATGATATGGTCAACTAGAGTTTCTTAAAGAACCTTTTCCTTCTTTATGGGTTTCTTTATCAGTTTTTCAAGTTGATAATGGTCTGCTTGAACATAGTGGCCTTTTCTCTCTTTTATAATGGTGTGTTGACTCGTCCTTTTCAGGCTAAGAGAGGTTTGAGATAAGGAGATCCTCTCTCCCCTTACCTATTTGTTCTTGTCATGCACTATTTTAGCAGATGTCTCAAATATTTATGGACAAATGTTATATTCAAAGGCCACCCTAGATGTATAGATCTGAAGATTATCAACCTAAGTTTTGCGAATGACATTCTCCTATTCTGCCATGGTTAGTTGTAAAGTGTGAAATATATTATGGATGTGGTAAGTCATTTTTCTAGGCTTTCTGGTCTAGTCCTAAACCCTCAAAAGTGCACTGTCTATTTCGATGGTGTGTCGCCCAATGTAAGAAGGTCAATTGTTGATCTGCTGGGCTTCCAGGAAGGTGCTTTCCCTATCACCTACCTTGGTTTGCCTTTAACCTCTTCCAGAGTTTCATCTGGTCTGATCTAGCCTATGTTGGAAAAGGCTACTACTCAACTAAGACACTGAAGCACTATTTATCAAACTTATGTTGGGAGATTACAGCTTATCAAGTCGATGTTGTTTAGCATTCAACTATATTTTAGCCAGGTGATTCTCTTATCAAGAAAGGTTCTCCATCATTTCATGGATCTTTGTAGGAATTTTTGTTGGTCTGGAAAAGTGCATATTAGACAAAGAGCATTGGTTTCCTAGGAGTAGATTTGCCTCCCTAAGGCAAAGGGCGGTCTTGAATTGCTTAACCTAGGTGTTTGGAATCAATGTGCCTTGGGGAAGCTACTATGGAATATTTCTACCAAGAAGAATTCATTATGGGTGAAATGGATTCATGTGGTCTACCTCAAGCATACAAGTGTGTGGGAGTACAATCCCACTACTTACACTTCATGGCTCTTATAGAGAATCCTTCTTGTGAGATCTCATTTACAAAGTTTTTTGTAGTATAGATGGTTGAATGGTTAACTTGATTATAGTATCAAATCTACTTATGAAGTTGTGAGACCTAGACAGGCTAACCAAAGGCGGTCCAAGTTTATATGGCACTCACTCAACTTGCCAAGAAATAGTTTTCTTTTATAGCTGGCTCTAAGAGGCAGGTTGATGACTAAAGCTAGGCTCTTGGAGATTGGCATTGATGTGTCTAATTAGTGTGTGTTTTGTCAGTAATTTCCTTAAAATCGAGATCACTTGTTTATCTACTACCTGATCATGGCTGACATATGGAAGAAAATTACAAGAATTACTAGAAGAAGGGATAGCATCCAAGGTTAGCAATAAGACATTCAGACTTTGTTGATAAGGTCTAAGCAAAATGGTTAGAAAAATTAGGTCTTGGGAGCTCTTTTTGCTTCTTATATTGCCAATGTTTGGTATGAAAGGAATTTGAGAATTTTTGAGAATCGTAGTCTAGATGTTGCTGGTCTAGGTCGGACTATTGTCATGGTCGTATCTATTCGGTTAGTGCACTCACATTCTAAGGCTAAATTCCAAAAGTGGGCTGGGTTGTTAGATTGTATGGTTTGATGATGTCTTTAGTTTTACTTCCTCATTTTTGAAAGTAATAAATTTATTACTTATCGAAAAAAAAAGTAGCATAAATCTACTGTTTTAAAGAATTTTTTATATTCTAGTATCTTTTAGCATATTATATATTCTAATATCTTGTAGCCAAGTATCTCTTGAAGAATTATACCTTTTAGCTTATATCTTGTAATTGGTAGCCTTGGCTATATAAAGCTATAGAACCCATGATTAGAGATACATCAAGATTAAATTGAATTTGAATGCAAATTGCAAGTATTGAACTCTGTGTGAGTTTATCTCCAGTTTAATCAAATCTATGTGAACGATTAATCTTAAAACCCTTAATCTCTTTGTTTGTTTGAATTAGAGATTAAGTACTATCCCTTTCTAGACTCCATAACCCATTCCTTCTATCCATATTCATCATCCAAAAGCATCCCAAAATTGAAGCCTAATTTGAAAAACCCTAACCCTAAGTTTCAAACCAAACCCTAACCCTAACCCTAAGTTTCAAACCAAACCCTAACCCTAACCCTAATTTTCAAACCAAACCCTAACCCTAATTTTCAAAACTAAACCATAACCCTAACCCTAACCCACAAAACCTTCCACCATCAAACCCTAATCATCAAAGCATCCCCATCATCATCTCATCATTATTGAATCATTATCATCATCATCTCATCAAATTTGAATCCCCTTAATCCTTCACTCACCATCATCGGATCATCATCACCATATGCGAATCATCATCATCATTATCCTACCTTGTTCGAATATCTTCATCATCAATACATCACTTTTCAATCTTCTACTTCTTAATTTCAACATAATCAAGCATTAACATTACATACATGATAATTCCATATTCCCACACTCATCAATATGTCTAAGGTTGAACTACTCAATGACACTAATTACCGTCAATGGTCATAGAGGCTGGAGATTCTAGTTGAGGCTCTTAAGGTTGATTACGCTTTTCATTCAACTTGACGATCGGTATTATTATTCTCTGACAATTATCTATTGTGACAATGCTCTATAATTCAACTATGCACCACTGGAAATTTTTTAATTATATTTAATTTACATTAATTTGTGTTCTAAGGTAAACCTAATTTACTATTCAAACTACTAAATGATAAGTAAATTGTTACTTCTTTGTTGGATATTAAATATCTATTATAACCTAATGTGTTGGATTAAAAAAGAGTAAATGGTTTCGTTACTTTTGTTATGGCTGTAAAAGGAGTGTAATGGTTATAAATATAACTATTATAATTAATGAGTTTTAATAGGTTCAATGTGTCTTTATTCCTAACGATTAGCCAACCATTTCTAGTGGGTTGTATAAGAATATAAATAGTGTATGATAAGCCTGTTAAATTGAATTTTATATTTGATTTATTTTATTTTACTTTGACTAATACTTATATAGGCTTTTTTGTGCATTGTTTGGAATTTATTTTATTAAATGCAAATGAGGTTATTATTGGGCTTCAATTTTGAGCAATTATTTTGTTGTTATTTAATTATTTTTGGCCTAATTTATGGATGTATATTTTTAGACTTCTTATAATTAACACCATTCTTATTAATGAAATTACATCTACTTTTTCTTTTATCGCTAAGTCTGTTAATCTGTGGCATGGTAGGCTAGGGCATGTGAAAGTGGCTTCTATTAATAAACTAAAAATTATGAACCTCGTAAATGTGATGGACACTAATATATATGAAAATTTTCTAGTTTGTGTGGAAGCTAAATTTGCTAAGAATCCTTTTATAACAATCATAGTGAGATCAACAGAACTGATTGAATTAAGCAGAAATCGAGAACAAGTTAGACCATAAGATAAAGAGGCTTAAACATCATAGGGGGTGTTATGGACCTATAATTTAAAGATGGTTTCATAATTAAGTGGTTGTTTTTATGTGTTTATAAATTTTAATACATGGATAATTGTATGAGTCTTGTAATATTATCTTGATATAAACATCCCTAAAATAATACATTAACCCTTTAAAGTGAAAGATCATATAAGTTGGGTTAGTATATTTATGTGATCATGTATTGCCCCATGTCTTTTTGTAAAATGGTTGAATGAGAATTGTGCCAACATTTGGGCCTTTGATCTATATTTAATGTTATGATTTGGTTTGAGGAAAATTTTGATTTGGATTAATGTTGAAATAATGGAGTTTATTGAGTTTTTCAAGTGAATTGATCAACTAGTTCCTCATTTCAACAAAATAGGTTTTCTTGACTAAACTAACCGACTAGTTGGGGGGACCAATTGACTAGTTTGTAGAATAGTCAACTAGTAGGCCCAAATAAATTGACTAGTTCAACAAGCTGGGCATATTTTTTGAACTTGATTTTCTGAAAAGATTCTTATACTAAAATGGAACCTTACCAGCCCATGCCAAATTACCCCTAAGAGATTCCTAACCATTTTCAATATGTGTTTAGCCTAAAATATTGCCTCAAATCTATATAGAGGTCGATTATGATAATTAAGGGGGAGAGATAACCTCAGCCCTATCCTCTTCCACTTTTCTCTTCTACACATTTCTAAGATTAGTGCTTTGATCTCAGGCATGACTCTGAGCATCTGGAAGATTTCTTCTGCAGTAACTTTCCCTTACTTCTCTTGTGTATTTTAATTCTAGTCCACTTGACCTACATTTTCTAGAAATACCATTTGAACTTTGGATAATAGGCTTGCATATCTTGGATGAAATATGTCTGTTTAGGTCTAATTCAAACGGTAATATGTAGGGTTTTTAAATTTTTCCCGAACCCTCTGTGATTCCTTTTGATTGGTTTGATATAAATAGCCTAATCATATCTTTTATGAACATTTACTTTTAGCCACCAAAATCCCTAAGTCTATATTTTCACCTTCCCTCTTTTCTACACCTCGAGCCTTGTGGTCAAATTTCTTACACTCTTATGTTCTTATCCCTAGCTCTCTCTTGTTTTAATTGTTAAGCAAGGAGGAGTTAGATTGGGAAAAAAGGTTGAGTGGTCCAGCTAAGCATTTCCTTATTTTGCTTTAAGTTGGTATGTTCCTTATTTTCATTATGTTTTAAGTTCAAAAATTAGTAAGGTTTTGGTGGAATTTTCTAAGTTTAAGATTTATGGTTTTAAGGTTTTAAAAGCTGAGAATTTCATAGTTGGAATTTCTAGTTTAAAGGAGATTTTGCCTGCATCAAATAAGTGATTCTTGCTTTTAAAATGTTTAATGAGTATTCCTACATATTATGAGTTCATTTAAGTTGATTTTATAAGTTGGCATAAATGTATATAGCCTGCATAAGTGATTTGGATGGATATATTTCATAATTTGGGTAAAAAGCATGAAAAATGATATAAAAAAAAGAATATAATGATTCAATATTAAGATATGCAAGTGAATTTGGCTTAAATATGTTAGACTATGTTGATGCATGTTCTAATGTGGTTATGAATGATTTAATAGTATGATTCTACACAAAATTAATGGTTTGAAGGCAAATCGGTCTACTAAGTAGGTCAAACGATCAACTGGTTCCTACAACACCTGACTGGTTAACCTAACCTGTTGACTGGTAAGCCTACAGAGACCTTGGTCTTGTTCTCTACTTAAATCCATCAACCGGTTGGGTAGAACCAACTGACTGGTCTATGAACAATCAACTAGTTTGCACAAACCGATCGATCGATTTGAGAAAAAACATGATCTATTTTAGTCAAACCAATCAACCCAAACTGATTGACCACTTGATGCAACTGATCAACTAGTTAGGCTAGACCAATCGACTAGTTGGTGTGGTTTGTTTCCTTTTGGTTTGGTTATGCTTTGAGGATATGTTTGGGACTATCCAATGATTAGTAATGGGATAAAATATAGATTTTATCATGGATTAATGACTTAATTAAAAGATTAAGCACTTGTTTGGAGCTACTTACCAAAAGTAATTATATAAGATAACTACTTATTTTGGAAACTATTTAGTCTAAAAAGTTTTAAAAATATGTAGTTACCTTATATAATTACTTTTGATAAGTAGATTCAAACAAGGCATAAATGGATCATAATTTATGATATACTCTATGAGTAATGTAAAGGCTAAGTGGATATTCCACTTATAATAAGTGATTGTATTGAGAAAAGAGTAATGAAACCTAGTATAGGCTTGAACAAAAGAATAAGATGGATATGATTCATGTTGTAAAAGGATAAATGGAAACCCATATGGTTGGAAAAATGGAAAGAAAAGGACTAATATTGAGTACACATTGAAAATGCCTTGCTTGCTTTTATATAGGCCTTGTGTGATCACTTATTCTTAAGAATAAGTTGAGTATATGTCTGGTTAACCCAATCCTCGATTAGATATTGGGGTTGGTTTGGTTCGAGCATTTTTGGTACCTTCATGCGAGATACTAAGAGGTCCCAGTCCCTTGCCTACTCTAGAAGCTGATGATATACTATGGGGTATTAATACTAAACGGGATAGTTACCTAAGTGATTTACTTTAGTCTAGACTATGTCCATATTGGTTGGCTTCAACCTAGACGTATGTCTGCTTAGTGATTGGCTTTGGCGTGGACTTTATGTCCTTTTTTAAGATAGGGTTTCATGGTATATGAGATCATAGGGTGATGCATAGTCCATCGCTTGATGATAATAAAATATGGATGATAAGTAATTGAATTATAAAAATATAAATTATGTCTGAGTGAATGGTTAATAATTGGATAAGGATGGAAGTAATGGTACAACTGACCATAAAAGGATAAAAAATTGGCTTATACACTTGGAAGATGGCCTAAATGACTAATTGGTTATTGAATGGAATATTGGTTGGAGAATTGACTTGTTTCACATAAGAATAAGGAAATGGTACAACATAAAGAATTTAGCCATTGGAAATAACCCTAGTCGTTGCTTGGATTTTACCTACTATTACATGTGTGAGTACCAACGTGATTATAATGTGAAACCAAGCATGATATATTCTACATTATTTGATATATGCATGATGGCATGTCCTAATGTACTCTTATCTTTACATATGTGGCATTATCATGATTCATGTTATATATTATATCCATTTCTGATCGAATTTACATATTTGTGCTACCATTGAGGGAGTAACTTGGCTTACTCAGTACATAGCGTGCTGATGTGCCCATTTGCTGAGTCACCTGCTCATTCCCACCAACAGAGGGAAATGTGTAGATTTTTGGAGATGGCCAATATAGGGCCTACCTCAATTCGGTTGGGGCTTGAGAACAAGGACAATCAAAGGTTTTTTGGGGTCCATGGCAGACCAAGGTTTTGATTTTGGGGGTCATACCCTAATTTCATTTTAAATGTAACGCCATATTTTTATCAATCTATATTTCTGTATTGAGTTAGTCAGAGACCAACAAGATCTTTGCTATAAAATATCTTGTAAATATTTATGTAATTTTATCTATTCACTCTTTTGTTTTAAATGTCTTGGTTGGTTTTAGCCTTATATCTGGTATGGGGTAGGTGATGGATGTCTATCTTATGTTAGGTAAGGGCCTAGGTATGGTTTCAACTTCCACAATGTTTTAAACAAAAATTTTTTTAGTGAAAAATAGGAGTGTTATAGGGTCCATTCCGGTGAACGATAATAGTATCTCGGGTATTTTTTTTCTAGGATTTGCATCAATCCATTCCACCAGATTAGGAATGGCGGAACTCTATACTCAATATGAATGGGAATATGATTAAAATATATGTGCTAATGGATAAGACACTAATTATTTAATGTGAAAGATTATGTGAGTCAGGATCGAGGTATTGGGTCTATTTCATTTAATGATAATAGTAATTCGGGTGTGTTTTCCTTGATAGGTGTTTCAGACCACTCCTCCAATTTAAAAATAGTAGTTTATATGTGTTTTTTCTTAATATTTTTTAGTCCATTCCATTGGAAAATAATAGTGGCTCGGGTAGTGACTTTGAGAGATGTGTCAGACTATTCCACGGTTTTAAGAATAGTGGCTCAAGTGCATTTTACCTTGAGATGTGTTGGATCTGATCCACCAAATAATAATAGTAGATCAGGTGTATTTTTCCTGATATGTGCTTCAAACCGTTCCACCAGTTTAATAATAGTGGGGTCCATGAACTCAACATAAATAAAAGAATAAAATTATGTTATATCTCATAATGAGACCTAAAATTGGATTTTACCTAGCATTGTTTGTGTTAATGCTTGTATACTCATTCTCTAATGTGAACTCATGTATTATGTGTAACCCTACTCAATTATATTATTTCATTGCTCTATACGTAGCATGCTAATTATCTTTTTTATCAATGTTGCTCATTCCCAAGATCAAACAACTACAATGTATTTATCTAGGTTGATGATGACCCATTAGATGATTTTATAGCTTTTGATTCTTTATATTGGGTGGAGTGATTTATGTATTTGGGTTTTTTTGGGCATAGTGTCATGTTATCTAAAGGATACTTTTACCCATATACCTTTTTGGACTCTTAGATCTATATTATTCCTTTTGTCTATATTTTAGATATTGTACTTGGAGTTAATCTCCAACTATATTGATTTTTATGAAGTTCTCTTATTCTCTATTTATCATGTTTTAATTCTTAAACTTTTTTCCCTTGTGATTAATGTAAGGATGGTGTGGTAAGTTAGGATTATGTTAATTACAGCGATAACACCTAGTATTTTGGTATTATGCTTCCGCTAAAAAAATTGTAGTAAATTTGGTGGTGTTACAGGGTCTCCTTAATCACCATAACTATGAAGGTATATATTTTTTTAAAGAAAATACAAATTTAAAACCACATATATCAGGGGGTAGAAGAGATTCGCTACGAAGACAAAAACACTAAGTTATAGATGTGGCATAACTGAGCACTGGGCTCACAGTTGTAGAAGTATCAAACACTTAGTAGATTTATACCAAATTTCCATCAGGGATAAAGGAAAGAACATTGAAGTTAATTTCAATAATAATGACAATACTTCCATGCTCACTCTAGATATTGCTGATTATTTCATGGACAACACCGAAAATGGTGATGAATTTGGCATAATGGGGAATACTACCAATTAAGAGAATATTCTCTCTACTCTCTTTATGTTTCTCTTTCAATATATTATATTATGTTATCCATTAGTATGCTGCAACACGTATTCTATTAACATGTCATTTTATGATTTCTTTATTCCTTGTTTTTGTTATCTTATAACTTCCATTATTAATGAATATGAAGTTTTTTTTAATAATAACCTAACAATTATTATTTATTCTTAAAATTGAAGATATGAACACATTTATAAACCAATCCAATAGTAAAGAAGAATATCTCATGGACTATGCCACTACACACATCATTCTGAGAAACAAAGAATAATTTTATCAACTATAATATATATTGATGGTAATGCCAACACCATATCTAGTGCTAATAATCTCATAGAAGGCTCTGATAGAGCATGTGTGTTGCTCCCCGGAGGGAAAAAATTAGTAATTAACAATGTCATATCTTTGACCAAATATAGAAGAAATTTATTGTGTTTTAAATACATAAGTCAAAATGGTTACCATATGGAAACCATGAATGAAAATAGGAAATAATATTTGTGTATTACGATACATGAATCTGGTAAGAAATGTACTCTTGATAAAAGGTCAGCATACTCATTGAGCTTATATTATACTAATATAAGTCTAATTAAAATGATTGTGGTATATAAACAAAAGTTAGAAGATAAGAAAACATTCACTTTATGACATGATTGTTTGGGTCACCCAAGCACAAGAATGACGCATAGAATTAATGAAAATTCAATTGGACACTCATTAAAGAACATTAAAGTTTTAAAGTCTTATGATTTATCCGTGCTTCATATTTTATTAGCATGCTGATTATAAGGCCCTCCATGAATAAGATTTCCATCAATTCTCCAAAATTTTTAGGAATAATTCAAGGAGATATTTGTTGGTCGATTATCCCTCCATGTGGGCCATTTCAATATTTTACGGTGCTAATTGATGCATCAACACCTTGGTTACATGTAAGTATATTGTTCAATAGAAATGCAAAATTCTCTAAACTTCTAGCTCAAATCATCTGATTAAGAGTTAGTTCCCGAATTATACAATAAAGAATATAAGGCTTGATAATGTCGGTGAATTTACAATATTATATGTCTTGTTGAATATTTAATTAAGCGAGTGCAACTAATTGCTAAACCATTGCTGATGGGTTCCAAATAACCATCATAAGCTTGGGGTCATGCAATATTATATGCAATAGCCTTAATTTGATTAAAATTGGCCACTTATCATAAATACTCTCCATTACAATTGGTATCTAGTAAAGAACTAAATATATCACATCTAACAATATTTGGTTGGGTTGTGTATGTTTCTATTGCTCCACCACAAAGAAAAAAAATGGGTTCAAAAAGAAGGCTATGAATTTATGTTAGTGTTGAATCCCATCAATTATTAAACATCTTGAACCAATGACTGGTGATATGTTCATAGAACAGTTCGCTAATTGTTATTTTAATAAAACAATATTCCTATCCTTAGGGAGAGATAAGAGCAAACTGGACCCATATACAAAGGAGAATACATGGAATGAAATAAATTTATCTAATCTTGATCCAAGATCAAACTTGTGTGAACAAAAAGTGCAAAAGGTTATATATTTACAAAATGTAGCTAATTAATTGCCTAACATATTCACTAACAACACAAAAGTGACAAAGTCACGTGTTCTAGCGATGAATGCTCCAGCAAAAATTGTAGTTTGTACTAAAATTTTAGATAGGACTCCTACAAATGAAACTATAGTACATCAAAAATATGGTAGACCATGTAAAAAGACCTGATACTGAGAAAGATGATATAGTAGGATAATATACCAAATGATATCAAAACTGTTTCTTCCATTAAAGAAAAGGATAATCATAATATAAAGGTTGGGGATAACATCTCAAAAGAAGTGCATGATGATAAAAATACTTAGAATCATGAGATATCAATAAATTATATTTCCACAGAAGAATAATTTGATAGAAATGACACCATAATAGATGAATTATTCGCATATTCAATTACATGGAAAATGATGTCAAATGAAAATGATCTTGATACAAGGAATATAAATGAATGTCAATAAAGATAAGATTGGCTAAATAAAAAGAGGCAACCTAATTAGATATAAAATTCCTAGAAAATTGTGATTTGGGCACATGGTCCTTACTCCAAGAGATAAAAAGCCAATAGACTACAAATGGGTATTTATATGCAAATGAAATAAGAAAAGTGAAATTGTAAGATGCCAAGTAAGACTTATAACCCAATGGTTTATTTCTCATATGAATAAAAAACATAATGAGGAGACATACTTTCCAGTTGTTGATGCAACAACATTGAGATTCTTAATTAGTTTAGCTATCTTTCAAAAATTAAAGATGAGCCTTATGAATGTTGTGACCGCATATATATACTAATCACTTGATACAGACATCTATATGAAAGTTTTCTATGGACTAAAACTGTCTAGATCTCATAAATTAAAGCCTCCAGAAAAGTTTCTATAAAGTTAATAAAATCATTGTATAGATTAAAATAATATGGATGTACGTGGTATAACTATTTTAGTGAATATCTTCTTAAATGAGGATTCAAAAATTATCCAATTAGCACCATGTGTTTTTATCAAATGATTCCATTCTGAATTTTCCATTATTGCAGTTTATGTTGATGACCTTAATATCATTAAAATAGATTATGAATGTGGTATGAAACCAATTACGGATTATCCCACTTTAATACATGAGGATAATACAGCCTGTATCACTCAAGCAAATGAATGATTCATCAAAAGAGAGATAATAAAGCATGTAGCATCAAAGTTTTTTTTTTTACTCGTGATCTAGAAAAGGAAGGAACGACCAATGTCTAATAAATTCAATCATCTGTGATTCTAGTTGATTTATCACAAAATCCTTACCTCCTAGAATATTTGAAGAATTGGTACATAAGTTAGGTATGTGTTATTTTCAAAATGTATATTAAATTGAGGAAGAGTGTTGTACGCACTATACTTTTTTTCCCTTTGTTTGGGATTTTTCCACTAGTTTTTTCTTGATAAGATTTTTAATGAGGTCGTATGTCAAAAGGCATATAACAAATGTGACAAGTAAAAATTCAAGGGGAAGCATTATGGGTATTTGGGTGACTATTCACAATAAGAACCATATGCATTTAATGCATATATAGATACTTACTCTTCTTCACAGATGTTATGATCTGTGTAATTTTTCTTATATACCATACAATGTATATAAATAGTTAGCAAATAAATATAAATTTCAACTCTTAGAGAAAAAAAAAAAGCTACTACGGCATTTTTTTTTGGTAAGTAAAATTTATTACTTCCAAAGCAGTAATAGAAAATAAATCTTACAATCACATAGTTTTTTAGGGCTTAAGATGAAGAAAGCATAAGGATAGACTAGGAGATCAATACCTCCCATTAATCAATCATTCTTGCATGGAAATAATAGATTTGAAACTTAGTCATCCTCCCAACCAACTCATAAATGATTTGTTTCTATAAACTCTTATGCATCTTTATGTTCATTAGCAAAAAGCCTTCTGTTTATCTCTCTTCATATATAGTAGACGATTGCACCAACCACAACATGAATAACATGCTTTTATATTTTTGGTCATCTTCCTTATGTAGTTGCCCATTGAACTACTTCACACAAGTTGGTGAGTTATTGGTTAACTTGTGCAGAAGAGGCAACCAAAAATGTCTAGCATAAACACCATCAAAGAAAAGGTAAGTGACTTTCTTCTTGATCAATACATAGGAGACATGTAACATCTACTAGCATCCCATAAACTCAATCTATCCTTAATTTGCAATATTTCAACCATCACAATCCAACATATAAAAGAATGTCTTTTCAGTAAATATCTTGACCAAACAAAACGACACAAAAAAACACAGAAACCTCATCTTTCTAAGATCTAATAAGGTAATAGGCCTTTAAAATGAAAATTTTATCCTAATGAAGGACTCGAAATATTTGTTGTAGATGGAATACCCTACTGAATAAATCTCAAAATATCAAAAGATTTTTAAGGGACCAGGAGGCTGAAGTCTAAACCCTGACCATCCGAACAGAGTTTACTATTTCTAAAGAAAATTTTTAATAACTTCATAGAATTACATATTTTTCATCAATATCTAATTAAACCTAGCGCGCATAAAAATGACATAGGAAACCTATGACAAGCACACGGTCATTGCGAAGGGCCAAACCCATACCCGGCAACGAAACAAATAACGAAGACAAAAGACAGCAGGAAATTTCCCTAACGAACGAGTGCAAGTCTCTCAATGAACAATTAACCGAACAATAACTAGCCGATACTATACGCGTGCTCTTTTTTTTTTCTTTTATTTAAAGGGGTCATCTACATGTCTTTAGCAAAAATAAAACTCCGTATGCACCTCTAACACTAACAGTCTTAGCAAAATCTGAACATAACAATAACAAGCGAACACTAAGATTTATCCTTATTGGTAAACATAAACAGGCCATGAAAATTTTGATCAAAAAGACCATAGGGTAAAATAAACGGAACAAGCTTCCTAGTATCCACTTCAAATAAAAAGTGGGTTGTTTCTTTCAGATTGCCATTGTATCTAAAGTGTCCCATCCAAGCGAAAACATTATATCTATTTACAGAAGAATTAGTGCTCGACGGCCTTCAAACTAGATGCAAATTTCAGCCGGTCACAAATTCCGCGGGAAGGGGTCTGCCTCCACGAACAATATTGTCATAAAAGCAATGATGGCCTAATTCGCACCAAAATGGTACCTAGCATCGACATAACTCTCTACATCCCAGAGAAAGGAACCAAATGTCACAGCCTCCAATACAAGTCTCCTCAAACCACCAAAGCCAATCTTTATTAGTTCATCCTTTGAAGAATCAATGCTTCCCTCAGGTGTAATGGCAATCTCTGGCCTCCCAAACAATGCCTCCGTATGTTTCTCAATGATGGTGACAGCCTCTTTGGATCTAATTGTAGCACATCGCTGTAGTGTCTCAGAATCAAATGACATTACATAGCTTCTCAGTCGAGACGGTTTTATCCCCTGACCAAAACCCTCTGGGCTAACACCACCAGCCCATGAGCTGACCTCAGGGTGAGACGGTTCTGTAACCCTGTAGGAGTCCTCACCAACTCTAGGCCTCCCTCCTCCCGCAGCTTGATGACCAATACTCTCACCTTCATCCGCCCCTAGTGGAAGTACTTTCATTGCCTTCTCAAGCTGAAACCTCTGGTCCACTCGCTTGAGAAAGTAACCATACATCACCGAAGCTGCATAGACTTGACCAACCCTGAGTTTGCTAATATGTGCTACTGAATTGGAGTCCCCCAGTCGGTTCCCCAGAATCAGGGCAAGATGGTTTTGAATCATCTCGTTTGCTTCAGGGGAGTGAAGCTGCTTGAGCTTCTCATCTTGGCCTGGCCACGTATCAACTCTGCCTGATGGGTCAGATGAGGATGGGGAGATGGTAGGAATCAATGATACATTTGCATCCATAAATTTCTGCACAACTAAGGCATACAAAATCTCTTCTAGAGCCTTTCTCCTTTCATTAGCCTTAACCTCTGCAATTCTCCTGATGTAACTCGCATGTTAGGAGAAGTCCTACAACTGAATCCTCACAAGTATATAAACACAAAAGCACATCAGCACATTACTTACTTGTATAACACTAAATCAGTTCCAGAGGCAGACGGCTCTTCCTTCTCCTCAGATTCACGGTCTGTCTGTAGTAGCTCAAGTTGCTGATCAACTGCAGCGGAGACAAGGTGTGGATGGCTCACCAAAATTTGAGACAGAAACTGACCAATTGGAGACTCTAGCTGTAATGGTGCAACAGGACCAACTGAACCTGTTGAATCGGCAGATGAATATGCTCTCACTGAAACAGATCTTCTCTGAGAAATTGTTCGTCTGATGCCCACCTTCAAGTGTGAAGAAGCCGCTACAGCGTGCTGCATGTTGCAATCAAAAAGCGTTAACCCCTAATATGATACTGACAAGCATATGAGCAGTATGCAATAGAGAAAACTATGAAATGAGCGTAAATTACCCGACAGTATGCAATAATACACTGCAACAATGAGCAGTGACTGCATTTCTCATATCAAATGCCCATGAAAAAGATTACAAAACCATATTTACCAGCATGTAATGGTAAAAATGCTGCTGTTGATGATGATACGACAATAGTGAAAATCATGATGACAACGATGACCATAATAATAATAAAATATCACATGTCAAACACACCAGGGGTGGTAATTAACAAAATACCAATGAGAGGCCGAAAAATCCAAATTGATAGCATTCTGAGGAACCTTTCAAATGGCAAATAATGAAAAAAATCACGGCACACTTCTAGTATCCAAGAACAAAAAGAATAATATAAACAGAACCAATTCACGTAGTATATGCATCAACCAAATCAACCAATCCCTTTACTTTGAATGCATGCTCATCTATGACATGAAACTCAACCATAATCTATTTGCCAACAAGCTTGGTTGCACACAAACAGAAACGGTAATGCAGGAATAGGGAGCATGGAATCGGAAACAAGAACGCCAATTCTTAGAAAACTAGGAAACTGAAACACTAGGGCTGGTTTGGTATGATCTTCGCTCCTTTTGTTCGGTGGAAAAGCCAGATTCTCATTCTCCACCACTTTGTAGTACATACACGCGCTCACAGGGTCTAGAATCATGGTGGAAAAATAATGTAGTTCAAATACCATCAGCCCTAATGCAGCAAACATCCTTGATAAATCACTTCAAGCACCGACAACCTTTTTCTTGTAAATAGGAGGAAATTTAATGTTATAACAAATTGTGACATTGGCATTTAAAGATTATTATTATTATTATTATTATCATTATTATTATGTCTCATCTTCCTCCTCCCACAGGAAATAATTTGGGAATGTAGATCAAACACCAACCACCTTTTTTCTTGTAAGAAAGAAAATAATGACTTTTAACAACTTCCTCCTCTCCTCCTCCTCCGCCTTCTCCTCCTCATTTTTCTTCTTCTATTCCTTATCCTATGCATCCTCTGCATTTTCTTTCTTCAAAATGTTCAAATCTAAATATTTTGATTACAAAGGAATGATGGGGCAAAATGAAATCCAAAGATTGTTGGTGTGGATACAGAGGACAAACATAAAGTCAGGAACTAATGTTCAACGAAGAGAGATAATAAGGTTTAACAATGCAGCACCAATAGAAAGAGAGGTGGAGATTCAACTGCACAGATTGAAGAGAAAGAGGAGGGTATGTCATAATCCAAATATCTGGTTTCTAACAAAAGAGCAGCTAAAAAAGCAGGGTTACAAAATATCATTTTTTCATACTATCTTGAAATCAGCCCGTGGCCCAAGCCCAAATGCATCCCCATACCCTAAAGCTACTTGAACCAACAACAATATCTCTTCTAACCTCAGCTGCAACCCCTCCTCAAACTCACCCCTCTCTTTTCCTCATCCCTCTTTCACTTCAGGATCAAACCCCCTTTCTCTGTCAGCCTTCCTCTCAAACTCACAAGAGTACAGTTACAGCCAACCAGAAAAGCAAAGCTGTAAAGTGATGGCAAATGAATCAAATCAACAAGGCGCAAGGAAGCAAATCAAAGCAAAAGCAACCAGAATGAAGCTAGTTGAAGCAAATCGAAAGCAGAGAACGGTGATAAGCATTGAATATTTCTTTTATTTGCAGAAATGTTCACAGGTGACTAAGGGCATTTTATTGGGGATGTGAAATACAAACCAAGGTATCATTTCCTTGCAATAAAGCCCATAAGATCCTAGATGACCATCTTCCCTCTTTATACCTATTGGCTATTGCTGACTTAAAATAAACACAAGTCTGGGAGAGGTATGGGGAACTCAAGACGTAGGTTGTATAGCGAGAATATTGCATGAGGGCATATTCGAACTTAGAACACTTTTCCTTGGTTTGACCATTAAACTAGCACTTCTATTGCCAGCTTGTCAACTATTAACACAGAATTTTGAGAACACACTTCAATTACGGAGTGGACGTGTCCAATAGCAACAAAAAAGTCACATTATACTCAAAGATATTATCACTAATAATTCCTTTTTGACGATAATTAGTCACTTAATCCTAAAACAACTTGGTGCCTCTCTAGGGTAATATGGGTGGAAATAAGATCCCATACTTTACACCTCTTATATAGTCTATTTAAAATAGATGAAAACATTTTTGGAAGAACACCCATTTTAGGTCTTTATTTGAACTAAAATGGGCATTCCATATTGTTATTCCTATAAACTATATGAACAACACAAAATATGAGGGTATCTTTCCCACTAATACCAAACAAGCACTTGATATCTTTTTTTCCGGCTGAATTATCACAAACTACTTTTAATTGGAGATGCTGCAACTTGAGACCTATTACTACTCTAGGGTTGCTAAAATTCCTTTGATTATTTGAACTATCACTCTACCAGAGAGATTTCATACACAAAACAGAACTGCTCTTGAGAGTAAAAATTAGGTAATAATATGAGTAGAGGTCAATGTAAAGGAAAATGGCATAGCTTCCTAGGTCAATAGCAACTGTAAACGGAAACATACAATACAAAATAATAAAAGATAGTAACAAATTTTCAATAGCTAGTTAAAGATCCTAATCATCCTAAACCTACAAAGAGTACGAACATTGATATGTAACTTCCTTCTAATGCTTCAACATAGGGCCTATTCTCCTAACTTATTAAATAAGCCCTGATTTGGATACTAATAAATATAATAATGATAGCAATGATAACAATAGTAATAGTAATAACAAAAAATGTTATTAATTATTGGCACTAACAATAAAAATAAGCATGACACATTGAAGTTTTCAAAAAATATCATGGTAGGGTTCTTAATCACAGGTTGGGCCTACCTCCATAATGGTGATCACCAAATCAAGCTGGTACTCTAAATTAGATCAGTAGTGGTTATCACAAACCCGAATAAGGGTAGGAGACAAGTGAAAAATATCATTCAAAACACAAGATGGCCTTCATGAGTAGTTAGTTCCTGGCACACTTACGAGGATTATGACACATATCTTCCAACTATACATAGGTCAGCTCCTTGTGGTGTACTTTGATAGTCTATAACAAGTCGACAGAGGAATGCCTACATCACCTTAGGAAATCTTTTAACATTTTGAGAAACAGCAATTTTTATGCCACTTTAAAGAATTGTCGGTTCTTGCAGTCACATATTCGATATATTGTGTTATAGCAGGCAATACAAAACAAAGGAAAGTTATTACGGAATGGCTTGGGCCTGAGACTATTAGTGAGGATTGGAGTTTCCATGATCTCGCCTCCTTCTTCAGGAGATTAATAAAGGTTTTAAATCCATCACCGCTCTAATTACTGATTGCCTCAGAAAGAAAGAATTTGTGTAGACCCCTACGGCTGCTAAAGCTTTTGCTGAGACAAAGGAGAAGTTGTCTACCACTCAAATCCTTAGGCACCCCAATTTCCATAAAGTTGGGACTCAGGATAGGTGGTGTGTTAATTCAGTAGGGCTACCCAATAGCATTCTCCAGCATCGACTAAATCCTTCCAAGCAAAGATACAGCACTTATGAAAAGGAGCTTCATTCCATAGCCCAATCCCTTTGTTATTGGAGATACTATCCTCTCTCACAAAATTTTGTCCTATACTCATATCATGATGCTCTCAGATATTTTTAAGGATTGACATAATTCCATTTAGATAACGTGTTTTAAAAAAATCTCATTTAAGTACCATGTGTTTTAATTTTGTGTTTCACTTTAGTATCAACTTATTAATGTTTTTAATTTTATACAGCTAAAATAATAAAATTTATAATTTTGAATATTTTTTAAATATGAATTAAAATTTTCTAAATTTTTTAAACAAATTTCAAACTCAAGAATTTTCTAAAAAAAAAATTTTTTAATTTTTTACTTTTTCATGTTGTTGCTTTTGGGAAAAAAAATCTGGAAAATACCAAAAAAATATTTAAAATATTATGTTTTTCCTAATTTATATTTTTTTAAAATCAATATTAAAAAAATATCTTTTCATATAAAACTAAAAACATTAACAAGATGGTATAAAGGTAAAACAAAATATTAAAATACATGGTACCTAAATGGATCAATGGGTTGAGTTCCTTCATAGGAGTAGATAATAAAGTGGCCAATAGTTCTCTCCCTTGCGATTATGCAAACTGAAATAATAGGATACCATCAAATGAAGGATGAATAACCTAAGTGCCACCAAATTATATTGAAATAATTTTGGCCGAGCAATGATAACCATAGAGATTATGTTGATTTTGTCATCCATAAGGGTTCTCATTTGGGCCACCAAATTATGTATTCCTCAATCTTCGTTTCATAATTTCCTATTTCGGGAACCAGAAGCAAGAGGATTAGTAGAAACCTTTGGTAAAGACATAACTATTGCTTTTGTTAAGGACAAGTTCAAGCCATTCCTCAACAACATTTACCTTATTTGGATAGGTTCTTCTACCTTTAGTAGACACAATATATCCTAAAAAGAGAACCTATGACCACAAGAACTAACACTTCTTTCAATTGGCATAAAATTTGGTGCCCCTCAAAATGTCAAAAACTTTCATAATGTGCTCTAGGTGGTCCTCTTTAGAATTGGTATCGACTAGGATATCATCAAAGTACACCACATGTATTGAAAGATATGTGTTGAGTTAGGAGCATTAGATAACCCAAAAAACATTACTCATAAAGGCCATCCAAGTTTTAAAAGACATCTTTCACTTATCTCCTACCCTAATTTGGATTTGGTGTAACCACTACCAACATCTATTATGGAGTAGCAAAATGGTCTAGCATATCCCTCAAATGGTGAATAGGAAACCTATATTTAATGGTAATTTTGTTAATGACCCAACTCTCTACATACATTCTCCAACATCCATCCTTCTTAAGAGAAAGCAATGTTCGCAATACATGTGGGCTCATAACGAATAGATCTTGTGCTTCCTAACTTTAGTTACTAGTTCTCAACTCTCTAACCTTCCTTGCTTTAGACTAAATCTAGTAGAAAGAGCTGAATTAAATAGGTAGGTGAAGGAATTATTAGCTAAGGGATCCATTGTTTGAAAAGGCCTAAGGCACACCTAGACGATAGGGGTTCTAGAGCTTAGACACTAAGCAAAGACACTAAGCCTAGGCAAATTGAGGTACCAATATAACCGGTCTAATATTGTTTCTGATCTTCGTAAAATATATAATTTTTTCTCTTTAAAGTCATGTCCATTTGAAAAGGTGGCAACCAGGTCGATCGGGTCAGGTTCAAGCTGGGTTAAAGCAAGATAGGTTTTCTCTTGAGTCCGGTTGTTTGAGGGTTGGTTGTGGGTCAGGCCAAGTCATTTTGGGTTCAAATTATCTCGGGTCACTTTATTATTCGGGTCAGGTTAGATTGTGTTCAAACAATTGAAATTTTGGGTTGTATCAACTTAATTTGCCAGATCAAGTCAGGTTCAGGCTGAGATAGTTAGTGTTCGGGTCATTTCGAATTATCTTGTTGAGCCAGGTCGAGTTTAGACCGATCTAGGTAATGTTCGGGTGATTTTAGATTCGAATTAATTTGATGGGTCGAGTTTGGGTTAACTTGATAGATCGGATCTTTTCAGGTTTTGATAGGTTAGGCTGAAGTTGGGTCAAGATAATCCCAAATAATATCACATCGGGTTTTGAGTCAGGTCATATATTGACCGCCAAAATTAATCCAACTCATTAACTTCATAAACAACCATTAAATTAGATTTCATGTAAGCATATAATTAAAAATGTATTTTTAACAATTATTTGTTTATTATTATAACTTTTTTATGCTGTTTTTTATGTGGAAAAATAGTAAAACTAGAATTTTGTTATTGAATAAGTATGTCCATAGTAAAGTAAAATAATAATAATAATAATAACTAGAATATTACACGTAATTTTTTATTATCATAATTAGTTAATATTGAATATGGCCTTGTCTAGTCAATTTGATGACAAATTATAGGTTAGGTCAATTATATTCAGCAAGCTGGTGAGTTCAGGTCGCGTTGATGAATTTCTTGGGTTATGTCGGGTTGGATCAGCTTTTACCAACTCTATCTACTTGTTTTCCCATTAACCCTTTTCCTTCCCAACATGATATTTAGTTATTGTATTTATCAAAATAAAACCCAAAAATAGCTAATCAAAGTTTCTTTGCATGATTTTCCTTTCTCATTCAAAATAACATTACGACATTTGTTTCCTCCTCCCTTGCCTTGATTGCATATTTTTTTAATGAAATTAAAATATAAAAATAGGTAATGTTGCCTCACTTAAGATGAAAAAACTCCAAACCATCGAGATTTAAGCCTTAGGCGCACCTCCTTTTCAAACACTAAGCACAACACGAGATTATATACCTCATTACTTGTTCCACATGCACCCTAGAAAGATATAAGCATGGATTTTGGCATGATTTTATTATTATGATAGGATAGGTTGTCTAAAATGGCATATTTCACATCTCATAGCTAAACTAGTGTCAAGTTTCATGGTTTACCAAGGCCCATTATGCCTAATGTAGATGCTAAGTTTGTATGTCATTTTTGGAGAACTTTCTAGCGGTCCTGTAGCACATACCTATTTCATCCTTAGACTAATGGTCAAACTGAGGTAGTCAATAGAAGCCTAAGTGAATTGCTATGGATGTGTCATAGGGGACACACCAGGTAATTGGGATTTGACTTCACCTATAGTTGAATTTGCTAATAAGAATTCTATTAATCTCCTAGAAAACGTCATTTTAAGATTATGCATGGTTATTCGCCTTGTGCCCCTATTAATCTTGCTCCACTTCCATCCTCTACTAACATTTCTCAATTTGTTAACACCGGATATCTACACACCGATGTCAAACAAAAAATTGTTTAAATAAACATCCATTGATGTAAACAAATGATCCTTACAGAGACTTCACACCCATGGCATTGGCCCTTCCCTTATCCAGCAAAAACTTGACCTTAATGCATATTTACTTGATTTGCGTGATCATTTAAGTATTAGTCTACGTTTTAATGCAAAGGGTTAATTGCTTACCAAAGGCAACGTTGAACCCCCCGATCGTGTGCTCAAATATCCACAACTACAGCAAAAGCAAATGAATATTGGGGATGTACTAGATGATTAGATTGTTACTTCCCTACTAAAGGATTTAGGCACTATCTTGATCAATGGAAAGGTCATCCAAAACTTTAAGATGCTTGGATAAGCGAAGATGAGTTTAACGAGATTTAACCAACACTTTTAGAGTTTCTGCAGTCAAACTCTCCGGTGTCAAATTCTTTTTATCCGGGAGTGGAGGGAGTGACATAGAACTTTTAGCTAAAGAGAGATATCACAAGAAATATTTTGGGAGAAGATAAATTTTAGGAATTACTAATTTTTAGGAGTTGTTATTTATCATATATTTAGTATCTACAATTTATCTTTAGACTTCAATTTTTTTCTTTTAAATTTAGAATTAGTATTTAAGCATTACTCCTGTAGTTAACACAATCAAATCTAAGAAGATTCATAAAGACTCCTTCGTCCCTCCCTTCCCCTCTTCCTCTGTCTCCTAGCATTACCTTCTCCCCCTTCTGCCTAATACATCTCACACACACACACTCTCTCTCTCTCTCACCCTTTATTGGGATACAAGGCCAATAACAAATGAAGACCTAATACTCCTAATCTACCTAATAGTCCTACTCTAAACCCAAATCCAACTATGGTAGGGTCTGCAAAAAGGGCCATAACTTAGGAGTAATGAGACAAAAAAAGAGTCGTCAACCCAAACAAGCCCCAAGCTTCAAACAAGAATGTTGATAACACTGTCAGAAGTGACATTGACCACGTCAAACGAAGACTAACATTCTAATAGCACTAAGACAAACACCTTGACATGCAGCCAAACATATTGCTTAGATGTTGCTTGCCACCACACTTTCTGTTTATTTAGCTTGTCCCTCTGCATCCCTCTCTCTTTATTTTTCGTCCCTCTTCTTTTCACTCTTGTTCTCTCATGCCTCTGCCTCAATTCTTTGTATCTTTTTACTATACTAATTGGAGCACTTTTTATTTCTCTGTTCTCTCTTTTTAATTCACCTTCCCACTCTTCTCCTGATTTTTCTATACTTAAATCCCTAATAGACAATCCCCATAGCCATATATTTCAACTAATAAAAACATTCAATTTCTTTGGATATCCCTATTAGTTTCTACTATTTTTATAAAATATTTGTACACCTTTAGACCGTTATACATTGAACTTTTTCAGCATTTCCATACACCGTTCTTCCTACTTTTTTTTTTTAAAAAAAATACTTCTTACCACATTTCCTGTGTTCCCATCTCATCCCCTTGATAACATCAAATTTTCAAGACCATGATAACAGGGGTTACTAAGAACTTCAGGCTTATTGAGCAAACAATTTACTTTTTGTATTGAAATTATATTATCACAATATAATAATTAAACAAAAGGGGATGTTGAACAGCAAGGTCTTGAGACCAGTTCACAGGGACTAAATACCACGTACCAGAAACAAACCCAAAAACTGAACACTGGCAAAGACAGAGCACTAAAACAATATGTCGACCGAAAGACCCAGGGCAGAGTCGCAGAGCAAAAAGGCAATGATAGCAAGCTATTAGTTTCCCACCATTGAAAAATAGCTGATATCTTTTCGCTCTCTCAAGGTATAACTGTCAAAATATTAGCCACTGGATTCCTTTCCTCGACTGAGTCCACTTGCAGTCTATATAGCAGGTTTATTATGGCTTCTTGGTTTTCTTCTGTAGCTCTAGTGGCTCTCAGGCTATTTGGACCAACGATATTTAATGGAGATCAAGCAAGAAAAGTAAGTGAAATTTGTACACATGCCTAATCATACAAGGCTAAGCCAGCCACAGTAACTACAAACCCCAATGGATATAACTCTCTATACTCTGGTCAAGCAGAACTTGCTCTGTACAGCCCTCAACTGCTAAATTAAGATGAAGAGAGCTAAGAATATGAACAGAAACCAATTTCTTAAACTGCTGCCACTGGATACTCCTGCTTTCACTTTGTGCAGTAGGCTTCTAGAAACAACATAAATAACATGTTTTGGCTCCAGAATACTACAAAAATAAGATTCTAGAAAGGACAAATTTTTGAAGAGAGGTAATAAACCGACAAAAGCAACAACAATAATAATAATAATAATATTTACATCCAAAAAAAAAAAATCTTCGACTGAAGAGAGAGGTAATGCCTTTCATTATAGTATCTCCGATGAATGTTAGACAAAGGGTAATAGCTTCAACCTTTCAATTGTGTCTTAATTTGTTCTCTCCATTAGATGAAAAATGAAGGGAGATTTCAGTTTTTTTTTCCCTTCCTCTGTTTTTTTTTTTTTCTTTTTCTTTTTTTGGTTGAGGAGGGGGACATGGGGCCAGAGCCGGATCAAACAAACAATAATGACCAAGAAAGCATCAAATCTAGTTATCACTAGTTATTCACAATCGTATTTCTTCCACTTTACATGTCAAGCATAAGGCAAGGTTTGGGAAGCCATTATTGTTGGTTTTTGCAGTTACAAGAGCATCGTTTGGGTAGCTCATTATTTCTATATTATCTACTAAGCTATACTTTAGGTTGTTTGTATTGAAATAGATTGTAATATTAGATGATTTGTTTGGAAAATTATAATTAACAATAGTTATTAATTATTAGTTTGTCATTGAAAAGTATCATTAGTATTAGTCACTAATTATAAGTTGTCTTTGAAAATTTCTATTAGCAAAGGCTAGTAGTTATTCACTCTATTTTATAATGACAAACTACTCGATTGATTGTCATCAATCAAGTGTATCTTACACATGGCAAGGTAAGACAATAAAGGTTTTAAATTTCAAAGACAAAGTTATTGTCATGGTTGTTATTCTACCAACCTATTGATACGGTAGGATAAATGTTTTGCCATTTACCACAAAACCTCCCCAAACACTCATGGAACCAGGAGGTGTTCATGGCCAAACCGAACACAAATGTGAGAACCAATTATGCTCAAAGAAAAATATAACTTTTATTATCTCGGTTTAAACTAGACGATTGACCATTCAAAACAGACACCCATTGATTAGCCAGTAAACCCGATAGATGTTCAAAGTTTCAAGCTACTTCTATAAATGCAGTTTTTTTCCCCCTTGTACTCAATTAGTTTGGAATGAAAGCAATTCAAGGAGTGAGCTCATTCCAAGAAATAAATTATTAATAGGTAATAGGATAATGTTAGATATCAATTCAAGCATGGTGTGTTCACTGTTCATGCTTGCCAGGCCAATGACATATTACAATCAGGAGGATTATTGGCATAAATTGTAATAATAAATGATTTATTTGGAAAATTATAATTAACATTAGTTATCAACTATTAGTTTGCCTCTAAAAAGTATAATTAGTAATCGTCACTAATTATAAGTGTCTTTAAAAATTTCTATTAGCAAAGGCAAGTAGTTATTCAATCTATTTTATTGTAATAAACTACTTAGTTGATTGCCAACAACCAGGTGTGTCTTATGCATGGCAAGGTAAGACAATAAAGGTTTTAAATTTCAAAGACAAAGTTATTCATAGAGGCACATGGTTGTTATTCTACAAACTTGTTGATATGGTAAGATAGAAGTGTTCCCATTTGCCACCAAAACTCCCAAACGGTGCTAAGTCCGAATAATCATTACTTGAAGGGCGCACACTTCATTTAATTAGCAACGCAACATTCTATTCAAACCCCAAGAGCTGTGTTATTTGGTCTATGTGACGCAACCATCTGAATGAAGTTCGGTTATATATACCTCATCCATCAATGTGGATTAGTGACAAAAAAGAAAGGAAAAATTAATTATCGCTCTCCTTCTCCTCCATTTCATTCTAAATTATTCCTAGTTGAATACTAACATAATTTGAGTTGACCAAGGTCATGCTAGATGAAGTGCTACTCCTAACAAGAACATAAATACATACTATTCTGAAAGACAATTGCTCACAATCTCGGGCAACATAGGAGAAAACAAACATTGAAAATTCAGTGGGCTCGAATACAAATTTAATTTCTATTTTTTATCTTCTGCTATTATTTTGGTTAGTAAGATAACCCTAATATATTATTATTATTATTATTATAAATGGTCATTAATAGTTTTCTGTTTATTTATTTAAATACCATAAATTCTATACTATATTTATAATATGCATCCAACAGTTTGTTTTAATCAGTTTTTCCAAATACTAATAATCTCATTATCTACAACTTATTCTTATTTTACAAGTAGGGTCCCACCACTTTTACGTAGAAAACCTTATACCTAAATACCTAAAAAACCTTATGTTATTTATCTTTATAATAAAAATACCCTTTATTTTACCCAAATGGTGCCGAGATCGTATTTAATAAGAAAGTGAACGTCACAAATACATATAAACTTGGGAAAAGCTATGCTCTGAAATATTAATTCCCAAACCATGGCTAAACTTAAAAAACCTGGCTTAGTGACAAGAATGTATGGTGGCGTATCTCCTCACACATACACACAAAAACAAAGGGAAAAAACATAAAGTTGATTATTTAAAACTCGATCCCAACACCTATCCACAGAAAATGGAATAACAAAGGCACTAAAGACATACTAACAACGTATAAGCAAGCGTAGTATCCTATAAAAGATGAAAATTACCAACAAAAAAAAAGGTAAAACAATCAAGAAGAAGAAAGAGAAAAATAGCAAAAACGAAACTGAAGTGAAAAAGGACGAGAGGAATCGTACGTTAACTGATCCGGCTTGAGTAGTAAAACGAGTGAAATTGAAGTCGTTTGAGGAAGCTGGAGATCTGGAAACAATACTGGTTCTACAAACACTCAACGGAGAGCGAAAAATCGACGCTGCTACTGCTTCCATGGCCAGAGAAAATACTGTGAAAGAGGTCCGAGAGGCAAAAATAATGAATCAAAAGCCGATGAATTAATTAAATACTTCTGATTGTTCAATTAATCTACCGAAAAAGTAAAAATTAAATTAATAACTTGAGCTCGGGTTTCAAATTTAGGATTACTAGCATACCTTAAGGTCAGGAGTCGGTTTATAAATTGCAACACGAAGTCAGGGAACACCGATAGAATTGGTTGGCGAATGAGTCCGAGAGTCAATGGCGTCGTAGAACAAATCACTGCTATAAATAAATCGACAGAATTTGTCCACGACAAAAGCAGTGCTGTCGAGTTTGGAAGGGAAAAGAGGGGCAAATTTGGAATTGGATAATTCTGGCAGTGCATTATTTTAAGTTCCATATTTTGTGGTTTGTGGTAGTAGTGTCGGACCCGTCGTCAAACAAGCCAATCAGCTAAGAGCTTCTAGGGCTTTCCGGTTAGAATATAGAGACGCAATGTGGAGGGCTCTCGTTCCCATTCGTTTTCATACGCTGCGTATTTCACACGCGAGTATAAATTGTATTAATTCTAGAGAGTTGAAGTACACGCCTAAAGAAACTCTACCTCTAAGATGCTATGCCTTGAGTATTTATAAAGTTTATTAGTTTACTATATAATTTACAATGCTTTATGTTATTAATTCTATTAACCAACTTCATTGTAATAAATTTTATGAGTTGTGTGGCCTTTTTTTAAATTCTAAAGCCGTTAATTTCTCTTAATCTAAATACAATAAGTAGTGTCAACGAATAAATTACAAAAGTACATCAGTATGATATTTAAGACATCTACCTCTTCTTTATGTCAATCACATCATTATGAGAAAATATGTGACTTGATGAGTAAATCTCATATTCTTTATAGTGTAAATCCAAACTAAACATGCGTAAGAGCTTTTGAAATATTGATGAGCAAGGTCTTCCTCCCTACTATCACAAAGGTTAAAGCCATTAGATTATAAATTTTATGAGTTGTATGGCCTTTTTTTAATTCTAAAGACGTTAATTTCTCTTAATCTAAATATGATAAGTAGTGTCAACGAATAAATTACAAAAGTGCATCGATCTAATATTTAGGACATCTATCTCCTCTTTACATCAATCACATCATTGTGGGAAAACGTGTAACTTGATGAGTAAATCTCATATCCTTTATAATGTAAGTCCAAACTAAACATACATGAGAGCTTTTGAAATATTGATGAGTAAGGTCTTCCTCTCTACTATCACGAAGGTTAAAGCCATTAGATTATTAAAAGAACTGAGAACTTGGGACTTTCAGCCATTAGATTAGAATAATTAGAATAAGTAGTGGGGATTAAAAGAGGCAAGGTAAATAGCAGATCACTCATATCTAATGGAAATCGTGATTAGAAGCTCACAACATCTATTTACTATCACAACGAAACATTATAGCTCCATCAAATCAAAATCCTAGCTTAAGTTTCCTTCTTCATCACAATTTGTGTGCATTTCTAAGGTATATTTTCATCTATTCTCTCAATTTTGTTGTTTATTGCTATAATATTTGCTTATGGTAGCTTCCTTGATAATAGATCATTTGTTCATTGTAGTAATTATAGCACAATTCTTATCAATTATTGATAGTATCTGTTGATTTTTGACATACCTAGATTTTCAAAATATAATATATTGAAGTAGTTTTTATTCCTTTTGCTTTCAACCTTAGTTTGAATTCAAAATATAATTCATAGCTTCTTTTTATTTTCATTTCAAACAAAAGTATTTTTCACTTGAACTTGTTTGTCGTGATTATCTAAAGGATCAAGTGGATTTACTTTATGGACTTGTTGGTACGGTCGGGGTAAACAATGTGAAGAAATTAGCTTCCTTTAAATTATTGTGGTAGTTTTTTTAAGTTCATGTGGTAATTTTTTAAGTTTATGTTACAGTTTCTTTAAGTTTATTTGATAGCATGAGATGTGCTACCTGAAGATTTAGTTCATTGAAGTTGATTGTAAAAGGTTCATTCGGTGATGTTTATCATTTGATTATAGCATTACACTAGTTTCTTTTTACACTTACACTAGTTTTTATCTGTTGGTAGTGATAAGGTGTCGACTGTCATCCAATTCATCCATCTTTTTTTCGTTCAATTTCAAAAGATTTCATCATCTAATTTGTTTTGATTTATTCAAATTTTGTCTACAATTACACATTCAAACCACTCCATTGTCACTAGATTGATAGCATGTAATGTCCCACTTTCTAGAAAATCTAATTTGCCTAGACTATTAGTTTGATTTATGAAATTTAATATTTAATTTTATCAAGGTCAATTTATTTTATTTAAATTGTGATTTTTGGAAGTACATGAATTAATGCTTTTGTCTGTCTTAATTTATAATTCTTACGACAATCATTTTGTGAGAAACTTAAGTTTACTTACATTTTTTTTAACTTTTGGAAAATATCATTTTTAGATTTAATATATGATTTGAATCATATTTTACTTATTTTCTAAGTAAAGCGACTCTTTTATTGTGTGTTTTTATTTTGGGAAAATATCTTTGAGTTTATCTAAATTCATCTTTAATTTTAAACATTTTTATTTTATTAATTTATCAACGATTTTAACTTTATACTGATATTTTAATTGATTGTTTATTATTGCAGATGATTATCGATAAATTCGTTCACAACTACGATTTTTATTAAATTCATATGATTGTAATTTCTATTTAAAATTATATTTTGTTTTTGATTGCTTATGTGATTTAATATATTTCACATCCTTTTTTATTTTTTATTTCTATATTATAAGCATAATATTAAAACCAGACCGGACCGGCCGGTTGAACCAATAGACCCGCGAACCGGTGATAAAACCGGGCTAATTGGTAGCTAAAACCAGTTTTACTAAAAAATAGGAGTGTTTGGTAAAAATCAGCCGGTTTTTTAATAAACTGGGAACCGACGGTTTTTTAATGGAACCGGTGCGGTTTTGTTTCAATACTCAAAATTACCCTTTTACCCTCAAATTAATTTGTTAGTGCCCTGTGTGTTGAGGGTTAAATCTGTCTTTTTAACAAATTTTCTCCTAACCCTAAACATACCAAACAGAGGATAACTGTAATACCCCCAAAATTCACCCCTGAAAAAAAAATTGAAAGAATAAAGCGGAAGCTAAAATAGAATTTGGGGAATGTTACTGCCACATCTAACATAAGATAAATGTTCACCATCTATCTCATGCTAGATGCAAGGCTAAAACCTGTCAAACAAAATTTCAAACATCTATGCCATGAGGATAAACTCCCACAAGGATATATCCACAGGCAGATGGCAAGTGAATCAATTCACTAAATAAAATCATTGCTGAATGAATCAGCGGAACCTGTGAAATAAATCTGAATTTTAAAAGCTTATCAGAGTACGAGAAATTAAAAGGCAATTACAACACCCTTGAATTTTTAAATACAACACTTGTAACTTCCAAAGATGAATACAGTTAAACAAGATAAAACCCGATAGATCAAATTCCGGATTGTCTATTCTCTTAAGTTAAGCCTTCCACTCCAAAACAGTATCCGATCTTAAACCTCCACAAGAGGTCTGCTCCCCACCATCAGTGGATCATCACATGACCCATTCAACCAAGGTAGCATCAGTACGGGTTCGGTACTGAGTAAATCAAGACTACCCAACTCAGGGAAGGAAACATGAAACACATAAGATATGAAAGACTCTAGCTTACAATTCTCATGCTCAATTATACATGTATTACATACAATAGAACATAAGGTCACAGATTCATACTTATGAGTACATTACTAGACATGATGGCACATAAAATACAAGCGTACAAGAAATCACGATCACATGCTAAGTAACACCAATCCAACAATCCAATAATAATCATCATTACATCCGATTTTATTTATTTACGATGAGTTCAGGGACCCCACTATTCTTAAACCGGTGGAACGGTCTGAAGCACCTCTCGGGAACAACACACCCGAGCCACTATTATCATCTGGTGGAACAGATCCTACACCTCTCAGGGTAAAACGCTCCTGAGCCACTATTCTGAGCCGGTGGAACGGCTTGAATCACCTCTCAGGGACAGGACACCTGAGCCACTATTATCGTCTGGTGGAACGGACGCTACACCTGGTCTTAACTCATGTAATCTTCCACTTTAAATTATTAGTGTCTTATTCATTACTTATCTCATATCATATTCTTATTTACGTTGAGTATAGGGCCCCACTATTATTAATCTGGTGGACTGAAGCACCTCTCAGGGATAAGTCACCTGAGTCACTATTATCGCCCAATGGAATGGACTCTACACCTCTCAGGGTAAAACGCTCCTGAGCCACTATTCTGAACCAATGGAACAGCTTGAATCACCTCTCAGGGACAGGACACCTGAGCCACTATTATTGTCCAGTGGAACAGACCCTACACCTCGGCCCAACTCACGTGATCTTCCACTTTAAATAATTAGTATCTTATTCAGGGATTTTAACCGACCATAAATCAAGCCCACATGAATAATTCCATGACATAAAGATACAACATAGGGTATCATATAATTTCAATCCATACTCAAATACATACCATATTCAAACATCATACTAACACGTATTTGCATTGAGGCTATAAGTTCATACATATGTACAATTACCACACAAAACACAGTATATGCTGGACAGGATTAAATGATCATAAGCATGCTCGCCACCTTCTACTTCAAGTAGACATACATCTAAATTCCGCCATAAGTAAAGGTAAGTAATGACTTACCTAAATCCGAAGCTAGCTAAGCAAATTGAGAAAGAGTGAGAGCTATGGAAAGCTCGACAATCCACGAGAAAGTTTACCTAGATCACCGATAGAAATCGGAACTAGGTTAGAAACTATCTTATCAGTTAATAATTTACATATTCTAATTAAATAAATGCAAACGGACACAAACAATCTTCCCTGAAAAACGTGTCCATAACCTAGGACTCATGAGCATAGCCCTATTAAGATTTAAGATTAGATATAAATCAAATCGGATTAACACACATATCACTTGGGACATTTCAAATTTGGAAAGCCCGAGAAAGAATAATCGATTATAAGTTAATTTATCGAAAATGACTTATTCATTAGGTTTTACATCTAAATAGGTAAACCAACCATTTGCATGGACCAAATCCAAACCAATTAGATTAAAACATAATTCAAATGATTTAAAACCTGAAAGCAGAAATCGATTAGATAAAAGACGCATAACAAAAATCAATTTTATAAAACCATCCCCAAATATTAGGGTTTTTAATGCTTAAACTACAAATCAACCAAATCACTTCGATTACCTCAAATTGATAGTTTTAAAACATAATTAAACTGATTTTAGATAAATCTAGATAATTAATTTCAACAAAACAATCTTCCGATTAGCTAATTCAAGACAAATCCGTTTCCAAAAATTAGGGTTTTAAAGCCCACGACACAAAATTAGGTAATTCAAATTAGTTAATTCCAATTAAAGGTATTAGAATGCAATTAGGATCATTTCAACTATTTCTATAAATTTAATTTTAGAAAAATAATCATACAAATGATCAATTTCATAATTTCACTTGAAATCTAGGGTTTTAGGCCCGAAAATGAAATTCGGTTGAATTCTATTAATTTATTTAAATTAAATGTTTAGAAATGCAGTTAGACATATTTTATAACATATTGTATAATCAATTGCCCAAAACCAATAAAAGAAATACCCAATTTAGCATAATTAGGGTTTTTGAGCCCGGAATACAATTCCGATCAATTCTTACTAAAATATATAAATTGATGGTTCGGAAATGTAATTAAATTTATTCTAATATAAATTATATATTCAATTGAATAAAACAACCCGATTACACAATCCAATTTAGTCCCACAAGAGTTTTGACAAAAAAATCCAATTCCAATCAATTACGCGCAATTTTCCCAAATCAACACTTTTGATATGAAATTAAATATATTTCAAACGAAATTATAAAATCAATTAAGTGAAACGACTCAATTATGCAACCCAATTTCATTACACACGAAATTTGACCTAGGAATCAAATTTCAATTAATTCTGCATAAATTTCTCAAATTGACAGTTTCGATATGAAATTAGATACATTTTAAAACGTATTGTATAATCAATTTATCCAAAATTGCCAAATCGGGCGAATCCAAAAAATTCGGGCATAACCCGGCCAAAAATTTGATTTTCACAAATCATTCAAATACACTACAATCAACCACTCTAAATCAATCATGCAACATATATATACATAATCAAACAATCAATTTAGCTGTTATAAGCTAATTCATACTCAATTAATCAAATTAATATTAGGGTTTTTCAGAGATTTATACCAAACGAAAATCAACAAATTGAGACAAGGGAAGGCTGGAGAAGCTTCGTCGGAGGCCAGGGGCAGCTCTCCAGTGGTCGGGAGACATCGACGGTGACCGGGCGGTAGCAACGCGACCTATACGTTGCTGCTGCTGTGGTTGTTGCTGCTGGTTGCTGTTATTGCTGCGACTACTCGCAGTTGCTGCTCCTTGCAGTTGCTAGCAGTGGTGGTCAGAGTTGTGGCCGGCGGCGACTGGTGGAGCTAGGAGAAGGAGGAAGTGAGGGAGGCTGGGGCTGTGGGACTGCGCATAGGGCAAGGGACGGGAGAGTTGGGAAAGGGAAAGAGAAGAGAAGGGAGAGAATAGAGAAAAGGAAAAGAAGAGGGGGGTCGGGGGCACCATTTTTTTTTAACAAATACAAGTATAAAATAAAATACTAAATATTTAAAATTGTTATTGGAAGAATTTTATCTAAAATTTATTTAACGAAAATTTATTTCGAACGAATCCAAAGACTTAAAATTAATAAAAGAGCTATATAAAGAATTTCGGAAATATTTTCGGAAGAATCTAACAACGAATGTAAAAATTTATATTATTTATAGAAATACATTATTAGACCTCGAAATACTATTTAAAAACATATAATAAAATATTTAAATCCAATTCTAATAAACCGAGACTAATTTTAATAATCTCTGAAATCGGCTTTCAGCAAACTAAAAAGCGTAAAACGGAAGAAAATTAATTTTGGAAAGAAATTCATGAATAAGCTCCTAAAATCTTCTTAATTTAAAACTTCCCAAAAATATTAATGATTGCCAGAAATGAATAAATTTAAAGTTGGAAATATTTTCTACGGATAAAATCATTAAAATAAATTTGACTATTTAAACATAAATTCTATAATTTAAATAATATATTTTATTGATGAAATATAACCCCAAAATAAAGTCGTAATCACACGACAAAGTTATAATCGAAAATGAATCTAAAATATTAAAAAATCAAAATACGAGAAAGAACGGGAATACATATTTTTAACCGAAAATCGAAATCATATGAATATAATAAAATCATGGTTGTGAACAAATTTATCTAGAATGGTCCGCAATGATAACGATTAATTAAATTCAAATATGAAGTCAAAATCGTTGATAAGTCCATAAAACGAATCAAAATTAAAATAATTAAATATTTTCATCAAATTACGCTAATAAAATCATTAGGCTTAATAAAATTAGATTTAAAAAATACGGGGTATTACAATAACATTCAACAGTCAGCACCCATTGGTCCTCACTCCCGATGTCCAGTTCATATTCAACCTTGGCAGTTCACACGTTCGACTGCTTGTAGGACATTGTACATCCTTCGATTCAATGTTGTTCGCTCGTCTGCCATTGCTACTCTGTTGTCCTTCTTCTTCACGCTGCTTCGATTATTCTTCAATCTTAGGGCATTATTTCACATCATAATCTACTTGATTTTTTTTTGATTATTTGTTATTTCAATTTTAATTATGTATTATATGAATTATTTGGCATATTTTTGTCAAGAAAAACAATCTTGCGGTATTGCCATAGTTTTTTGCTAATCACTTGATCCCTTGCCTCGGTTTTCCTTCAATCTCAGGTAATTTAGTTTATTGATAATATGCTCTCAGGTATTTTAATTTACTGCTAATCTGCTTGAGTTTTTTGATTAAAAATTCAGTTATTGTTCAATATAAAATTTCTGAAATTATTCTGTTAATCACCTGTTTGAAATGATTATGTTACTTGAAATTTTAATTCTTTATCCAATATGAAATTTTAGCTATTCCTTCAATCTCAGGTAATTTTTGAAATTGATTTGCAGTTGGTTTGGAATTTCTAAAATTCTAAAATTCTCAAGTCTCTTATTGTTCTGAAATTATGGTTGTATTTTGGTCTGCTGAAATATTTGAGAATTGATGTTGTATAATTTATACTTGATGTTGTGTAGGAAATCTTTGATGAGTATATCTGAATGTAGGGGATTTGAGCCATGTTTAAGGTTGATTACCGGGTTACGTATTTTGTATTTGCTACTGTTAATGTGCCTCTTAAGTTGGGTTTTTGATATTTAGTTTGTAACTTATGATAAAATTCTCATCTAATTTTGCATTTGATGTTGTTAATGTGTCTTTTTTAAGTTTGTAACTTATAATTTATTCTTAATGCCTTAGAGATGTATGCGGAGGCTAGTAATGCTGGCTCTACCCCAAATTCTTCTCAAAGTAATTCTAGAGGAAAGAAGGATCCGACATGGGGTCATTGTAGGGAGGTTGAGGATGCTAATAAGAGAAAAAAAATTACAATGCTTATATTGTTCTAAACTTCTTTCTGAGGGTGGAATCCAGCGTGTCAAACAACATTTAGCTGGTGTAAAATGTCAAGTAGAGAGGTGTAAAAAAGTTCCTCCTGAAGTTGGTTTTGAGATGAATGAAAGTATTGAAGAATTTGCTAGCAAAAAAAGGAAGGCACAAGAGCTTTTAGCCGAAGATAACCTATATTTTTTGATGGACCTTTCTTCATACTGAGAACCATCTTTGATACCTCCTCCTACGGTACTAGTAGTTTCAAATCAGGAGAGAAGTTAAGGGTTTTAGATAAGGGAAAACAAAAGACTTTAAGGAATCATTTTATGCCAAGAATAACTACAGGTGCACAACCAAAACTTAAAAGTGTGTTACAAAGCAAAGATGTTGTTGAGAAAGTTGACATTCTCATTTCTAAGTGGATGGTTGATTCATGTATTCCATTTAATGATGCAAATTCTAATTATTATCAACCTGTTATTGATGGTATCACTCACATTGGTCCTAGTTATAAGGGGTCAACTGTTCATGCTCTTCGTAGTTACTTGTTAATGAAAAATGTTGAAGAGGTGAATAATTATGTTGAGACTTTTCGTTCTTATTGGAAAGAAACTAGTTGTACTATTATGGCAGATGGGTGGACGGACCAACATAATCGAACTTTAATTAACTTCTTAGTTTATTGTCCAAAGGGTATTGTGTTTTTAAAGTCTATTGATGCTTTTGATGCTTCAAAAACTGCTGAACTATTGCATAAGTTATTTAGAGACATTGTTCTCTACGTTGGTGCTGAAAATGTTGTGCATATGGTGCCTGATAATGCTGCAAATTATGTTGCTACTGGAAAGTTGTTAGAATATGAGTTTAAGTCACTTTATTGGTTTTCTTGTGCTACACATTGTGTTAATTTGATGCTGAAAGATATGGGTAAG
Source organism: Tamarix austromongolica (assembly GCA_039764185.1). NCBI lineage: Eukaryota > Viridiplantae > Streptophyta > Magnoliopsida > Caryophyllales > Tamaricaceae > Tamarix > Tamarix austromongolica. Next base: position 34,492,890 of record CM077814.1, read on the forward strand.
TTAGATGAGGTGGAAGACATTGTCAAGCATGCCTTGAAAATAACAAAGTATATCTATAATCATTGTTATGCATTGCATTTGATGAGGAAGTTCACGAAAGGAAGAGAGATCATTCGTTCAACTTCTACTCAATTTGCTATTAATTTTATTGCTTTGCAAAGCATTTTTACACATAAGAATGCTCTTAGGGCGATGGTTGTGTCTAGAGAGTGGACCTTTTGTGCTTATGCTAAGAATAGGGAGGGTAAGAAGTTTGTGGAGAATGTGTTGGATACCACATTTTCGAAGGATAGTGCTATAATTGTGTAACTTACCGAACCTCTTATACGTGTTTTGCGATTGGTGGATAGTGAAGATAAACCATGTATGGGTTATTTGTATCAAGCATTTCACAAGGCTAGAGATGATATGGTTGCTAGATTTCATTGAAGAAAGAAAAGGGTGGAGCCTTATCTTCAAATTATTTCTTCTCATTGGGATAATCAACTCTCAAGGAACTTACATGCAGCTGGTTATCGGTTTAATCCTCATTTCCAGTACTCATCTGAAATTTCTCAAAAACAAAGAACTGTGTCTTCTATTATTGATGTCATTGAGAGATATGCAAATGGAAATTTCAGATTAAGGCCAAAATTAACTAGGGAGATGAGTTCTTTTAGAAAAGCATAAGGTGATTTTGGAAGATGGTCTGATGTACAAGATCATTGTGTTTTTGCTTTAGGTATGATTTTGTTACTTATTTCAAGGTATTATCAAAATTTTATATCTATTTACATTTTTTTAGTTTTTTTTTGGTAAATTATTATAATGGTTTTAAAGATGAATGGTGGGTATTATATAGATGTGGTGCTCTAAATCTACAAAAGCTTGCCATTCGTGTTTTAAGCTAGACTTGTAGTGCTTCTGGCTGTGAAAGAAATTGGAGCATATCCATTCGAAGAAAAGGAATAGACTTAAGCACCAGACTTGTAGTGTAACGATATAAAAAAGAAGAATTAGATTGAAATAACCGTAATTAAGAAGAGTGCAATTTTGATTCGAACCAACCGTACATGAATTACACAATTAAATCTCTCGAAAGATTACAACTAAAGGAACAAACTATTACATGAAGCTATGCTCAGTAATGAGGACTCTCAGAGTCTTCTAAAACTTTCTCTCTCTCTCTCTCTCTCCCTCTCTGTAAGAAGTCCCCAAGGAGTGCCACAAAATTTCCCATCATGCTGGCCATGTCGCACACATTAATCGTGGGGAAAACCATTGTTGCACGACCTGGCTATGCAGTTTCTCAATTCTCAACATTTTAGAATTTTTGACTTTGCACAGCCGTGCAAGCTTGGAACGGCTTGCCGATGTAATATTTTTAACCTCAACTTTTTAGTTTAGAATTTTGCACAACCAGCTTGGCACAGCCTGGCCTTGCGATTCTATTTTCTTCCATAAACACGAGTGCTACACGATTGTGCAGCTAGGTGTGTGGCTGACCATGCAGCCCCCTTTTTAGTCTTCTTAGGGATATCTTAGCATATATTTTGGCTCTCATAGCTTCAATACACTTCTTTAAGTATGTTAGGTCAATGCACTCTCCTCCCAAGCTTTTCTTGTTAGGTCCTTTGCTCCAAAAATAAGGAAGTCTTTCTCTGTCTTGGTGTTTTTGCGGGAAATCTTACAACACAAAGCTCAAGAAAGTGGTAGTGCAAATAATAGACCAAAACCATAGCAAAATATGTACAAGAGACTAAATGAAGTCCCAAAGCTAAGGGATAGAGAGCTAAAAATATGGAAAAAATTCACTTTATCAATATGTTCATTGTAACAGTCTATTGGTTTAACCAAATTGGTTGATCGATTATGAACTAGTCAATTGGTTTGGAGAAACCTGTTTATGTGTTTAAACTCATATAGTGGTTCATCTAACCAGTTAATAAGTTTATCAAACATATTGATCAGTTTGGAAAAACCATTCCATGTGTTTAAACAAAGATGAATAAGGTTTCTATAAAATTAAAGCCCATGGATTGGTTGGTCAAACTAGTTGATTGGCTGTAGAATACCCATTAATCAGTTGGGTAAAACTAGTTGATGTGTTTAAATAAAGATGAAATAGGTTTCTATAAGGGACTACAAGAGTGAAACCCATGGATTGGGCAAAACTAGTCATTCAATTTGGGGAAGCCAGGCAATCTATTTTATCCACCAATAGATCCGTTCGAGTTTAACTCAACTAATAGCCTTGTTCAAACTAAACCAGTTGAGTGGTCTAAGGACAAGTCGACTAGTTCTAACTAAAACCAATTATTTTATTTTGAAAAACCTTTTAAAGAGTTTATGAAATGAAATCAAGTTAAGTATTTTTTGATAAATTATTTTTAAGTGGTTTTTTATGAAATATGAACTTTGCTCAACTTAACTCTTTACAATAGACCTAAGACTCACAAAATATTATCCTTAGTCTTCAAGTGTTTATTCTTTTTCATGTGTTATTTTCTTGTACTTGGATCCTTGATTGGTTTTTTATATTTTCACCTTTGGAGTACAATTAATGTGAGATTGATCAATTGTTGTACATGCACACTTAAGAAAATGGTTTAATTGGTAAGATCCATTTGTTAACATCAAAACAAGTATAATGACAATGCCTAACCTTTTAGGTCAACATAGTCAATCAGTTTCCAAACTTATCCATCTATTTAGGATCATTAGATGACCCATTTTATCCTCTAGTTGATCCATCTAAGTTTAGCTCACCCATCCCTTTGATCAAACTGAAGTAGTGATAGATCTGAAGACCATTCAACTAGTTTTGAGTGGATTCAATCATTTTATTATGAAAATACTTTTAAAGAGTTTATGAAATGTTTTTTTTAACAAAGTGTTTTGAAGAGTTTTAATTAAAATATGAACTTTTCTCAACTTAACTCATTATAAGAAATCCAAGACCGACGCAATATTATCCTTAATCTTCAAGTCTTAGCTATTTTTTATGTGTTATTTTATTTTACTTGGAACCTTGATTTCTCTTTTATATTTTCACCTTTGGGGTATGCTTTAAGTGAAATAAGTTAATTGTTGTACATGTACACTCAAGCAAACACATTAGTTGCGAAGATCCTTTTCGTATCGTTAAAAAAAGTATAATGATATTGCTTAACCTTTGAGGTGAACAATATGTTTGTTGTCATTTGGATATGGATAAGTTCAATTTTATGTATTTTGATGAAGGATTGAGTGGATTTGAAGGAGAGAGACGAAAGAGATGAAGATAAGTTGGCAGGTTTTAAAGAATTGAGGTTGATAGTTTTGTTGAATAGGTGAGGTAGGTATTTATATGCCCGATACACCAATCAACTTGTTGAGTATATTAGTCGACTATTCATGATACCAATTGATTGGTATTGGTTATCCAGTCAATTGGTTTCGCTTTAGTTAGACACAAAAAAGTAATGATTTTACTTACTTGGTACTAATTAACTGTTCATGATATCAATTGATTGGCATTGGTTATTCAGTTGACTGGTTTCACTTTGGTTAGATACAGACTAGTAATGATTTTACCTCATTGATTTAGTCTTATCGGTCAACTGGTTTTAAAACCTAATGACTGGTTTTGTCGACTAGTCGATTGGTTTGTCTAGTCAAGTCATATTTTCAATAATTTTTAAGTTCCTTTGATTGTGAGCCATAATTTGATATAAATAAATTTTATTTTATTTATGAAACATATCAAATTAATTAATGGTCACAGAGGTCATGTTTTGAATTGAATGTATGCCAAGTTATTATGATTTTAATTAATGTTATGATTAATCCTTACTTTTCAAAATTTTCACAATCTTAAGAGGGAATTAATTTTAATCATATAAATGTCATTACAAGTTATCTCCTAATTTTTTTGAATATTTCTTCATTTAAAGGCTTAGTGAATATGTCCCCCAACTGATATAATGCATCTACAAATTTTACACACACATCTCCTTTTTCAACATGATCTCTTATGAAGTGATACCTTGTTTCTATATGTGTAGACATGAAGTGTTGAACCAGATTTATTGTGAGAGATGTAGCACTAATGTTGTCACATTTAATTGTAATTTTTTCAAGTTTAATCCTATAATCACTTAGTTGACATTTCATCCAAATTAATTGTGCACAACAAGCACCGGTTACTATATATTTTGATTTAGCTGTAGAAAGTGATATGTTAGATTGTTTCTTGCTATGTCAGCTAACTAGGGCTTCTCCAAGAAATTGATAGGTACCCACGGTGCATTTTCCATCAGTTTTATATCCCATAAAATTAGTGTCAAAATGTTCTAGTAGGTCTAGAAGTGTAACATTTGGATAAAATGAGCCTAGGTTATGTGTGCAACTAAGATATCTGAGATTTATATTGATGGAGGTCATGTGAGATTCCATAAGATTACATTGAAACCTAGCACATAAGAATGCACTAAACATAATATCAAGTTTATATGTTGTAACATAGAGAATTAATCTAATCACACCTCGATATCTCTTTTGATCAACTAGCTTACTTTTGTCATCCATGTCAAGCTTTGTGGTAGTGGCTATAGGTGTAAAGTAAGGTTTGCTCTCATTCATTCTGAACTTCTTGAGCAGTTCTTTTGTGTACTTTTCTTGGATGAAAAATATTCTTTCCTTTGATAGATTGATTTGGAGTCCAAGAAAATAGATCAACTCACCCATCACACTCATTTCAAACTCACTACACATTAAGATAGAAAATTCCTTGCATATGGGCTCAATAGTAACACCGAATATTATGTCATAAACATAGATTTGTGTAAGCAGTAAATCCATTTTAGTTTTATTTAGAAAATTATTTTAATCAATTTTACCTCTTTCAAAATATTTTTCAAATATAAATTTTCTCAACTTTTCATACTAGGCCTTAGGAGCTTATTTTAAACCATAAAGAACCTCATTGAGTTTGTAAACATAGTTAGGTTTTGAGTCTTTTTCAAAGTAGGGTGGTTGATTAACATATACCTTTTCTTCAATAAAGCCATTAATAAAAGAAATTTGAGACCCATTTGATATAATGTAAAGCACATGGATGATGTAAATGTAAGAAGCATCCATATAGTCTTGAGTCTAGCTATAGGATTAAATGTTTCCTCTTGGTTTTATTCTTTGGCAACTAATAAGGATTTGTTTTTAACCACAACTGTCCTTCATCTAGCTTATTTCTAAAGACTATTCCCAATTATGGGTCTATTTGAAGGCAACGAGACTAATTCCAAAACTTTATTTCTCTTAAATTAGTCAAGCTCATCTTGCATTGCCATGATCTAATTTTCATCATTCATTTCTTCTAATTGAGACTTATGTTCCATTTGAGATAGAAATGTAGAATCATTGAAATTGTTACTCAATGAGGATCTTGTTACACCTCCTGTCATAGATTGCCGATGATGAATTCCTAAGGATGCCTAGAGGCATATCTCCATGCTCTAGGATGATTCTCGCTCAATTTGTCTTCATGTTGATTAATTTGAGGCTCTTCATCTTTCCCTTATTCATTGTCATCATTTTCTGGGAAGCCCTCAACTTAGATGGATGGACCTACTTCTTAGATGTAACATTAAGCAACTAATAGTACCTTTAAGCCTTCTTTACCTTTTGTGAAGGTATATGCAATCTTTAAAATTTTATCACATTTGTCTTGTAGTTCCAATATTATAGATTGCAATTGATCTATCTTGACCTAATGATCACAGAAAATATATTCCTTATATGTATTAAATTTAGTTATTTTATTTTCTAGCTTAGTTTTGACAAAAAGCTTGTAAAACACAAGAAGAATGTTTTCATTTAAAGGAAGAGTGTGTTGGTCATTTAATTAATCCAGTAGCTTTTTCATGTTTTCTTTTTCCTTTTTTAATTTAACATTATCACATAATAAATCATGTAAAACACATAATAAGTCATCATATGAGTATAGTAAGTTAGATTGTAGCTCATCGATGTCATATTCTTCATCAAAGCTTGTAGATGAGGTTGTGATTGATTATTCCTCTCCTAGAGCCACGAAACAAAGGTTTTCAACTTCTTCCTTTTCATTAGAGGGTTCACCTTCACTTTTGTCAAAGGAAGCTATGGATTTTCTTAGTTCTTGCCTTCATTTGTTTTTACTTGTGTTCCCTTTGTTCCTTGCCATTTGTTTAGCGATTTCGTTTCTAAACTCATAGCAGTCATAGATGAAATGCTTGACTTTTCCATAGTTGTGATATTTGATCTTTTCATCCATGTTGACTTCTTTGATCTTCCTTGTGTTTCTTGAGGAAGGTCTTTGATTTCTATTTTCACTTAATAATAGGAACCTTTTAAATTGAGTGGTTCTGAAGGCCATTTATTTATCATTCATGGGAGGCTCTTCTTCTCCTTCATCACCTTCCTTTCCATCCATATCTTTAGCTACATCTTATTGTCTAGGATACGTTGATGCTTTTAGTGCTAGAGGATTATTCTTTCATTCTTTCTTCTAATCCATCTTCCATTTTTATTTGATGAACCATAAGATTATCACAGAGCTCATCAATTATCTTTTTTCTTAAATCTTTGGTTTCTTCAATTGTGGTCACTTTAGGGCACCAATCTTTTATAAGACCTTAAAATATTTGTATTACTTTCTCTTCTTGCGCAATGTATTTCCCTAAGGCCTTTAGATTATTGACAATGGAGGTGAAGCAGTTGCTTAGGTAGTTGATGCATTCACCTTAATTCATGCTAAAGAGTTCATAATCTCTAGTGTGAAGGGTGATTCTTTGATCCTCCATGTCCTTTGTCCTTTCATAGGTGAGGATGTGCTTATCCCACATTTATTTTGCAATTGAACACAATTTAATTCAGTGGTACTCTCTTTCCCCAAATCAAAATTACAAAATCATGATGGATTTCACTTTGAGAGTTAGCCTCCTCTTTTCTATAGTCGTGAGCTCATCCCTTATCTTTTTTGCAAGTTCACCATTAACCTCCTTTGTGATTTTGATTGGCCCTTTGGTAAAAATTGACCACATGTTATAGAATTGTGTTTTAATGGAGAAACATCATTTGGTTCCTCTAGTAGGAAAACTTATCTCCATTGAAAAATGGTGGTTGAGTACTTGAGACGCCTTCATTTAGACCAATGGAATCCATTCAATTTGTAGTTCTTTTCCACCTCAAATTATTAAATCATTTAGGAGGTTCCTTTGCTCTGATACTAATTGAAAAAGACCATAAAGGGGGTGAACAAAATTTTATGTAATGAAAAAAAAAATTAGCACACAAAATAGAGTGGTTCAAGAGTGAATTACTCATTATATCCATTACCAAGAGGTTCTCCGTTTTGAATTTTGAAATAATGATGTATTTTTATTGATCATCACCCTTATCTAAGTTTATAAGCCATACTATCTCAATGACCTTTTTAGACATGATCTATAGCTTGAACTACAAGTTGAACAATTTATCTCGTCTAGACTCTCCATAATAATCTCTCAAGAATGATAAACAAACACTTATTAAGCCTTGTAAATGAATTTTGTGAGAAGGTTATAATTAGAAATATTTTTCACCAAGAAAAAAAAAGATATAAAAGTGTATAACTTTGTATGATATGTAATATAGCTAGATGTAGTGAGAGATACTACTATTGTAGAAGATTTCTAGCTAAGAGAAGTAAGAAAAGAGCAACTTTTAGTAAAATTTCATAATTATTAAAGTTTAGAAATTTTAAGTGAGAAATTGAATGATTTAAGAGTATGAGATTAATTACACAATCAATATTCTGAAAAAAAAAAGAAGTTATAATAAATGTGTAAGGACCATATTTATAAGGGTTTCCTTAGTCATATAGCTCAAGATTCAATATCATAAAAAGCTATTTCACCTAATGGGGAGAAAATAATTATTTAATGCTCATTAGTTAATCATTATAGCCAAACAAGTCAATCAATTGTACAGCCAGGACATTTGTAGTTTAAACAAATTGATTGCTTATGTTGAGACCAAAAATAGAAGTTACCATTGTATAAAACTAGTTGATTTGTCATTGTAATACCATAAACTTTTCTATGATGGTTGAATGAGAAATTTTATCAAATTTTGGGCCTTTAATTTTAATTCAATGTTATGATTTGATTTGGAATAAAATTTGATTTGAAATCATGTTGGAAAATGAAGTTCATTTAGTTTTACAGGCAAACCCATGGATTGGTTCCATGAACCGATTGGTTGGTTTGTCATTTTATCCAAATTGGGTTCCATGATGAAACTTATCAATTGGTTGTGGGAAACTAATCGATTGGTGGATGAATAGTCAATTGGTATATCCAAACTAATCATCTGGTTTGTCGAGATAGTCACGTTTTAGACATTAATTTTTATGGAAAATCCCTTATACTAAATTAGAACCTTACCAACCTATACAAGATTGTCCCTAAGAGATTCCTTGCCATTTTTATGATGCATTTAACCCCTAAATATTACCTCAATTTAATCTAGTGGTTGATGGGACATAAAAGGGAGAGAGTACCTCATGAATCATCTACTTCTTCCTCTTTCTTCTATGCAATTCTAATATCAAATACTTAGATCGTAGGCATGCTTCTAAGTAGTTAAAAGATTCCTTCCATGATAAATTCTTATTAATGCCTTCATGTATGCAAATTCTAGCCTAATTGACCTAAATTATTCAGAGAGACCATTTGAGCTCTGGATAAGAGGTCAGAAAATCCTAGACTAATCAATCCATTTTGATCAAATTCAAATGGTTAATGGTAGGGTTTTGAGTTGATATCCAAATGCTCAGTAATTTCTTTTGGCCAGTTAGTTATAAAAAATCTTAATTAACCCTTCATTTCACCTTTCTTTCAACCACTAAAATTCCTTAAGTTTAACTTTCCTTCCCTTCTTTCAACATTTTGAGCATTGTTAATCTACTTCCACCCACTCTTCTGATCATATCTCCAGCTCTTTCTTACTTCAATCCTCAAGCAAGGTTGAGTTAGATTCTTGGAAAAGGTTGAGTAGTTCAGTTAACTTTTCTCTATTTTAACCTTAAGTTGGTAAGTCTTTACACTCTTCTAAATTTCCCATATTTATGAATAAAAAATTAATCATGTAAGGAAAAGGAAAGTTGAGTTGAGTATGGATCTAGGTTACCCTATCCTCGAATAGCTATTAAGGGTTAGTCTGCCTTCAACCATTTTTGGTACCCTTAGGCTGGATCATAAGAGGTCTCGGTGCCTTACCTACTTTAGCTACTGGTGATGTACTAGGGGGTATCAATACTAAAGGGTCTAAATACATAGATGGTTGGCTTCAACCTGGACTTATGTCGATATTGGTGGGCTTCGACCTAGACTTATGTCTGCTTGGTGATTTTCTTTGGCCAAAACTTTATGTCCCTTATTGGATGCGCTTACATGGTACGTGAAACCATGGGTGGTGCACAGTCCATCGCTCGATAATAATAAAATCTAGTTAGAAAATGTTGGTTGATAATTATGAATGATAAACAAATGAATGGTTGATAATTAGCTATGAAATAGATGTAATGATATAGTTGAACAAATGGTTAAAGTTGGTTTATGAACTTGATTAATTGATTACAAAATGGAGCATTGATTTAGTGATTGGCCTATATCTCACATGGGTAAATGGATGGCATGTCATAATAAAATTAGATAAATGGAAATAACCTGAGGGATTGTTAAATTATCCTCTACTATTATTCATGTATGTCGTTATGTGAAAGAGTTATGATTCCTAAGAATGATGTTTTACGGTGTTGAAATTGTATATGATAGCATGTGTTATACACTCTTACTTAAGTATACACATGGTCTTACCATAATGCATGTGATACATTATGTTCATAAATGATAAATTAGTATAATTTTATTCATTGAGGGAGTAACTTAGGTTATTTAGCACATAGCGTACTAATGTACCTATTTGCTTAGTCACCTGCTCATTCCCTTGAACAAAAGACCATATGCAAGTTTTTGGGGATGGCCATTAAAGGGTTTACCTTAGTTGAATTCTAGCTTGTGAGCGAGGAAATCTAGAAGGTTTTGGTAAGATCCGTGGAGGACCATGGTTTTGATTTGGGCGTCCTTCTCCAATCCATGTTTTCTAATCTATACTCATTAGTATGTACTTTATAATGATTTGGTCGAAACCCATTAGAGCCATCAAAAGTAAAAACTTTTGGCATAATTTCAATTAAATTGTTATTTACACACTCTTTTGATTTTAGCACTTGAATGGTTTAGCCTTTTATCTAATATGGGGTAGGTGGTAGACGTCTATCCTATTTTAGGTACAATGGTAGCACCCCATTTTTCCTAGGTGTTTTTTGCTTCCACACCATGGTTTAACAAAAAATTTTAGTATTGAAAAATGGGGGTGTCACAGATAGATATCAGAGCTTTTTCTTAAAAGCATACAACTTCCAACAATAATGAAGCTACTACCATAGGTTAGTATCATAGCATTTTTACCCTATAGATAATTTTGAGCTAATAGCATAGGAAGGTATCGACCTTGAGTTGAAATTATTTTCTCAATTTTGTGACAACTTCAATTATTTCAAAACTTGGATGTTTGTGAGTGAGAGGTGGGTTAGGAATATGATGTAGTTAGCTTATGCTTGATTGTACGAGTCTTAGTACTCGGTGGCCTGAATTTTAGCCCTAATTTCTTCTATTCTTTACCACATGATGGCTGCTAACTACCGCTATGAATGTATTCAATATTTTATGGAGACCATCAGAGCCTATATGGAGGGCTAGATCCAAGCACCTCAATCTCTAGTGGTGCCTGTAATAGTATTATCTCTTGAGGACTGGCTTAGGAGGGCTGGGCATCATCACCCACCTATCTTCAAAGGTTAAGAGGACCTTGATATCATGGAACAGTAGGCCAAGACATGCATTTTTCCAAGGGGCAAAAAGGTAGATGTGGTTGTCTATTATCTAAAAGGAAGGGCAAACACATGGTGGTGAAGTATTCAACATAGGGGTGGAGAATCTATGAGTTGGGGCCATTCTTAGAGGCACTGCTAGCCATCTACTTGACTCATCTATGAATGAAGAAGTATGATGAGTTTATGGCACTTCGACAGGTGGTATGTCCATTGAAGAATACTACACTCGTTTTATGGACTTGGCTAGTTCACCCCAAAAGTAGAGGCCAATGAGGTGATGCAATTTCATCGCTTTAAGAGAATAATTAATTATGAGGGGCCTTGAGTGAAGAAAATAAACCTTACATATCATTGGAAAATTAAAGAGAGTCAAGGAGTTGAAAAGAGAACCAAAATAAGCAAGAGAAAGAAGATTTAGGTGTTGCATAGCCAGCCAGTGCAACTTTACACACCTGTCCTAGCCTAAATACCATAATTACCAAGAAGGAGAAAGTTGCACACCTAGGTTGTGATGCTTTGCATAGTTGTGTAACTATCGAATAAAGTCACATGCCGAGAGATAAAAAGCCACATGGCCGGCAAGTTCAACCTTGCACGACCATATAGCAGCCAGTTATTACCATTTCGCACAATTTCTTTCACACGAGATCCCATTATTTGAGACACATAAACAAGGGGAGTATAAAAAGGGGGAGCACAATAGATTGAGGGGAGAATAGTTGATTCCTTTGTATGAATCTCAATAAAAAACAATTTATTATAATCTATATCTAATTTATATGTAATCTGTATTCTTCAAGCAAGATTTCAGATAGGGTGTATTTCGACTTTGCATATCATAAATTTTCTCTTCAATCTATGGTTTAATCTTTCCATTTTTTTACTTATCTCTTGTTATTTATTAATTCTATTATATGTATATCAACTACATTCATTATCTTCATTTTGTTCATATCATGAGTGAGTAATCATCTTTCTCTAGGATTGAACTAGGATCTATTTGGTATGAATACAATGATTTAATTTCTATGTTGTATATATGGTTCATAATTGTTGGTTTGTATATTAGAAATTAATGATATAGGTCAGATTTGAAAGAATATGAATATATATATATATATATATATATATATATATATTGATTATGATTGAACGGTTGAATTCAATATCAGAAAATTAATATACAAATGGGAATCCAGTTGATCACAAGAGTAGACAATTTATTCTTAGGGATAGCTTAATTCAGTGGTGTTTAATGGGTTTAATCTAATCTATTAGTCACAAAGGTAGTAAATGGATTAGATTAGATACATTCCTAGACCTTAAAAGAGGCTAGTGAATTAAAATTACTGATTTTTTACAGTAATCTTGAACTATACTACAATACATTTATAATTAATTTTTCTTATTACAAAAAAAAATGAGACCAAAATTTAATCCTAGGTTCATATCCATAGTCCAATCATCTGTAATTTATTAGTCATTTTACTATTTGTTTCCATCTTTCCTTTCATAGCAAATATAGATAGCTAAAATAAAAAATGTGGTAATTAATCATTAAGTCCTTATGGATATGACCTTGACATGCTACAACACAATCATGCACTTGCAAAATAGAGTCTATCAAAAGACATTACCACTACAAGTGATGAAGGTCAGATAACCCAAGGGTCAACTATAGAGGCAACAAGGTAATGTGCAATGGGTGTGCATTGTGGGACACCAAGCGCTTGAATGCTAGGCCGGCAGTGGCAACATTCATAGGAGTTATACTAGAGATCATAGTATGGGATTTATCCCGTAGCTATAGCCTTATATATTGAGACTTCCTCCATCGCCAACCAATTATTCTAGCCTAGCGAGTTAATCTAGAGGTTTGAGGCTTTTCCCTTTTCAGCAAGGGCAAGGATTAGCAAGCACCCAATGAGTTCAGTTAGCATGGTGCCTAAATGTAATGATATAGGCAAAGGTAGAACACTAGGTTGATGTAGTGATCGATATGCTCACTCATCTCTACCCATTCTCCTTGTGTACTATTTGATTCTAGTGCTTTGCATTCCTTTGTAGCATTTGCTTTTGTAATTAGAGATACTTTATCTCCTTTGAGTAGTAGCTCTACTTCTCTTATTTTCCCATTAGGGGATAAAATTACATGCTCTAGGATGTACAAAGGGTTTGTGATGGTAGTAGATGGAATATAGTTTTCGTTGGACCTCATAAAGTTGGAATTGCTGGATTTTGATGTAATTCTTAGAATGGATATGATGGGAAGGTATTGAGACCAAAGGGTATAAGGGTTTTATACAAGAAGTGTAAGCCCAATCCCTCTATAAAGATCATGTCAGCAATTGCATTGAGTAACATTATACGCAAGGGTTGTCCACTATACTTGTGTAGTGTCAGAAACACTGAAGCAACTAAGACCCCATTAGAACAGATGGAAATAGTCCATGAGTTTTCAGACGATTTTCCTAAGGAGATCCCAGGAAGGCTGCCAATTTGAGGAGTTGAGTTCACCATGGATGTATTTCTAGGCACATAGCTAATGTCTAAGGCTTTGTACCAAATGACAACTATAGAGATTAAATAGCTCGAGGCTTAGTTGGAAGAGATTCTAGAGAATGGCTATATCTATTCAAGAATATCACTGTGAAGAGCGCTAGTATTATTCATAAAGAAGAATGATGGCAGATTGAGATTATGTATCGACTACCATCAATTGAATTAAGTGACGATGAAGAACTCTTATCCTTTTCTAAGGATCAACGACCTATTCAATCAACTCAAGGGAGCCAAGGTGTTATTCTAGATCAATCTCTGTTCAAGCTATCATCAGTTAAGGATCATAGAACATGATATTCCTAAGACTTTTTCCAGATAAGATATGACTACTATGAGTTCATAGTAATTCCCTTCAGACTCACTAATGTGCCTATAGCTTTCATGTCCCTGATGAACCAGATATTTTATCCCTTTTTGGACCAATTCATTGTGGTATTTAACAATAATATCCTCATCTACACCAACTACTGAGAGATGCATGAGTAGCATCAAAGGTAGACTTTGGCCTTACTCAGATCACACCAATTATATGCCAAGATATCTAAGTGTGAGTTTTGGTTAGATCAAGTGACCTTCCTTGGTCATGTGATATCTAAGGATGGCTTGGAAATGGATCCTGCCAAGATTTAAGCTATTTTTGAGTGGCTAGTGCCTACTTTTATGAAGGAGGTGTGTGGTTTTCTAGAGTTAGACAGTTATTACCATCGGTTCATGGCAGAATTTTCTATGATAGCTTGACTGTTTACCTAACATTTGAAGAAGGCTACACAATTTTAGTGTGATGATAAGTGTGGGGAAGATTTTGAGGAGTTGAAGAGGCATTTGACTTAAGCACCAGTTCTCATAATACCAAGAGGGACTGATGGTTTTGAAGTATACAATGATGCTTCCAAGCATGGGCTAGGTTGTGTGCTAATGTGGCATGGAAGGGTAGTGGCTTATGCCTCACAAAAAATAAAGCCACATGAACATAACATCCCAAAACATGACTTGAAACTTGCCACTGTAGTGTTCACTCTCAAGATTTTGAAGCACTATCTCTATGGAATTTAGTGCAAGTTCTATAATAACCATAAAAGCCTCAAGTACATCTCTAATCAGTGAGAGTTGAACCTAAGACAACTCCGATGGTTGAAATTGGTCATGGGCTATAACTTGGAATTGACTTACCATGAGGATAAAGCCAATGTGGTGGCAGATGCACTTAGAGGAAAGATGTCACATTCTTTGGACACAATTATATTATTAGATCATTTATGCCAATAGGTCAAGAAGATGGAGATCTAATTTATCATAATTGGAAGTCTGGAGGCAAGAATGAGCGCACTCACAATCACACCTTTAAACTTTGAGCAGATCCGAGCTGACCATGAAGCTCGAGAGAATTATGACTAATATTATAGAAGGCAAAGTTGATGGATTCCAAATCTATGAGGATGGTAGTATCAGGTACCATGGCAGATGGTGTATACCATAAGGTTATGTAGATCTCAAAAAGAAGATCCTTCAGGAAGGACATTATACACAAGAATTTGAAGGGAGTATAGCAGTTTCCTCGCATGAAGCAGGAAGTGACAAGTTTATTGCTTGATTTCTAACATGTTAAAAGGTCATGATCGAAGATAAGAGAATGGAATGGTTAGTACAACCATTGAGAGTTCTTAAGTGGAAGTGGGATAACATATCAATGGACTTTGTGGTTAGACTTCCTAGGAATTGCAATGGTTTTGATTCTATTTGGTTTATTATTGATCATTTGACTAAGTTAGCTATGTTTATACCGATGAAACAACATGGAGCATGGAGAAATTAGCCAATGCTTACAGAGAGCATATGGTGAGTCTTCATGGAGTTCCTATGGACATTGTGTCCAATCAAGAATCCAGGTTATTGTTATATTTTTGGTAGAAATTACAAGCTGCCTTTGGTAGTCAACTAAAGATGAGTACAACTTTTCACCCTACTACACATGACCAGACTGAGAGGACCATTCAGACTCTTGAAGACATGTTGCAAGTGTGTGTGATAGATTTTGGGGGAAGTTCAGAAGATCATCTAGATTTGATTGAGTTCTCCTACAAGAATTGTTATCACACCAGTATCAAGACGGTGACTTTTTAAGCCTTATAAAAAAGGAAGGTTCATAGTCTCTAGTGTTGGAACGACATCAGTGAGACACTCATGCTAAGAATTAAGATAATTAAGGAGACTACTAGGCACATCAATTTGAGTCAAGACTAGATCAAAGCCACCCAAGATTGATAGAAGAGCTATCCAGATCTCAAGAGATGGGCTAATGGTTAGGAGGTAGGTGATAGAGTCCTATTGAGGGTCCCTCCCACCAAAGGAATCGTGAGATTCAATAGAAATAGTGAGCTTAGACCAAGATACATTAGATGGTACAAGATTTTAGACCGTGTCGATGAATTTGCTTATGGATTAGCTTTACCAATGGAGTTATCATGTGTACACAACATCTTTCATGTATCTTAGTGTGTAGCAGATCCTTCGCACTTTATCTGACTGGAGTCACTAGAGCTTGATGAGTTTTTGACTTATAAGGAGTGACTGGTGAGTATTTTGGACAACAAGATGAGAGAGACGTATACGAATACCATTACCTCAGTGAAATTACATCGGTTATGGCATGGTACAGAGGAGGCTATTTGGGAGGCCAAGGAATAAATTTGAGTCAAATATCTAGAGTTGTTCTTTTAGTTATTATCATAAGTGTAAACCTTTTTCTTTAAGGGGTTAATACCCTTCTTCCTTAACTATTAATATGATGTGTCTTTGACCTTATGTGTATTGTGTGAATTGGCAGTTATAGGCTTCGAGGACGAAATCTCTTTAAGGGGGTAGTGTAACACCCCCAAATTTACTACTGAAAAAATTCGTTTAATTTAAAAGAAGTTTAGTGGAAGCAAGCAAATAAAACTATAAATTCGGGGGTATTACCGCCACACCTAGTACCAGATCGATTCACAACTATCGACCCGATACTAAGTGCTAAGGCTAAAATAATAGAACCAAAACAAATCATTAGTAAGGCATAAAGTGATAAGGAAATCAGAGTACGAAAGTTAAGAGTTACATTTGGAAGTACAATTTAAAAATTCCACATGTCAGAGGAATTAAAATAACGTAAGGATGAAGTACGATAAAACCCTTGAAAATTTAAATACAACACTTGTAACTTCCAAAGACGAATACGATTAAACAAAACAAATTCCGAAGGGTAAATATCCGGACCACTTACTCACTCAAGTCAAGCCTTCCACCCCAATTTAGTAACCGATCAAAACCTACATCAAAGGTCTGCTCCCCACCGTCGGTGGATCATCACAGGACCCATTCAACCAGTGTAGTATCAGTACGGGTCCAATACTGAATAAGTCCCACTACCCTATCTTATGGGAGAGACGTAACTATAGCATCGAGTTCATATTATGATACCATACGTTGATGTAATATCATACGTACTCATAACCCACAGCATGAATCTAGCCATACACCTATAGTAACATATGAGACATATGTAACATCCCATTTAAACATATAAGCGTGGTATATCCAAAATATAAAGTGGCTCATGCGCCTCAAGTAGGAATAATCCATATTATTGGAACTCAATGCGTGACATACTCACATAAGCAGCATGTAGTAATACAGGTAATAAAAGCTGACCATAGTCCAATTAGACTTATTTCCTTTGAGTCTTTATTAAAAGTAGTCATTTCACACCACAGTCTTTATTAATCCACGTGAGTGCGGGAACCCCACTATTATAGCCGGTGGACCGGAATATATAAACTCAGGGCAGAACGCTCCTGACCACTATTATTTGCCGGTGGACCGGTCTCCAGGGCAAAACGCTCATGGCCACTATTATTTGCCGGTGGACCGGTCTGGCCTCGACTCGCATGGTGTTTCACTATAAGTGCTTGTGACTCATTCTTTATTCTCATCAATAATATATTCATTCCACACATATTCTTTAATAGTCCATGTGAGTGCGGGAACCCCACTATTATAGCCGGTGGACCGGAAAGTATACACTCAGGGCAGAACGCTCCTGACCACTATTATTTGCCGGTGGACCGGTCTCCAGGGCAGAACGCTCCTGGCCACTATTATTTGCCGGTGGAACGGTCTGGCCCCGACTCACACGGTGTTCCACTGTAAGTATTTAGTATCTTTCCCATGTCTTATAAATTTTACGTTTGGGTTGCTGAGCACGGAAACCCCCACTATTATAGCCGGTGGACCGGAAATCATACAGGGCAAAACGCTCCTGACCACTATTGTTCGTCGGTGGCACGGTCTCCAGGGCACCCCGGCTCCTGGCCACTATTATTCGTCGGTGGACCGGTCTGGGCCCGGCTCAGCATCTTCCTCTTTAAGTGATTAGTATCTTAACGTATCTTATTTGAAAGTGTTTTACCCTTGACATGCATGGCTGACTATATCCACACTTATCCTCCCAGGAGGGCCCGTCCCATATCTTGGAACTCGTGCACCCCTTATCACACCTCGATATCCATTTCCCCTCTATACTTACACATAATAAAAACCAACTCCTAGAGTATGAATTAAGGCACAACACCTCGTGACATCGGACTCCACCCGCCATTAGCCTCTAGGGTTTCCCTTGAAACCCTAATTGGACCTATGTGGTCCAACCTCCTCTTACTTCACTACCATTAATTCATCTATCCTCAACACCTCATCTCATTCAGGTCCAGTCCCCAAATCATATCGCTTTACCCATCAATTATACCTGTGACCCCAAAACTCTAGTTGACCACTTCAACTCTAGTACCTTTTTTTTCCCACAAGTAACCTCTCCTTTTCACCCAATATTCCTTCTTCCTCAAAACTCCCATAATCATTCCTTATAACATAAACTCTCACTCTCAACCCGCACCTCACTCACCCTTAATCATTTTTCTTTTGCCTTTCTCAGATTACTAAATTCTTCCCAAAACCCTAATCGGGTCCCTTATATGACCCTACGTACTACATTTCACCTCGAGTCTCCAGACCCCCAAACGGACCTTCCACTAACTTCCTCACGTCCCAAGGTAACTTTTCATATGTAAGGTTCGTCCCCATGCGGACCTTAACATTCCCATGCAAACCCTATCATTTCCACCATGCCAACTCTATCCTTTCCATGCAAACCCTAGTTTCCCCCATGCAACCTTATTTTATTCTCACTCTTCTATTTATTTGATTCCCCCTTTTCCTCATCATTTCACAAATTATGAATTCCTTAGGTCGTCCATACCTATGTTAACCGACGTACTTCCCTTTGGTTATCTTAATTGCTTATTTTTCTTTTTCAAGTCCCCACCTCACAACACTTCCTCACATAACCTAGCATGCATGTCGTAGGGGTCACATCACATCACATCATATTTGTACCATACCATATTAGTACACATAGACGAGAGCACGAGAACGTACCTCGGTTCCATGCTGCGCTACATAAATACACAGATAACATACAGGTTATAGCATACAACCGCACAAAGCATACAAGACAGGTAAAACATGCAATACACACAGGTGGCCTTAGTTATGTCCTTACCTAAATCGGCGCCGGGCTTGAAGCACGCTCCTACGCCTCCTGGGGGCTTTGACTCGGTTCACCTATAAGAGGGAAATGCTAAGGGTCAATCTCCCTCTACCCGAATTACCATAATTTTCCTACCTTACCCCTATCATGGCCTAATACTAAGGCTAATATTAATAATAGAGGTTTATAAATAAAGGGTAGGGTTATTACTATTCTCACGATAGTTTGAACGGATTATTACTGATTAAAGTAGGTTTTAGCAAAAATCCAGAGTATTAAGGTGAGGGTTTCAATATTATTAATAATAATTACTAATAATACTAACAATAATAAGAATACTACTTATAATAATAGTACTCATAATAAGAATAATAATGGCTATAATGATAATAATGATGATAATAATAATTGAAATCGTAGTAGCATTAGTGATAGTAATATTACCGATAATAATAAAATACTAACACAACCATAATCATTCTGATGATAATATCAATAATAACGATAATAATAATAATAATAGTAGAAGTAGTAATAATAATAATAATAATAACAATAATAATAATAATAATAATAATAATAATACAATTGATAGTAAGAATACTAGAAATAATACTAATAGAAATAATAGAAATAATAATAATAATAATAGTTAGAAAGATAAACATAATGACACTAGTATTAACCATAGTAGTAATAATAGTAATGATAGCGATAATGATAGTAACAATAATAACGATAATAACAATAACAATAATAATAATAATAATAATAATAATAATAATAATAAAATAGTTGTGGCAATACTAAGCATAACAAAATACTAAGGTAATAATATTAAGTTATAATGTTAAGGATAATAACGATGGTAATAATCGATAAAATAATAAATGTGTTAAATACAACAACAACAACAATCAACAACACAATAACAAGGATAATAATAATAATAATAATAATAATAATAATAATAATAATAATAATAATAATAATAATAATAATAATAATAATAATAACAACAACCTCATAACCATGGTAATAGTAATAGTAACGATAATGATGATAAGGATAATAATAATAATAATGTTAATCATACGAATAATAGTAAGAATACTACCATAATAATAATAACAAAGATAATAACAACATCAGTCATAGTTAGAGTAATAAACATAGGAATAATAATAATAACAATAATAATAATAATAATAATGATAATAATAATAATAATAATAATAATAATAATAATAATAAGGATAACAACAATAATAATAATAATACTAATAGTAACAATAATAATAATAATAGTACTAATAATAATAATAACAATAATGATAATAATAATAATAATAATAATAATAATAATAATAATAATAATAGTAATCATAATAGTAATCATAGTAGTAACGATAATAATAAAGATAATAATAGTAAAGGTAATAATAATAATAATAACACTAGCAATATTAACAATAATAATAACTTATTAGGGTCTGTCAACAACAACAACAACAATAATAATAATATTAATAATGGTTGTACTAATAATAATTATAGTAATAGTATTAATAATAAATAGGTTAATGATAATTATAATAACACTAACAATAATAGTTAATATTAATATTAAAATTTATTAACCACTTCTATTATTCCAGGTCTAGGGTTTTAGGGAGTTGGACCACCTGGCTGGGGGGAGTGGCACCGCCGGCGGCGGCGGCGGCGGAGGAGGAAGAAGAATTTTGAAAAAGGTGGCTATGGAGGCTAAGGGAGGAGAAAATAGGGGAAAGTGGAAGTGTAGGGTGGTAGAGCAGGAAGTCCTGGTGGTTTTGGGGGGTGGTGGTGGTGCTGCAATCGGCGGCACAGCCGGTGGCGGCGGCACGAAGGTGGCGCAGGGCTGGAAGGGTCGATGTTGGGGAGGAATTTTCGCACGGCTAGGGCGGCACGTGCGGCGCAAGGCAGGGAAGCTAAGGTGGTTGGTTATGTAGAGGGAGGTTCAGGGAGGATCGTGGTGGCAAGGGTAGGTGGTAGGGGCGGCTGACGGCGGAGAAAAGGCCGTCTGAAGGCAGGGCGGCACGCGGCTTGCTCTGTCTGGGTTCCCAATTGTCGAACTCGATTAAGGCGGTGCTGAGGGCTATTTATAGGCCAATTTGAACGAAAAACGACAAGATCCAAGTGGGAGGTTAGTGGGTTAGGGTTAGGGTAGGTCGTCCGGCGTAGTTGGCCGACGTATGGTCTGAAAATTTTTAGACCATAATTGCTTGGGAAATGGGGGATTTTCGTGCGGGAGAAGGGAGTGTCGTTTGGTCACATCCATGGGGAAGTCAACGGGGAGAAGAGGGGCGAAATGACCGGAGCTGGAGCTGGCGTTGCAGGCTTTTCTTCCTCCCGCGAGCTTTCGTGTTGCAGGCGGTGACAGGTGACGGTGCGAGGAAGAAGAAGAAGAAGAAGAAGAAGAAGGGCTGGACCGGCGGTCCAGGGGAAAGGAAAAAGGGAAGGGGGAACCGGCCGGGTGGCGGCGGTTATTTCCCTTATTAATGAAACACTGCGTTTTGGGTGATATTTGAGAAAAACGCGGCGTCCGCGTCGGTCTGGCAACGGTTATATTTTCTCCTTATGGCGACGCGGCGTTTCATCTACTTTAGCGTTGAAACGCGGCGTTTTGCCTCACGGGCAGCTGGGCTCGCTGGGCCGCGGCGAAAAGAAGGCAAGGAAGGGGGCGTTGGGCCGGTCGAGGCCCAACTTCGGCGGGGAGAGTAGGAAAAAGGAAAAAGAAGGAAAAGAAAAAGGAAAAAGGAAAAAGGGAGTCTTTATTTAGGGTTTTGGATTTTGCATAAATTATTTAGAATATTTTTGGGCTATTTAGAATATTAATATTTATAAGATTTTAAATAAATTCCTTTTTGCTTAGTTTAGACTATTTTAGATAAATTTCCTTAACCTCCATACTAATTAGGAAAAATACTCAAATTTTCTTCCCATTAAATTATTTATTAAGTTTATATTAATTTGAAACTATTTTATTCTTCTTAATTTAAATAAAGTAATTTATTTAATTAATTTCTAAAATAAAATCCTTAATTAGCTTAAAATATCACAATTCCTCCTATTTAAAACACTTTTAAATTTCTTTTTGGTTTAACCTAATTAACTTCCTCTTATTTTAATAAAAATGAATTATTTTGGTTAATTTTCCACATAAAAATCTTATTTAATAATAGATAATAGAAATTAGGATTTTGGGGCATTTCAGGTAGTGTTGTAATACCCCCCACACTTTTGTATCATGGTCGAATGGGAAATTTTATCAAAATTTGGACTTTTGATTTTAATTAATATTATGATTTGATTTGGGATAAATTTTGATTTGAAATCATGTTGGAAAATAAATTTCTTTGATTTTTACAAGCAAACCCATCAATTAGTTCCATGAATAGATCAAAGGGTATGTCATTTTAGCTAGATTAGGTTCCTTAACGAAACTGATTCACTAGTTGATGGAAATCAATCGCCCGGTGGATAAATAATCTATTGGTAGACCTAAATTGATCTACTAGTTTATCGAGCTTGTATATTTTTGAACTTGATTTACCTAGAAAATCCCTTACACTAAATTAAAACCTTACCAACAAATGCAAGATTGTTCCTAAGATATTCCTAACAATTTTTATGATGCATTTAACCCAAAATATTACCTCAATTTAATCTGGAGGTTGATTGGGACACAAGAAGGAAGAGATGACCTCATTAATTATCTTCTTCTTCTTCTTCTTCTTCTTCTTCTTCTCTTTTCTGTGAAATTCTAAGATCCAATGTTTCGATCTCAAGAATGCTTTAGAGTAGCCAGAAGATTCCTCCCATGGTTACTTTTTATTGTTCCATTCATGAATTTGAATTCTGACCTAATGAACCTAAATTTTCTAAAGACAACATTTGAGCTATAGAAAAGAGGTTAGCAAATCCTAGAAAAATCTACCCATTTTGATCAAATTCAAATAGTCAATGGTAGGGTTTTGAGTAGATCTTCAAACCCTCAGTGATTTCTTCCATTTTTTTGGTTGTAAATAGTCTCAATCATCCTTTCAATTCACCTTTATTTCAGCCACAAAATTACTTTCCCTCTCTTCTTTTCATATTTTGAGCCTTCTTAATCTATTTCTACACACTCTTCTGATCCCATCTCTAGCTCTTTCTTGTTTCAATTCTAAAACAAGGAAAATTTATATTTTAGGAAAAGGTTAAGTATTTTAGTTACCTTTTCTCTATTTTAATGTTAAGTTGGTAAGTCTTTACACACGTGTGATTTTTAGATTTTGGAATTTGATAAGAGTTTGATATAATTTCTGAGTTTGAGACTTTGATTTTAACGTTTTCAAAGCTAAGAATTTCCCATAATAAAATCTCTATTTTAAGAGGATTTTTGCCACTATCAAGTAAATGATTCTTGCTCTTGAAATATTTAGTATGTGTTCCTGCATGATAGAAGTTATCTTTAGTTGGTTGATACATGTAGTTATAATGAAATGAAGTTATGTGTATGATTTGAATTCTTAAATGAAACATCTTGAGTAAAAAGCATGAAAATGGATAAAAGTAGGCTATGATGATATTATGGTGAGAAATGCATGTTAATTTGGTTGGAAATATGTTAGTGGATGTTGATATATGTTCTAAAAGGACTAAAAATGATTTATCTGCATGAAATTTGTGGTTTAATGCTATGTTAGGGTATACCGATTGATCATATAGGTTAAATCAATCAACTAGTTCCTAGAACAACTAACTAGTTGCCCCAACCAATCGACTTGTACACCTGTAGAGACCTTAGTTCTAATCTCTGCTTAAACCTATCAACTAGTTTGGCAAAACTGACCGATTACTCTATTAACAGTCAATTGATTTGCCCAAATCGATCAATCAGTTTGAGGAAATCATAGTTTGGTTGATTCAAGACTATTAACTGGTCAACCTAAACCGATTCAATGGTTAGTGCAACTAATCGACTGATTGGGTTAGAACAATCAGCTGGCGGGGCCAGACCAATTGACTGGTTTGATTGGTTTGCTTAAATTTTTTTTCTTTTTAGTTTGGTTATGCTTTGAGATTATGGTTGGTATTATATCATGGTTATTAAATGGATAAAATATAGATTTTATCATGGACAATTGGCCTAATTAAAGGATAAAAATGCATCATGGTTTATCATATACGATAGAAGTAATGGAAAGATAAAATGGGCGTTTCACTTATGATGAATGAGGATAATTGAGAAAAGAATAATGGAACTTAGCTTAGGCTAGAATTGAATATAATTTTGGATATGAATTACATTAGGCAAAGATAAATGCTTAACATACATGGTTGGGAAAATGGAAAGAAAATGATTAACATGGAATAGCATGGGAAGTTAACTTGCTTGCTTCGTATAAGCCTTATATGATTGCCCATATTTATGAATAAAAAATTAATCATGTAAGGCAAAAGAAAATGAGTTGAGCATGGGTCTAGGTCTAGGTTACTCAATCCTTGATTAGCGAGTTAGTTTACCTTTGGGCGGGATCCTGAGAGGTCCCGGTGCTTTACCCACTCTAGAAATTGATGATGTAATAGGGAGTATCGATACTAAAGGGTCTGATTACCTAGGTGGTTTGCTCCAGCCTGGAATTATGCCCATATTGGTAGGCTTCGGTCTGGACTTATGTCCATTTGGTGATTGGCTTCGTCTTGGACTTTAAGTTCCTTCTTGGATATGCTTCCATAGTATGTGAGACCATAGGGTGGTGCATAGTCTAACACTTGATAATAAAATCTTGTTGGTAAATATTGGTTGATAATTATGATTGATAACCAAATGAATGGTTGAGAATTAGCTATGAAATGGAAGTAATGATATGGTTCACCAAAAGGCTAAAGCTAGTTTATACACTTGATTAATTGGATATAGAATAGAACATTGATTGAGTGATTGGCCTATATCTCACATGGATAAATGGATGTCATGTCATAACAGAATTGGATAAAAGGAAATAAGCCTAGGGTTTTTTGCATTATTCTCTACTATTGCTCATATAAGTGGTTGTGTGAAAGTGTTGTGATTCCTAAGAAGGATGTTTTAAGGTGTTGAAATTGTATATGATAGCATATGTTATACACTCTTACTTATATATACATATGGTCCTACCATAATTCATCTTGTACATTATGTTCATGACTGATAAGTTGCATACTTGTGTACATTGATGGAGTAACTTACCTTACTCAATAATTAGCATACTGATATGTCTGGTTGCTTGATCACCTACTCATTCCCATAAGCAAAGGACCATGTGTAGGTTTTTGTTGATGGCCAATAAAGGGCATACCTTAGTTGTGTCAAAGTTTGTGAGTGAGGACATCTAAATGGTTTTGGTGGGGTTAATGGAGAACCATGGTTTTGATTTTGGCATCTTTCCCCAACCCATGTTTTGTAATCCGTACTCATTAGTATGTACTTTGTAATGATTTGATTGAAACTCGTTAGGGCTATCCAATGTAAACACTTTAGCATTGTTTCAATTAAACATTTATTTGCACACATTGTTGACTTAAGCATTTGAATGGTTTAACCTTATATCCAATATGGGGTAGGCAGTAGATGTTTATCCTATGTTAGACACAGTTGTAGCACCCCATTTTTTCTAGGTATTTTCTAATTCTGCAACATGTTTTAACAAAAAAAAATGGTAGTAAAAAATGGAGGTGTTATAGTTATGTACAGTGCTCAATTGGTCTTAAGAATATATGTGTACAGTGGCATGTTATGGTAAGACTAGACCATGTGTTCATGTTATCAGTTTATCATTTATAAACAATTTGATCGATTTAGCAAATTTATTCAATGTATTTAAACAGAGACCAACATATTTCTATAGGTATAAAAACCATGGAGTGGTTGGTCAAACGAATTGTTCAGTTTCCCTAAATGAGTCAGTAGGTTTGGTGAAACTAGTAAATGTGTTAAAATTGAGACAACTGTGTTTTTATAATATTTAAACCAACAGATAGGTTAATCAAGTCATTCGATCAATTTCAACAAACCATTTGATCAGTTTAGTGAAACAATCGATGTGTTTAAATAGAGATGAATGAGTTTTCTAGAAGAGTGAAATCCTTGAACCGGTTGGTCAAACCAGTCAATTTTTTTCATGAAACTTGTGGATCAGTTTTTTGAATCCGGTTGATATGTTTAAATAGAGACAAATGAGTTTTGATAAGAGTGAGACCCATGTGCTAGTTGGTCAAACCAATTAATTGGTTTTAATAAACCATTCGATCTATTTTACAAAACCAACTGATGTACTTATAATAAAGGCAAATAAGTTTCTACAGGAACGAAACCCATATGCTGGTTGGCCAAACCATTTGATCAATTTCCAAACCAATTGATCAATTTGAGGTAAGTAGTTTATTAGTTTTATCTAACAGTCAATTTGTTTGAGTTTAACCTAGTTAATGCCTTTGATTAAATTGAACTAGTCTATCAATTCAAGGACTAGGCGATTAGTTATAATTAAAATTAATCATTTTGTTTTGAGAGTATCTTTAAAGAGTCTATGAATGAATTCAAGTCAAGTATTTTTCAACAAAGTATTTTAAAGAGTTTTATTTTAAATATGAACTTTGCTCAACTTAATTCTTTATAAGAAACCTAAGACATAAGAAATATTATCCTTAACTATTAAGTCTTGGTTATTTTCCCTGTGTTATTTTCTTGTATTTGGAAAATTGATTTCTATTTTACATTTTCACATTATAGGAATGGTTTAAGTTGATAAGTTAATTGTTGTATATTCACACTTAAGCAAACACATTAGTTATCAAGATCCATTTGTTATCATTAAAGTAAGTATAATGACATTGTTTGACCTTTGAGGTCAATAATTTAGCATTCAATTTGCCATCAGATTAGGGAAGGTCTAGCTTTATACCTTTATCTTCATCATCATGATACATTGGTTGGAAATTTCCTTCTTGTTATTGGTTGTGAGAACTGTTTGAACCCACTTCATATACATTCTTTTCATAATCCATTCTTGGATTGACATGAATACCTTTGTCTTGCACCACTCTTCTCACCATTCATTTAACACAATCATTGGAAGCCTCCATATTGTTACTCATCTTCCCCAATATTTCTTGATCAACAACTCTGGCTTTTAGATGTTGTAACTAACTATAGATAAATGGAATTTATTGGATTTGTTTTTTGGTTGTGTTGATGTTGGTTGAGGGTTGGTGGAGAGTATCAAACATGACCTTCATGAAAACTTCTTCTTCTATTGCAAATTCATCCTTTCCACACATAGTACTCGTGTGCTAGAAGTCTTGGACAATTTCATGTACATGGTCACTCAGTTCTTCAAGGCTTCTTGATAAAAGAATATAAGCAAGATTTGATAATATTTAAATATGAAATTGAATGGTGATTGAAGGGTATCTTTAAGGACTTAAATATGTGATTATGATGATGATTAAAAGATAATTAGAATTGAACACTGGTTGATATAAGATGGAAAAATGGTTCAAATATTAGAGTAGGATATTCAAAGATATTAGGTAAAGAGTCATGGGATTGAAGTTGAGAAATGCATTAGGGTTTAAATATAGTGGATTATATTCAAATATAGAGGGGGAAATAGAGGATGATACGTTTTTAGAGAGGCTAATGGTTGGCTGAGGATGTACGAGGAAAAATATAAATGTACCACAAATAGAGACTTTCAAAGGAAGAGATGCAGGGTCTATGTACATTTATGTTCATGGTTATACGCATATAGCATGATTGTGCTAACTAGGCCACAACCTGGTTTTGTGTGTTATGCATGATCATGCAATATGGAGTACAGTTATGCCTAAATGTTATAGGATTAATACTTGATGGTAATTATTGAATAATAGAGGGTCGTCACACACCAAATTTGAAGATTTAAAGGGAGGATGAAGATGTAATAGAAGGGTGGTTGAAGATGTGCTATCAAGACTCAATCAAGATTGATTCTTGACATTGAAGAGCATGTTGTGCATGGGTATACATGAAAAGAAATATGCTTGCATGGACAACTAGTGAGAAGAGGTTAGAGAACCTAAGATCCAATACTAAAATGATGGGGATCTCCCTAGTTATTTGTGATTTGGTTGAGTTTGTGAAGATATTTAATCAAGTTTAAAGAGCTACAAGTTGATTCTTAGGTTGAGAATTAAGGGATGTGTTAATATTTGTGGATCTTTTACTAAGATTCAACACTAAAGGTTCTAAGTAAGATTTACTTCAAATAATTCCTAAGAATAAATTAATCTCATAAAATAGAGAATTGAAAGCCAAATGCTTTGATTCTTGTAATTAATTCAATATAAAATGTGCACTATACAAAGGCCTAATGATTATATATGTATAATATCCATAGGAAATAACTACAACTAATTGCTAATTAGTTAAGAACTATAGAACCATAATGTGAATTACTCAACTCATGCCTGTTTTAGTTATGTAATTAATCAAAATTAGATCTAACACTTTAAAAGTGTAATTAAATTCCTAATTAAGGGATATTAATTACAACATTACAAAGATTTAAACCGGCTCATACATATATGAAATAACAAGCTGCTAAACTCTAAAGTACACATGAAATATTAGGGCTTACAACAAGTGCTACAAATAATGAGGTCTTTGCTTTCTTGTTGTCTTCTTCTCTATTTATGTGACAGCTTTGAATGTTTGTATGTTTTGTACAAAAACATGGCTTAAATGACTTTATATCTTATGTATCTTCCTCTTACACATATGTAACATATCTACCAGAATATCTTATAGTGTATTTAGAATTAATAGTAGAAATATCATGAAAAATATCTAAGATGACCAACTCCATTATTAAGAATGTCAATTCCTTATTGTCAAGAGGATTATAAGAAGATCCTACATCACTCCCTCAACAAGGAGAGGAACCTAAGTTTAGAAAAGCCTCAACCTTCCCTAGATCTAATCATTCCTTGATTAATATTAATACAAGGAAGAATTAGAGGATTGAATTGAAGAAGGAAAGAATTCATAGATAAAAAATTCAAGGGAGAGAAGTTAAGTGGAGCTAGGAAGAATAGAAAAAATTGAGAAACCTGGAGGTTTGAGTGAACAAGCTATGAGAGTCTAATATTGATGGTGTGGTGTGATTTGGTGGGAAACAGAAGGTAGGGGCATTATGTACATCAAAAACACAAAATCCTAGCCAAAAAATGATGAATTTCAAAAGTTTGTATGACTTTCTTTGCCATATAGCTGTAATGGTGAATGCTACAAGATTCCAAAGCTTGCATGTTAGAAATTCAAGTACACAAGAGAGAAAATGGAGAAAAGGTGATTTAGAGAGAACCTTTTAGGGAATAGGATTCCATAGGATGAACTAAATCTGCTCAAACCTACATCAAAAAGAATAAAGGTGATAGTAGATTAAGATAAAGGTGATGCAATCACTTTTTAGTAATTTGGAAACCTTACCCCTCAAATTCAATTTTAGTGTGGCAAGAAACATTTCAATGGTTTAGAAAAACTTGGTAAAAATATTTAGTAGCTAAACTTACCATATTGATTAAACATCCAAATCATTTTGAAAGATTTTAGATTTAAAAAAGAGGCAAAAAAAGTTTCAAGTTAATAATGAATCAATCAATAAACAACATCAATTGACCGATTATTCATCGATTATAACTAAAATGAATCACCATAAAAAGTGACTAACACCTCATGATTATCGATCGATGCCCTTAGAAAACCCACTCCCCCCTTTTTTTAAACTTTCATCATAACAAAAATCAAATGCACATCCTATCAAGATCAAGCACACATTGAATTAAGATTAAATATAAGAATCAACATATAATAAGATCTGAATTTATGAAGTATTACAAAAGTTGTCAAATGTCAAAGGTTGAGGAGTACCTTTGACTCATAAAGCTAATTAAAGCATTTTAGGTGTATTTTAATCATTTTTATGTTTTAGCAACCAAAATCATGGTTAATATAAGATTAAACCTTACTGATCATAATTATGGCATAACTAGAAAAGAATAATTTGAATAAAACCAAGAACACATAGAATGCATGAAGAGCATTCTAAGGCCTTGAAAACACTAATAAAAATTAATACCTTCAAAACTTTATTATTAATTAAGATAGTGTGTAGCAAAGTTGAGATGCGATATACTGAAATTATCATGGTATGATAAATTTAATAATACACAATGAGAAAAAAAATCCCCAAATCATAAATTATGGCCAAAAAGATGAACCACCACTAACCACCAAAAATTATACTAATCTATAAAGCAAAGAATATAACATATATTAATTCTATTTACTTAGGGTTTTGGAGGTATACCTTTACTCCCAAGATATAACGCTAAGAAAATACAAAAGTAAAAAATCATATAAGAGATTAGAGAAATGAAGCTCATTAAAAAAAGGATAAAGATCAAGGAACTTATCCTTAAAAATGGAAGCAAACTACAGCTTCAACAATGGCAGAAATTTTGAGGGGGAAATGAGGGAATAAATTCTTAGTGGTGGGAATACGAAGTGTAAGAAAAAATGAACGAGTTTACTAAGTATAAAAACTTATGCATTAAGTTAAGGTATAAGGTTATAAAGATTATTTCGTTGTGAAAAGATGAAAAATCCAAACTGCACACAACAAAGGAGGTGGAACCACCTCAGAGAAGGAAAATGAGTGGCTTTCCTTGAGCTACACACAAATGAATTAGTGAAGGAGAGGTAAGAATAAAAATAAACCAACCTTGATATATTTTTAAAAAAATATCTAATAAAGAAAACAAAAAAAAAAAGCTTGATACCACTACCAAAGGGAAAAAAACTATAGCGCAAAAATGATAGGTTCTCATCCACAATAATATATATATATATATATATATATATATATATATATATATATATGAAGGTTAGGATCATGTCTCATGAGATTTGGATAATATTTGAGGAAGAAAGGTTAAATTTGTTAACTTTTATGGTTTACAAATATCAGAATTAATCCAAAATTATATATATGATATTAGAATATTTTTGGGTCATATTTAGCTTAAGCACACTAATATAGAGTTTTATGAAATTTACCTAAGAGGAAATAGCTTGTTGGGACTTCAAAAATTGAAAAAATACCAATCATTGCATAAATATTACCTTCTGCCAACAACTTAAGTTAGAATTAAAAAAAAAAGCCTAGGAGAATCACAATAGTATAAGAATATCCAATATCCATATAATATAAGAATATGAAAATTTTTGGACGTCAAAAGCAACTTGGAAGTATTATGGAACTCAAAATCAGAAGGAAGGACAAGGAAATTTGAACTAAATGTCCTAAAAACATAACTAAAGTTTCAAAACTCTACATAGGTGTGATAAACCAAAATAAGGGAACTTTAACATTTACTAATAAAGATCCTAAATAACTTAGATTTTTAAAAATATGGGAGTATTGCACCTACTTTTCATAGATCAGTAACAAGTACAACCTTGATGCATAATGCTTATAGCCACTATTATATTTAGTGGTGTTGTAACAAGTAAAACCCTTAGGTAGAAATATCATAACCAACATTCTATCTGGTGGAGTGGTAACAAGTACAGCCCCAAGGTATAGCACTCCCAACCACCATTATATCTAGTAGAACCATAATAAGTATAATCAGGCTTGACTCATGTAATCTTCCACCTTAATTATTAATGTCTTATTAACCATAATAACCAGCACAACCCCTATCAATATAACCAAGGGTAGTGGATAAATGATATAGCTATACCAACAATGAAAACCCATTAATAACAATCAATTTCTACTTCTATCTTAATTATTAAAGGGGATTAAAAAGACAACCTAGAGACATATAAAGTACTTTATTCATACTAGAGCACAAGGGAAAAGCAATACCCTCCCCACAATACAAACAACAAATGTGTAAAGTATGTTGAGAATACTTACATACTAATGGAAATACAATGCCCTCAAATGTATGCCTCTTAATATTTAAGTATCAATACTCTTGTAGGGCATGTATGTCACCTAGAGAAGACTAGGGGCTTACTAAAGCACTAAGGTACACTAGTGAAACCAATCAAAAGTGAGGAATCATATCTTGTATCTAGGATAGCTTACTCTAGAGAGTGAAACATTCCTGAACTTGAGGTCCTCCACTTTAAATATTAGTATTTTATTTGGTGATCATAAGTATGACATAGTACACACAGTATCAAATTCCATACCCAATTTTTTTTCTTCTAATTATTCATGTCAACTGTAAGGTCAATAGTGCAACCAAAGATAAAAAGTCACTATAAGCTCTACCATAAAATCCACTAATGCCATCCTATGTCTAATTATTCGCATTTCAACACATTTTAGTCACAAAGGAACAAGATGCCATTATGCCCTAATTAGTAGGATTATATCTATTTAAATAATAAAATTTATTTTTATTAATAGGTTCTTATGAAATGGATAAATATGATAATAAACCATTTTACATGAAGCTAAGTTCAAGGTCATGATCAATGACTATTTTACCCCTACACATGAATAACCATACAAAACCCTTATATATATTCTAACTTATCATAAATCACATGCTTTTACAAGTAACATCATATAATACATGTTGAAATAATATAATCATGGCACACTTAAAAAGATAATTTACCCTTAGAGAATTTGAGTATTAATCATGTATATTTAAACCTAAAAATTCTCAACCTATCATATTAAATATCAAAATTCTTATACATCATGCATAATTAATTCATAACATTAAAGATGTTATGTAACGCCCCCAAATTTACTACTGAAAAATTTCGTTTAATTAAAAGGTTTTAACGGAAGCG
Organism: Tamarix austromongolica; assembly: GCA_039764185.1. Classification (NCBI taxonomy): domain Eukaryota; kingdom Viridiplantae; phylum Streptophyta; class Magnoliopsida; order Caryophyllales; family Tamaricaceae; genus Tamarix; species Tamarix austromongolica. The sequence goes on from CM077814.1 coordinate 34,525,896, forward strand.
AAAAGGTAAAACCGTAAACTTGGGGGCATTATCGCCACATTTAGTACCAGATCGGTTCACTCCTACCGTCTTGGTACTAAGTGCTAAGGCTAAACAAAAATAACATCGAATACGAGTCGTTAATAAAACACCAGTCATTAGTAAAAAACAAGTCATACAGAATCGGAGTGCAGAAATCAAAAGGGTACAACCTAAAAGTACAGTTTTAAAGTACCAAATGATAGAGAACATCATACGATAGGATAAAACAAAATACAATAGTATAGGGAGAAAAAAACAGATAATGGACTCCGGTCACATCACTCTCGACCCCCAAGTTAGGTCCAGGCTCAACTCTTTGCCCTGCCCAATGCCTTGTTAGCATCGTAGGCATCAAAATTATCGTCCCCTACCTGCACAAATTCAGATAGGTCTTCTGCTCGTGGGAATGAGCAGCACCCATGAAACGGGTGATCAATACGCTACGTATTGAGTAAGGTAACCGTATAACTAAGGCCAAACATATAAGGTACACAACACATGCATGATCATATAGGCAACATATAATAATGCAGATAGTGAGGCCGGTTACGATCCAGTTAGACTTGTTCTTTGAGTCTCTTAACGACATACTCATTTTCACACATACTCTTTATTAATCCATGTGAGTGCAAGAACCCCACTATTATAGCCGGTGGACCAGAGATACGTACAGGGCAGAACGCTCCTGACCACTATTATTCGTCGGTGGACTGGTCTCCAGGGCAAAAAGCTCCTGGCCACTATTATTTGTCGATGGACCGGTCTGGCCCCGACTCACATGGTGTTCCACTGTAAGTACTTAGTGTATTTTTCATGTCTTAGCTTTATTACGTTTGGTTTGTTGGGCACGGAATCCCCCACTATTATAGTCGGTGGACCGGAGATACGTACAAGGCAGAACGCTCCTGACCACTATTATTTGCCAGTGGATCAGTCTCCAGGGCACCCCGACTCAACAATATTTCTCTTTAAATGATTAGTGTCTTATTTGTTTCTTATTTGATGATTTTATTTACCCTTGACATGTATGCCGCCCATCTTCTACGTATATCCTCCCAAGAGGGACCCATCCTATATCTTGAGACTCCAACACCTCCTACTTGCCCCGATGTCCCTTCCTTGTCCCATCACACACATTAGAAGCCCAATTCCGTTGCAAATGGGTCAAGGCCCACCACCTCATACCATTAAGCCCATTCATAGTCCTCTTTAGGGTTTTCTCCAGAAAAACCCTGATTTGGGCCTATGTGGCCCTTCCTCCTGTACCCCACATGACCCAAACTATTCTAGCACCCCACATGTCATGATTCTTAGATTTAACTCTCCCCTCATACCTCACTTACCCTCATTTATTATTTCATTATTTTCTCTCTCTTTTTCCACCTTCTCAAATTAGGATTTCCTCCCAAACCTTAGTCGGTCCCTATGTACCCTTATATTATCCTACATACTATTTTTTCATCTCGAGCCTCCAGTCACCCAAACAAACCTTCCATTGCTTTTCCCACGTCCCAAAGTAACTTTCCATACGTAAGGTTCGCCCCCATGTGGACCTTAACCACCCTATGCAAATTCCTCGATATCTACCATGCCAAATCCTAAGATTTCCATGTAAACCCTAGTTCCTCCCATGTATACCTTAGTTTCTCCCACTCTTTCATTTTATTTAATTCCCCTTTCACTCATCCACTCATGGATCATAGATTACTTAAGTCATCCTTACCTACATTAGCCAACTTACTTGGTTATCTTACTTTCTCATTTTTCTCTTTCATGTCCCCATCTCACAACACTACCTCAAATACTCTAGCATGCATGTCCTAAGGTCCATATCATATCACATTACAACTTGCAGCATATCCATATTAATACATAACAAAAGAGATCATATAGACATACCTCGGTTCCAAGCCACTCTACACATAAAATAGGTAAGATAATAGCATATAGAACATGACATATAATCATACAGGACATCCAAAGCAAGTAAGACACATAACACACAGGCGGCCTTAGCTACACCCTTACTTAAATCATCGCGGGGCTTGGAGCACGCTCCTACGCCTCTTGGGGGTTTTGACTCGATTCATCTATAAGAGGAAAATACTATGGGTTAATCTCCCTCTACCGGAATTACCATAATTTCCTATCTTACCCCTATCATGGCCTAATACTAAGGCTAATATTAGTAATAGTAGTTTATAATTAAAAGGTAGGGTTATTATTATTCTCAAGATAGTTAATCAAATCACTACTAATCAAAGTAAGTCTTAGTAATATTCATAGTATTAAAGTAAGGGTTTCAATATTACTAATAACAATATTATTAATAATACTAATAATAATAATAAGAATACTAATAATAATAATAATGGTAATAATGATGATAATAATAATTGAATTCATAGTAGTAGTAGCAGTAGTAATAATAATGATAATAATAATAACAACAACCATAACCATGATAATAATAATAATAATAATAATAATAATAATAATAATAATAATAATAATAATAATAATAATGATGATGATGATGATGATGATGATGATGATGATGATGATGATGATGATGATGATGATAATAATAGTAATAATACTAATAATAATAAGAATACTAATAATAATAATAATAATAATAATAATAATAATAAAGATAATAACGATGATAATAATAGTTATAGTAATAAACATAATAATAATAATACTAATAATACTAATCATAATAATAATAATAATAATAATAGCGATAATAGTAGTAGTAGTAGTAGTAGTAGTAGTAGTAGTAGTAGTAGTAGTAGTAGTAGTAGTAGTAGTAATAATGATGATGATAACAATAACAATAATAATAGGAATAACAACAACAACAACAACAATAATAATAATAATAACCATAATAATAATGATGATGATTATAGTAGTGGCAATAATAATAATGTAATAATAATAATAATAATAATAATAATAGTGATAATAATAATAATAATAATAATAATAATAATAATAATAATAATAATAATAGTAATAATAATAATGATAGTAATAATAATAAGAATAATAACAAATGAGGTTTTAGTCTTAATTAATACCATTAATTAGAAATTCTTCGGAATAAAAGTTAGGACATAATAGTAGTAGTAGTAGTAGTAGTAGTAGTAGTAGTAGTAGTAGTAATAGTAATAGTAATAGTAATAATAATAATAGTTAATAATATTAAAATCATTGACACTTTTATATATAGAGTTTAGGGGTTAAGGAGTTGGGAGACAACCTAGGCTAGGCGGCGGCGGCGGCGACGGTGGAGGAAGGAGGGAGTGGAGAGGTGGATGTGGAGGCTAGGGGAGAGGGAAGTAGGGGAAAATGGAGGTGCAGGGAGGTAGGGTAAGGTCTCCTGGTTGTTTTGGGGGGTAGAGGCAGCGCTACAGGTGGTGGAACCGGCAGCACGAGGGGTGGCATAGGGTTGAATGGACTGTTCGGGAAGATGATTTCGCACGGTCGGGGTGGCTCATGCAGGGCAAGGCAAGGAAGGATGGTGGCTCGGTTGTGTAGAGGGCAGTGCAGGGAGCGTTTTGGTGGCTAGAGCGGGCGGCGAAGACGGCCGACAACGAAGGAACAAAGGGCTGAACAGGCGGTGCTCGCTGGGTCGGTTTTCTGGGCTGCCAAAATCCAAACTCAATAATGGCAGCCTTCGAGGCTATTTATAGGCCGATCGGAAGGTAAAACGACAAAGGAGAGTGGGAGAGTAGGGGAAAAGGGGTATGGTGCTCCGGCCGGTGAGGATGGGCTGGCGCAGGTCTATGTGTGTAGGCCATGCTTTGTCGGGAAAGGGGAATGGCACGAGTAGGGGAGGGAATGGCCGACCGAGATGAAATGATAGAGAAGACGATGAGGAAGAAAGGAGGAGAATGGTGGGTCAAACGGCATAATCGGAGGCAAAAAATCCGGTGCCGATTTGGGGGAGTTGTAGGCGCGGGAGGTAGACGACAATGCGAGTGGGTTGGACCGGCGGTCCAGGAAAAAAGAAGAAGAAGGAAAGGGGAAGGCTGAACCGGCCAGGAGAGGGAAGGAGTGTCGTGGGGAAGGCTAGGCCGCGCAGGGGGAGGGAGAAGTTGGGCCGGTGGGCCAGCCCAGGTTGGGGGAAAAAGAGAAAAAAGAAAGAGAAGGAAAGGAAGGAAAAGGAAAAAAAGGGGGAAAGGAAAAAGAAAGGAAAAGGTGGATTAGCTTAATCAATATATTTTGGGTAATTTGGGATATTTAATAAAATATAAATATTAAAATAATAATTAAATTATCTTTTTAGACTAATCTAGGGATTTTGAAAGAATTTTCTTAAATTCCATTTTAATTACAAAAATACTCAATTTTTTTCCTATTTAAAATTATTTATAACTTTCTCCTAGATTTACCTTAATTAATTCTCTCTTATTTTAATAAAAGTAGTTTATTTAATCAATTTTCCTAATAATTTCTTATTTGGCCATGATTCCTTAAATTAGGGTTTTAGGGTATTTCATGTTATACCATGCTTTTGTTTGCATAGCTTTATAAATAATTTACATGGTCAAGACACAAAATTTCATGATATTTATAATTATGAAATTAAATCTAATATTGTAGGGCATGCTTAACAAAATAAATACAATGTAAGATAATTTAAACCCTAGTATATTATCATGTGATTTTTACTTTTTACTATAGTATATATTTACTTCAATCCCATTAATAAATAGAATAATAAAAACAACTGCACCAACACCAGCCACCACTAATACGTCCATGGTTATGCAAAATGAGGGGCTAAACATAAGCCATTCACATAGCATAAAGTTCCTAATATAAGGGACTTAAATTGTAGGGGTGTGAGAACTCACTATATAGGAAGGGCTTGGTTGTGTGAGGTTTAAGTGGAAGAAGGGAGGTGGTAGTGTGGAAGATTCATGTTGGTTGGCTTGAGTTATATAGGAGTTAAAACCTAGATAAGGCCGGTAGTATGGGGAGTAGAGGTGAAGATGGGATGGTAAAAATTGAAAGAGGTGGGTTGAATGGTGTTTCACTGCATAAGAAGGGTAGTACTAGGTTGGAGAGAACCATAAAATAGTTGAGGAGGATAATCAAAAGGTGATTCGAGAGGATGGTGGAGATAGGGGCAATGTTGTGTAGGTTGAAGCTTATGGGTTATGGTGCAACAAAAATTTTAGATGTGGCTGCAAATATTGATAGATATGGATTGTGTGGGTTTTATGGAGCTCTAACATAAGTACATAGTGTGACTATATGATCTTTTTGGCAAATGTTAGTCTAATTTTTCTTGTTAACTACTATTTATCATATTTTATAGGTATTTGAAGAAAATAAAATCAAAATGAGCTAAAATAAAATATTAGGAACAAAATAGAAGCAAAATTGAGTGTTTAAAGTACGAAAATATTAAAAGATATGCAAATTAATCTATGATGTCGTCTAAATTTGAAATAGTGCTAAACATGGAAAAAAAGAGAAGTTATGGCCAAAATAAGCAACATAGTTGAAGGTAGAATAACCAACATTAAACATAGTATTCAATAGGTGAGGTTCATGTTAACATGTGATGATGAATCTCTAAGTGCTATCCAAAACAGTGAAAAGTTTTACTTCATGATTCATGTCACCCAACACCGGGATACATGTTGATGTGTGGGAAAGAGTATTTTAGTGCTATCTGATAAGGTGTTATTGTCGACATAAGGGTATGCCTATATAAGGTTGTGTTCATTCAATTTTGAAGGAACCAAACCTTAGGGGTGAGGAGAATGGAAATGTGGGAATATCATAGAGAGATCTAAGGTTTTTGCTTCTTTTCTACCCTTCATCCCATCCTATTACCCAATTCACCGATAATATCCACTTTGATCTATATTTCGTAACCTAATTAGAAATAGTCAAACAATCATTTCTTAGCTGGACATATTTTCAAAACTTAATTTTTTGAAAAAATTCCTTATATTGAATTAGAATCTTATTAACCTATGTTAAATTGTTCCTAAGAGATTCTTAGCTTTTTTCATGATGCATTTAGCCTAAAATGTTGCATCATATTGATTTGGAGGAACAATTAGGACAATTGAGGGGATGAGATGACATCGAGCTTATCTTCTTCCACCTCTCACCGCTGTACTGAGACCAATACTTCAATCTTAGACATGATTTTGATTAGTTGGAAGATTCATTTTATGCTAACCTTCACCCCTCTTGTGAATTGCAATTATGGACTAATTGACCTACATCCTCTAGAAACACCATTTGAGCTCTAGATAATAAGTCAGCATATCTTGAAAAAAATCCATCTTTTTAGATGGAATTCAAATGTTAAGAACTAGGGTTTTTGAATTATTACTAACCCCTCCATGATTCTTCCCAATTGGTTCGCTATAAAAAAACCCCAATCACCCCTTTTATTCACCTTTCTTTCAGTCACTAAAAATCCCTAACTCTCTATATCCACCTTTCTCCTTTATGCACTTCAAGCCTTATAGTCAAATTCCCTTTACTCTTTTGATTAATTCTCTAGCTTCCTCTTGTTTTAATCAGTAAGCAAGAAAGAGTTAAATTTTGGGGAAAGATTGAGTGGTTCAGCTGAACGTTCTCTGTTTTGCCTTGGGTGTGGCATGTTCGTTATTTCTCTCTATTTCAAATTTTAATTCATTAAGGCTGTGTATGAATTTCTAAGCTAGCGATTATTCTTTTAATGTTTTAAAAGTTGAGACTTTCACGAATAGAGATTTTTGGTTTTAGGGAGTTTTACTTGCATCAAGTAATTGATTCTTGCTCTTAATACGGATTATGAGTATTCTACATGATATGAGCCTCTTTAAGTTGATGGTATATGTTGGCACAAATGCTTATAGCTTACAGAATTGATTTAGTTGGTTAGGTTGTGCATTTTGAATAAAAAACATGAAACTTGAGAAAAATGAGTGGTGATGACTAAATATTGAGATATGCAAGATAATTCAACTAAAAATGTGTTATACAATGTTAAGGCATGTTCCAATGTGGTTTAATGATGATTTATAAGCATGGTCTACATGAAAATGATTATTTGGTGTTGTTGTAGGACAAACTGATTGATTGTTTAGGTTAAACAAATTGATTGGTTCCTAGAATAGTCGACTGGTTGGTCTAACCTATCAGCTAGTAAGCCTGTAGAGATCTTGGTCTTATTCTTTACTTAAACCCATAGACTATTTGTATAGAACCCATCGATTGGTTCCTAGAATAGTCAACTATTTTGCCCAAATTGATCAATCAATTTGAGGAAAATAGGGTTTGGTTCTAGTCTAACTGATCGATTGGTCGACCCAAACCAATCAAATGGTTGGTGCAACAGGTCGATGAGTTTGATTGGTTTTGCATATTTGATTCCTTTTGGTTTGGTTATGGTTTGAGGTTATGCATGGTATTATTTTATGATTATTAAGAGGATAAAATATAGATTTATCATGGATTAATGACACAATGAAAGGACTAAATGGATCATAATGTATGACCTATTGTATGAATATTTTAAAGGTTAATGGGTGTACCACATATGAAATGAGATGGTTATTTAGAAAAGAGTAATGAAGCACAACATATATCTTGAATAAAATAACATGATGGGCATGATAAATGTTGGACAAGGATAAATGAGAACCCACATGGTTGGAAAATGAAAAAAAATGTAATATGACAAGAATATGTGAATGCCTTATTTATTCTTATTTAGGCCTTACGTGATCACTAATCTTCATGTATAATATAATAATCATGTAAAGTAAAAGATAATTGAGTTGTGTATGGGTTTGAGTTACCCGATCATCAATTAGCTACTAAGAGTTAGTTTGCCTTCAAGAGTTTATTGGTGCCTTCGGACGGGATCATTAGAGATCTCGATGTCTTACCTACTCTAGACGATGATGATGTACTAGGGGGTATCAATACTAAAGGGTTTGATTACTTGGGTGGTTAACTTTGACCTAGAATTATGTCCATATTGGTTAGCTTTTCCCTGGACTTATGTCCATTCTGGTTATTGGCTTTGTCCTTGACTTATGTCCACTTTGGTGATAGGCTTCGGCTTAGACTTTATGTCCCTTTATTTAGATAGGCTTATATGATATGTGAGAGTATGGGGTGGTGCAAAATCCATTACTTGATGATAAAATTTGGATGATAAATAAATGGATAATAATATCTGATTAATGAATAAGTGGAATGATTTATAATTGGATAATGATGGTGATAATGGTTTGAACAACCAAAAAGGATAAAATATGGTGTGTACCCTTAGATAAGAGCTTAAATGACCAACTGTTAATAATTGAAAAGATTGACTAGGTGATGACCTTTATCAATATGCGGATAAGGAAATGGTGTAATCCAATCAGTTGAGCAAGTTGGAAAATAAACCCTAGTGGTTGCTTCAATAAATATGTCTGGTACATGAGTGATTACTTATGTGATTATAATATGAAGATAAACATGATATGTTTTGTGTTGCCTGGATTATGCATGATGGTGTATTCTGATGCATTACTACCTTTACATATATGGCATTAGCATGGTGCATGTTAAAGATGATATCCATGATATGATAAATTTTGCATTACATACTTGTGTTTCTATTGAGGAAGCAGCTTGGCTTACTTAGTATGTAGCGTACTAATGTACCTGTTTATTTGGCCACCTACTCATTCCCTCGATTAGAGAGCCATGTGTAGGTTTTTGGGGATGACAAGTAGTGGGCTTACCTTATCTTAGGTTTGAGGCATGAAATAGTGGACATTTGAACGTTTTTGTGCGGTCCATGACAAACCAAGATTTGGGCGTCACACCCTAATATCGTTTTAATATAGCCATGTCTTCTCAATTTATTTATCTTCCTGTATTGATTTGGTTGGGGACCCTTGAGGTGTTTGATGTAAATAAACTTTTAAATGTATATGTAATTTAAGTTGCGTACTCTATTTTAAATTGGCTAGTTGATTTTAGCCTTATATCTGATATGGGGTAGGCGGTGGACGTCTATCTTGTATTATGTACAACAGTAGCACCCCATTTTTCCATAATGCATTTTCCATTTCTTAATTATTTAAAAAAATGTAGTGAAAAGTGGAGCGTATTATCATAAGTTCAGGCCAAAGCCACCAATTAGATAACTAGACTCTTTAATATCGATACCCCCTACTACATTATCAGTGTCTAGAGTATGTAAGGTACCATGATCAACTAGGATTCCGGTGTGTATTAATCGCCAAAATCTTGGTGTTTCTTGGATGAAATTGTGCGAACCAATCGAAACCCAAACCAAATTCATGCTTTAACATATCAAAATCTCGGCCTACACGAAGGGATAATGGTGGTAGAAGTCAGACAGCAAGGACGTAGATACTCAATATTAGAAACATACCCTTGTTGGTATGGTATGTGGCCACAGACCTGCTTACCCTCGCATGGAGGCATTTGTTAGAACTAATTGGAACCATGTGAAAGTGTCTCGCATTCATTTGCATGATGAAGGGTATTTCTTATTTACTTTTGATTCCGAAGAGGATTGTAGTGCCATATATGATGCAGGGAATTGAACTTACATGAATCGTCCCTTACTTCTTAAACAATGGCACCTAGATTTTGCTTTCAAAAAATATGAGTTCCAATTCCTTCCCTTGCAGGTTAAACTACTAGGCCTACCTCTCCCTTTTTGGTCTCATGAAATCATAACTAGAATCAGTAGCTGCATTGGGAGGCCTATAGGAATTGACTCTATTACTGCAATGAAAGGAAGAGTTTCCTATGCAAGAGTCCTAGTTGAAGTTGATAGCCATCGATCCTTGAATGAATTTGTACACATAAAAAAACAAATGGCTCATTAATCAGATAGATGATTGAGTATGAATGGAGACCCACTTTCTGCGACTTATGTCACCAACCAAGTCACTTGGCTGATAAATGTCTAAAATATTCATCTCACAATGGAACCAATAAGAAGTGGGTAGTTGTCAATGATAGAGGTATACAAAACCATTAGAGCAACCTGATTCTTCTACCATCACTAATGCAGAATCTGCCAAGTTGATAACACCCCATACCATCAACAATCAAGATGATCCTATAAATACTATCATCCAATATGAGAATACACAACAACAACCACAGACATTTAGCAAGATGGTAGGTTCAACCATAACTACTAGATTAAGAAGTAATGTAAGCATGCCATCTTCAACAACTTACTGTTCAGATACTGATATCAGTACCCAAACAATAGAATCAGATACTGAGGTTCAATGAAAACTTGTGATTGGTCGAAGGGCAACAAGTCTCATGCACCCAATACCTGACTTTAGCATTCACCTCTCATGAAAATAGGGTGTTAGAATACTAGGGGACTAAATGATCCCCAAAAAAAAAGGTAATAAAATATTGGTGCGAAGAAAATAATCTAACCCTTGCAGGTTTGATTGAAACTAGAGTTAAAGAAGACAATGTTAGAAAAGTAAATAAAGGACTTATGACTCACTAGAGTTGGCTGTATAACTATGACTCCCGTTATAATGGCCAAATTTTGATAGGTTGGAATCCTCATGTTTGGACCATTACTCCTCTAGCCAGCCATACTCAACGTATTCATTGTAAGATTTTGAGTATTGCTGGAAATGTTCAGTTTTACCTTACCACAATCTATGCTTCTAATTCTAGATAATCAAGGAGGGATTTATGGAATTAGTTGAATCTCCACCAACCCACTAACCAGCCTTGGCTTCTGTTTGGAGACTTTAATGTGGTGCTGAATAGAACCAAAAAAAGTCATGGAGACCTGTATATTCAAGAGATGCAAGATTTCGGCTATTGCTTAAAACAACTGCAACTCAATGACCTAAGGTATACATGGACATTCTATACTTGGTCAAATAGACAAGTATGGGATGACGGGTTGTGGTGCAAATTAGATTGAGTTCTCTATAACCCTGCATGGATTGATTACTTTGATGGAGCCTATGCTCATTTTCATACTCCCTCCATTTCTAACCATTATGCTACTTTAGTTTTAATTAAGTTGTATACTCAAAAGGGTATCCCATCCTTCTGCTCCTATGATATGTGGACAACAGATAATAATTTCATCCCTATAGTAAGTTCACACTAGAAGGTAGCAAATCCCTATAAATAATATTCTTGGCATTAGGAAAAATCTTAAGCAGTTGAAGAAACCTTTGAGATAACTTAATAAGAGCAAGTTTGGTAGCATAATTAGTCGAGTGCATCAAATCAAGAAAGACTTGGAGGCAATTCAGCATCAAATAAGTCTAAATTTGTGATTCCAAAACCTCAACCACCAAGAACAAAACTTGCTTTGAATGTATAAAAACTTGTCCAAGTGTGAGGAGATGTTCTACAAGCAAAAAGCAAGAATCAAAGAGCTTTGCTTTAGATGATGAGAACACCAAATTCTTTCATGTCATTGTGAAGGGGAGGAAAATGAAGAATCATATTCACACTATATATAAGAGACTTTAGAGGTACCATCCTCACTAAATAGGGATAAATTTTTTCTGTCTTTTAAGACTTTTATCTCCAGCTCCTGGGTTTAAACCCACCAGACTCCTATCCTTTAAATTTTTATAAAGGAGACATTTTGAATGCCACCCAGCAACACTCCCTACTTTCATCTATTACATATGAAGAGGTGAAGTCAGCAGTCTTCTGCTTAGAAAAAGGGAAAGCTCCAAGCCCTAATGGTTATAATGCAACTTTTTTTTATGTCTTGTTGGGATGAAATTAGAGAAGACTTGTTTGTGGCAACCTCAGACTTCTTTATCACTGGTTATATTGTAATATCCCAAAAATCACGACTTAAAATTTTCATTTAAATTTTGTTTTGCGGAAATGATAATTATAAAATAGTGGGTGTTACCACCACAATCAACATAAGTCCAGTCTCCTCACTTTCCTTATGTCAAGTGATAAGGCTTAAAATAAGTAGACTAAACAAAAGCGAGAGAAAGACAATACATAAACAAGGGTTTTGCAAATGAAAGATTATCCATACAATAAGACCATTTATGTAATTAAGTGACAAACAAGTTTCAAAAAATAATTAAAGGGGCACATGAAGGTGCAACAGTGGTTTGCCTTTACACTCATCCGGTCCATAAAATATTACAAGGAAAGGAGGAATAGGGACGGGGTCCGCTCACTCCCTTAGCCTAACTAGTCTTCTGGATGATGCTCCTCAAAATCCTTCAACCACTACATGCCACGAACGTACTCCTATGAAAAGTGATAGTATCAGTAAGATTTCCTCGTACGGAGTAAATCACAACGCTTTCGGAGAGGTAGCACACCCACATTGCAATTAACATACAAAATAGGCCTCAAATAAAACATACGATCACATGCAAGGTCACGATTTCATGACACAATTCCACATTACCGTTGACAATACTAGCTATATCAAAATTCCTAGCAAAGGCACTGAAAAACATGCTTATAAATTTCATATCCATTTCAAACATCAACAATTATACTTTATAGCATAATAGGTAGAATTATTGATATTCCAAGCAATCCAACCAAGTTCAGGTCACGCCTAATCCAATTATTACAAATGTATTATGGTGGATTTCTAATCCAATTATATCATTTATATATAAATTCTCGAGTGGAATACAATCCCATATCTAAGACAATGATCGTCAAGGAGGTAGTACCAAATCAATTCACTCAATTTTAGAGTAAAGCTCGCCAAGGAAGCCACACGACATATCAGTCGCCCATACTAAACCTTAGAACTCAAGTGCTTAAGTACATATACCCTCTATAGGGTGTATGGAATACCTATAGAGTAGAAGTGAGCCCCTTGACCCGAAGACCCAAACTATGCACTCAAGGGCCAAATCCGAGGCACGATATTCCTTTTCAAACTTAAGTCTTACTCTTTAAGTGGTTAATGCCTTATGAAATTCCAGGTTATTAAATCAAGAATACGAAGGTCCATAATATTACAACTTAGCCATCACTCAATCAACCAAGTGACCACGAGGGTCTCCACAATAATCAATCATCCAATGTCAAATCTAAAAGATCACAATAATTCTAAGCCAACATGACCTAGGGTTAGGAATTATGCCATAACCTGAATAATTATCTAATCTAATTATTTTATCCATTTGTTTAATTATTTCCAAAAGTATTTTGAGGCCAACACTTAAGTCATCTAGTCTGATTGTTCGAATTTGAATCACATTTTTCCCTAATGACCAAAATAAACTTCAACCTATAACTACCACATTTTCCTTCACTTTATTACCAGGTTTATCTCTATAGGATATTCGTCATGAAAATGCTAAAATAAAAATAGCTAACAATAATTTATCATATAATAATTTCTTTGGTACGACAAAAGACCATATTACCCCTAAGCATCAACCATACATAGTACATGTATACACTCCTAGCATGCATTTCTAGTATCTCATAATATTCATGTAATTTTCACGAATAACTTTCAAATACGAATCATGTTATATAAAATTTATAGTTTTACCCCTAGAACATGCATCACATAATAATCACCATTTAAGCACATTTATACTCTAAGTTAACATGCTATATGTCCAAAATTATCTAAAATATCCAAGTGACACATTTAACTCATTTGTAAGTCTACCATGAAACACGATAAAATTTTGATTGAACTCAAACCCTAAACATGCACGTTTCTATTTAGCATAAATCCATATATGTTGTCATAAGCATACACCCTAAATTTTAGATTACTATCTAGGCATATAGATATTAGCATGGTAATATATTTGATTCTAAACATCATAATATTTACATAGGAATGAACTACAACATGCTTTCCTTTCCCAAAAAAATATACATTATTTGATCTAGCATAATTTTTATCCTAAATAATTAACCTAACATTTTCACACAAGTTTTCTACCGTCTACGGATTAGTTGGATTTACCTTTGAGCTAAGAAAATAATACCACGGAAAGCCTCTTCCAAGGAAACCTTACTCAAGGTCGAGATTACCTAAAAATTAATAACACCATCCACACAAATATGCATGCATTAGTATCTATACTAGATAAAATAATGAGATAACAACCTATGAGAACTAATGCCCAAAATAAGATTAGGGAATTAATCAAAGCTACTGGTGCATGGAACTACCATGTACCACACACACCGGAGGGTAGGATACTTACACCGAAAGGAGCTGTTGCTCGGTGAGGTAAGTCACGAGGGGAGAGGGAAGCTTAGCAAGGCTGCAGGTTGGGTGATTCTTGGTAGTGGGCTAGGTGGTGGAAGGGAGCAGGTTGGAGGTTGCAAATAAAGGCACCCAACGTTAGAATTGGGAGAAGAAAGGAAGGGAATTGTAGGCAGAAAAGAGAGAGAACTGAAAGGGAGAGGGAAGGAGGGGAGTGCTGCATGTCAGGGATGAAGAAGGGAAGAAAAAATAGGGAAAAGATGGGGCAGTTGTAGGGGCTGGATGGGTTGGATGATACAGGTTGGTTGATGGTGCAGGTGGGTGTCGAATGCATGGGAGAAGGGGAGTAGTCTGTAGGAGGGTAGGATATTGCGTGGGGGAGGAGGAAAATGGCTGGGCAGTTGGCTGAGAGGGTCAAGTAGGTGCGTAGGTAGGGGAGAAGAAGAGGGAGGCTGCCGATTAGTTGGGGGTGGGTTACTTGCGTGGGAGTTGCTGTAGGTTGCTGGGGTTGGGTAGAGAGGTTGGGTGGGCTAGGGCTGATAGGGTTGTGATGGCGTGAGGGAGAAGTGTAGTAGGGAGGGTGATAGGATGTGTTTGGGGAGGAAGAAAAGGCTGCATGGCTAGTTAGTTTCTAGGATAAGTAGGGAGTGTAGGGTAGAGAGGTGGTGCACATGCATGGAGGGAGATGCCAGTAGGCTACATGGGGGAAGAGGGTTGTCGAGAGGTTTGAGGTGAGATTAGGCTGAGATTGGGGTGAAATAATGGTGGGGATTGGATTAAAAATTAATTATCAAGAATACCCAATAGCATTAAGCTTCTAAGAGTATATTAGATACTAAGGAAAATCTTACCTATTCAATGTTTTATTATCACCATTATTCTCACTATTATTATCACGATCATCATTATTATTATTAGTATTATTACTACCACTTTTTATTATCATTATTATTTCTAATATTATTATTATCACAATTATTGTTATCGGCATTATTTTAAGAGTGTTATTTATCATAAGACTATTGTTATTACCATCCTTTCTATTTTGATCATTATTTACACTATTCTTATTATCGTTATTAATTATTACCTTCCTCTAATTATACATACACTAGCTTGGATTATTATCATAATTTAATAACTATAGACTTACTCATAATAATGAGATATTCATCCTAAAAATAATCCTATGATTAATTACACCTTCTAATCAAATTTTAAGTTTTGGATATTTAAATTAAGGACTTATTAAAATGGGGTATTACACATATGCCCAGAGGTCTAAATGTCACTACTCTAAACCTAATTTCCAAGTTACCAAATGTAACTACCCCTAGGGATTATCGTCCTATATCTTGTTACAATACTCGTTATAAAATCATAGCCACTATCATTACCATTAAGCTTTAGCCTATCATGCCATTACTAATTAGAGAATATCAAGTTAAGATATATCACAAATAATATTATCCTAGCCACTAAACTGGATATAATCAGAAACATATGTCCCCTAGGCTCATGATTAAACTAGATATGAAGAAGGCTTATGACTCTGTCAAATAGGAATGCCTAGAAAAACTCCTTTATACCCTGCACTTTCCAACCCATTTTGTTAAGATCATCATGGCTTTTGTGTCTATAGTCAGTTACTCTATTAAATTTAATGATATCTTGTATCCTCCTTTCCAAGCAAGAAGAGGGTTAAGATAGGGAGATCCTCTATCACCATAGCTCTTTGTATTAATTATGGAATACCTTAACCGATCCATACAAACTTTATAGTTGAACCCAGCTTTCTCTCCCCACCCCAAACACAAAAAGCTAAAGATAATCAGCTTTATGTTTACATATGACCTTCTGCTCTTTTATTAAGGCCAATCAAGAATCAATTACAGCGGTCCTCAACACATTCATGCAATTCTCCCACATCTCAGGTCTCACCATGAATGCAGCAAAAAGTAATGTTTTTCTACAAAGATGGATGCTCTCAACAACTAAAGGATGAGATTTATGATGCTTTCCACATACCCAAAGGGAATTTGCCATTTAAATACCTAGGACTGCTCTTGGATGGTAGATACCTCACCAAGCAATATTATTATACACTCATTGGCAAATTCACTTATAGAATAAGATCTTGACATGCTAATCTTCTTAGTTATATAGGCAAAATTTAGTTGATCAAATCTGTCCTTTTTAGCTTGTAGACTTACTAGAGCATGGTATTTCCCATTCCCACTTACATCATCAAAGAAATAGATGTTGCTTGTCGAAATTTCCTTTGGTTAGGGACATCTCAAACTCCCAAGCGTGCTTTTGTAAATTGGAAAACAATTTGTTTGCCTAAAATTGAAGGGATTTTAGGTCTTACTAATCATTTATGGTAGAATAGGGCAGCAATGTGTAAGCTAACTTGGCACTTAGCCACCAAAAAGGACCTAATGTGGGTAAAGTGGATCCATGCTTATTACCTCAAGGGAGAGAGTTTATGGAATATTGAGGTGAAACCCTTAGCTTCTTATATTCTTAAAAAATTACTGGGAATAAAGTATATTAGCCAAGTGGCTCTCCAACACACAAGCTTGTCACATATACTTTAGCATGGGAAGTTTTCTATACCCACAACTTATGACATAATTAGACCTCACCATGGCAAATTACCTTGGTACTCCTTTGTGTGGGATATTCACAACCTCGCAAGGTATTCTTTTATTCTCTGGCTTGCTATTTTGGGATGGCTCCAGACCAAACACAATATCCAAGCTTATGGTGTGCAGGTTGACATCACATATGTGCTATATGATAATGTAATAGATAACCATGCTCACCTATTCTTTGAATGCAATTTTGCTAACACAGTATGACTTCCTATATTGAAGAATATAGGATGCCATCAATAGATTACTCATTGGCATGATATTATCAACTAGACAATAAAAGGAGGACGAGGGTCAAAAGTTCAAAGACAAGTCATTCGAGCCTTAGTTGCAGCCACCATATATTACATATAGAAAGAGAGGAATATGAGGATCTTTAAGAAGAAATTTTAGGATCCACGATTCATACAAAAACAAATTATATCATATTTGGCTGGGGGATGACTAAATTTCAGCAATGCAAATCTTTTGATCAATTGATGGCATGTATAGATACCTTAAGATAGATGTTATTTTGCATTACAATAATTTTCTCGTACCATATGTGCTGATAACATTGTGTACCCTTTTGACTTAGAAATCAATGAAATATACACAACACATTTATCAAAAGAAAAATACTGGTGTGGTCAGGAATATATCAAAAACCCTAATTTTTATCGTTTAAATTTGAGTTAAATGGGCAGATTTTGCCCAAGATATGCTGACATAACCTCCATAGCTCAAATGGTGATTTTAGGGGAGTGTAAGTCAATTAGTGTAGAAATGCAATACACAAGAGGAAAAATGGAAGGTCGGTGTGGAAGAGATCTCCCAGCTAAGTAGAATCAACTATAAGATCGAAGCAATGATCCTAGAAATGTGTAGAAGAGAGAAGTGGAAAAAGACAAAGCTGAGGTTATCTCCTCCCTTAATTGTCTCAATTGACTCCTCAGATCGATTTGAGGTTATATTTTAGGGCCAAATACAGCATGAAAAAGGCTAAGAATCTTTTACAAACAATTTAGTATAGGCTAACAATGTTCCATTTTATTATAAGAAATTTTTTTAAAAAATTGAGTTTTAAAAATATGCCCAGCTCGATAAATTAGTCGATCAGTCTAGCCTACTAGTTGACTATTCTACAGATTAGTTAATTGGTTCCCTAACTAGCCGATCGATTTGGTCGAGTAAAAATTATTTTCCTTAAATGATGAACTAGTGATCGGTTCATGGAACCAATCGATTAGTTCGCTAGGAAAACATATTTAATTTAGTTTTCCAACCTCATTTCGAACCCAACTTTTCTCAAACCCAATCACAGCTGCAAATAAAATCAAACACCAAAATTGGCAACATTTCTCATTCAACACCTTACAAAAAGATAGGGCATTACATATGCAATAGGTGGAGTGAAGGGGCATTACTTTAGTTGGAGATGAAGGATTGTTAAGCCTCCTATCAGGTTTGGTTTTGAAGAATTGGTTGCCTATACTTTATCTAGTGCAGAGACTATTGTTGAGGTGCATGAGCCAACAATATTCTTAGAGTCTATTATGAGTTATGATTATAGTAAGTTGTGTGGTGCTATAGAAGAGGAGGTGGCGTTCTTATTGAAGAATAAGATATGGAAACTTATAAAGGCACCTAGTAAGATGAAGATAGTTTATTGTAAGTTGGTGTACAAGTACAAACATAGAGCTCTAGGGCTCAGGAGACCAAGGTACAAGGCTAGTTTAGTTGCATGCGAATATAGTCAGATTCTAAGCATGGACTATAACGGTTTGATTAGTTTATGGTTACTCATGGTTTCTCTAGGAGTAAGTATAATGGATGTGTGTACTTGAAGGAGATTGAGGGAGGCTCACTTGTGTATTTTTGCTATATATTGATGACATATTGACATGCTTGTTACATCAAAAAATATGTTTGATGTTGATAAGGTAAAGACAATACTAAAGAGTGAGTTTGAGATGAATTATTTTAGAGCTACAAAGAGAATCCTTGGAATGGAGATTGTAAAAGACCATAAGCGGAAGCTTTTGTTCGTATCACAAGATTCCTATGTAAACAAGGTACTAGAGAGGTTTCATATAATGGATGCAAAGATGGTAATCACTCCATTGGTTATTCACTTCATATTATTAGCTTTAGATTGTCCAAAATCTAAAGAATAAGAGGAGTTCATGGCTACTATTTAATATTCAAAGGTTGTTGGTTGTATTATGTACACAATGGTGTATACCTGGCTTGATATCATTCAAGCTATTAGTTTTGTGAGTCAATATATGGTGAATCCGAGGAACACTCACTGGAAAACAGTGAAGTAAATTCTAAGATATTTGAAAGGTCAGGCATCATCTTGTATAGAGTATAGGAGATTAGTTGATTTGTTGGTTGGGTTCGTGAACTCTAATTATGGTGGGGACCTTCATAAAAAGAGATTGACCAATAGATATATACGTTTTTTTTTTTATCTTAGCACTTCAGCTATTAGTCGGGGGTCTTCCTTACAGGAGGTGATGTCCTTGTCCATTACTAAGGCAATATATATAGTTATGAATAAAGCTTTTTGGGAAGCTATATGGCTTGGTGGTTTAGTGTGTCAGCCACAGTTTAGTTATGGTACTCCAGTGCTATCTATTTAGGGAAGAATTATAATTCTTTTCATCGACAAACAAAGCACATTAACATCAAGTGTCACTTTATCTGAGGTATTGTTGTTGTGGGTAAAGTTGTGTTAGAGAAAATGGGTGCTTTGGATAATATGACTGATATGCTAACAAAGCCACTGACCATGGATAAGTTCTAGCGTTTCTCAAACTTGATTGGTATTCATAGTCCATGAGGTCCTTTGTTGGGCTAGAAATTTTTTATAAAGATCTTTACATATCATGCGTCACAAATACTACATCAAGGTGGATAATTGTAATACCCCGTATTTTTGAAATCTAATTTTATTAAGCTTAATGATTTTTATTAGCATAATTTGATGTAAACATTTAATTATTTTAATTTTGATTCGTTTTATGGATTTATCGACGATTTCGACTTCATATTTGAATTTAATTAATCGTTGTAGTTGCGAACCATTCTAGATAAATTCGTTCACAACTATGATTTTATTATATTCTTATGATTTCGATTTTCAGTTAAAAATATGTATTCCCGTTCTTTCTCGTATTTAGATTTTTAATATTTTGGTTTCGTTTTCAATTATAACTTTGTCGTGTGATTACGAATTTATTTGGAGTTATATTTCGTTAGCGATATATATATTATTTAAATTATAGAATTTATGTTTAAATAGTCAAAATTATTTTAATGATTTTATCCATAGAAAATATTTCCAACTTAAAATTTATTCGTTTCCGAAAATTGTTAATATTTTTGAGAAGTTTTGAATTAAAAAGATTTTCAGAGCTTATTTATGAATTTCTTTCCGAAATTAATTTTCTCCGTTTTACGCTTTTTAGTTTGCGGAAAACCGGTTTCAAAAATTATTAAAATTAGTCTTTTTTTTTAGAATTTGACTTAAATATTTTATTATATGTTTTAAATATTATTTCAGGGTCTTATAATGTATTTCCGTAAATAATATATATTTTTACGTCTGTTGGTAAATTTTCCAAAAACATTCCCGAAATTCTTTATATACCTCTTATATCAATTTTTAAGCCTTCAGATCCTTTCAAAAATAATTTTTGTTAAATAAATTTTAGATAAAATATTCCAATAATATTTTTAAATATTTAATATTTTATTTTATATGTATATTTGTAAAAAAAAAAGATCAGTCGGTGCCCCGACCGACCCCCCTTCTTTCCCTTTTCTCTCTTCTCTCCCTTCTCTTCTCTTTCCCTGCTCTCGACCATTGCTCCCTCTGTGCAGTCCCACAATCCCAGCCTCCTTCACCTCCTCCTCCTCCCTGCTAGCCAACCTCCAGCTGCCGCCAGCCACAACTCCAACCGCCACTGCCAGCCACCGCAAGGAGCAGTAGCTGCGAGTAGCCGCAGCAGTAGCAGCAATAGCTGAAATGCCCCAAAAATTTTAATTTTATTATTTATCATTAAATAAGATTTTATTTTGAAAATTAATTAGGGTAAATCAAGAAGAGAAATTTAAAAGTGTTTTAAATGGGAGGAATGGTGGTATTTTAAGCTAATTAAGGATTTTATTTTGGAAATTAATTAAATAAATTACTTTGTTTAAATTAAGAAGGATAAAATAGTTTTAAATTAATATAAACTTTATAAATAATTGAATTGGAGGAAATTAGACTGTTTTGGTTAATTAAAATGGAATTTAAGAAAATTATTTCAAAAATCCCTAAATTAACCCAAAAATAGAATTTAATTATTATTTTAATATTTATATTTTATTAAACATCCCAAATTACTCCAAATCATGCTAATTAATCCAACCACTAATTTCCCTTCTTTTCTTTTCTTTTTCTTTTCTCCTTTTCCCCCTCTTTTTCCTTTTCTTTCCTTTCTTTCTCTTCTTTTTTTTCCCGGCTTGGGCCGGCCTGCTAGGCCCAGCACCCTTCGCGGCCCAGCCTCCCCGTGCACACCCTTCCTTTCTCTCGGCCAGTTCGACCTTTTTCTTTCTTTCCTTTCTTCCCCGCTGAACAGCCGGTCCACCCCCACCTGCACTTCGTCTTCTACCTTCCGCCTCTGCCACCGAAAATTTCGCTGAGAAGCTTAGCTTCAACGGCACGCCATTTCCACCGGTCAATTCGTCTTTTCTCCCTCGTTTTCATCCCTGCCGACATGACCCTTCAATGAGCCTCTCTCCCCGCACGTAAACCTCCATTTTTTTGACAGATCATGGCCTACAAATCGCAGACCATGTGCCGGCTAATCTCTCGGACGACCTACCCTAACCCTAACCCCCCTAACCTACCTCGAAGCTTTGTCGTTTCCCGTCCCAATTTGCCTATAAATATCCCTAACCACCGCCTGAATTGGGTTCGAAAAATCTGGAACCCAGAGAAATCCCGTCGCGCCGCCCCACCTTTAGTCGCCATTTCCTCCGTCGTCAGCCACCTCTATCGCCTGCCCTTGCCACCACAACCCTCCCTGCACCGCCCTCTACACAACCAACCCCCTTAACCTCCCTGCCTTGCGCCGTACGTGCCGCCCTAGCCGTGCGAAAATTCCTCCCCAAAACAGCCTTCCCACCCTCTACGCCACCTTCGCGCCGCCACCGCCGCCCATACCGCCGCTTGCAGCACCACCACCACCCCCCAAAACGACCAGGGGATCCTGTCCTACCACCCTACACCTCCCCTTTCTCCAGTTTCCCCTTCCCTAGCCTCCACATCCATTTTTCCCCTCTCCTCCCTTCCTCCACTGCCGCCGCTGCCACCGCCGCGCCGCCGCCGGCGCCACCACCTCCCAGCCAGGTTGCCCAACTCCCTAAACCCTAGATCTTAAATAATAAATGTGATTAATGATTTTAATACTATTAACTACTATTATTAGTGTTATTATGACTAATATTAACATTATCATTATTATTACTATATTATTATTATTACTAATACTACCACCCTTATTATTATTACTAGGATCCAACCTTACCCTAAGAACCTCTAATTAATGGTGTTAATTAACTATAAGACCTTGTTAAGTTATTACTAATATTACTATCATTACCATTGTTATTATTATTATTATTATTATTATTATTAGTATTACTACTATCATTATTATTATTATTATTATTATTATTATTAGTATTACTACTATCATTATTATTATTATTATTATTACTATTATTATTATTATTATTATTATTATTATTATTATTATGTTATTGTTCTAACTCTTATTATCGTTGTGTTATCCTTATTAATATTTTTAGTATTATTATTGCTATTTGCACTATTATTATTATTATTATTATTATTATTATTATTATTATTATTATTATTATCATTATCATTATTGTTGTTGTTATTATTATTATTATTATTATTATTATTATTATTATTATTATTATTATTATTATCATTATCATTATTGTTGTTGTTGTTATTATTATTATTATTATTATTATTATTATTATTATTATTATTATTATTATCATGATCATGGTTGTTGTTGTTATTATTATTACCATCATTATTATTATTATCACTTATACTACTACGATTTCAATTGTTATTATCAAAATTATTATCATTGTAACCACTATTATTATTAGTAGTAGTATTTTTACTATTATTATTGGTATTAATAATAATATTGTTATTAGTAATATTAAAACCCTTTACTTTAATAACTATGGATTTTACTAAGGCGTGTCTTGATTAGTGGTCACTTGTTTAACTATCTTGAGAATAATAATAACCCTACCTTTTAATTATAAACTACTATTATTAATATTAGCCATAGTATTAGGCCATGATAGGGGTAAGATAGGAAAATTATGGTAATTCCGGTAGAGGGAGATTAACCCTTAGTATTTCCCTCTTATAGGTAAACCGGGTCAAAGCCCCCAGGAGGCGTAGGAGCGTGCTCCAAGCCCGGCGCCGATTTAGGTAAGGGTCTAACTAAGGCCACTTGTGTGATATCTGAACTACTTGTTGTGGATGTATCGTATGCTTATGTGTTGTGCTTTTAATGTCATTATCTTATCTACTTTACGTGTAGCGCAGCATGGATCCAGGTACGCCTGTGTGATCACCCCTATTATGTTTTAATGTGAATGTGCTACAATTTGTGATATGTTGTGGCCTTAGGACATGCATGCTAGGGTATTTGGTGTGGTGAAATAGTTTGGGGACATGGAAGAAAAGATTTGGAAGGAAATAACAAAAGGGGGAAATGAGTCGGTCAGAGAAGGAGTAGGAGAAACTAGGGTTTGCATGGGGTGGTTAAGGTCCGCATGGGGGCGAACCTTACATACAGAAAGATGCCTCGGGGTGTGTGGAAGGTAAGAGAAGTGTCATTTGGGTATTTGGGGGCTTTGAGCGAAAAATAGTACGTAGACCAAAATAAAGGTGTGTAGGAGACTAGGCTAGAGTTTAGAGGGTGACAAGAAGAAAAAGGGGAGAGTTAAAATAATAAGTGAGGATGAGGGTGACATAGAATGAGGGTTGAACCGAAGGGTCGTAAGGTGTAAGGGTGCTAGGATGGTTCTGGATGTACGAGGCAGGAAAGGGTGGGCCACATAGGCCCAAGTGGGTTTTCTGGAGAAAGCCCTAAGGGAAGGTAGTGAGTGGACTTTGGGGTAAAAGGTGGTGGGCCCAGACCCACATACTTAGGAGACGGGTTCCCGGAGTGAGTAAGCTGATTAAGGGAAGGATGTCGGGCAAGTTAAGAGGTGCAGCAATCTCAAGATATGAGACGGGCCCTCTTGGGAGGATGAGTATAGCTGAAGTTAGCCATGCATGTCTAGGGCGGAAACTTGTTGAAAAAGATACAATAAAATACTAATCACTTAAAGAGGAAGATGCTGAGCCGGGCCCAGACCGGTCCACCGGCGAATAATAGTGGCCAGGAGCCGGGGTGCCCTAGAGACCGATCCACCGGAGAATAATAGTGGCCAAGAGCGTTTTGCCCTGTATATATTTTCAGTCCACCGGCTATAATAGTGGGGGTTTCCGTGCTCAGCAAACCAAATATAAAATCGATAAGACATGGGGAAGATACTAAATACTTACAGTGGAACACCATGTGAGTCGGGGCCAGACCGGTCCACTGGCAAATAATAGTGGCCAGGAGGGTTTTACCCTGGAGACTGAACCACCGGCAAATAATAGTGGTCAGGAGCGTTTTGTCCTGTACATATCTCCGGTCCACCGGCTATAATAGTGGGGCACCCGCACTTATATGGATTAATAAAGAGTATGTGGAATTGAGTATGGTATTAAGAGATTTAAAGGATAAGTCTAATTGGAACATAACCGGCCTCACTATTTGTATTATCTTATGTGCCTATATGATTATGCATTTATTGTGTATTTTGTCTGTTCGGCCTTAGTTATTCGGTTACCTTACTCAGTACGAAGCGTACTGACCACCTGTTTCATGGGTGTTGTTCATTCCTATGAGCAAAAGGCCCCACTGATCTAGTGCGGGTAGGTGACTCTATATTTGATGCCTACGACGCTTATGAGGCGTTGGGCGGGACCGAGAGTTGAGTTTGGACCTAGCTTGGGGATCGAGAGTGGCGTGGCCGGAGTCTGTTGTCATTTCACCTTTCTTATGTATTTAAGTTTATTTATTTTAAGTGTATGACGTTTCAACTTTCAAAAACCTTAAAACTGTATCTTGAATTGTACTTTGAAATTCCGCATTTTGATTCTGTATTACTTGGGTTTTACCCATGAATGTGTTATGCTAACAACTCGTATTTATTGGTTAATCTGTTTTAGCCTTAGCACTTAATACCGGGACGGTAGGAGTGAACCGTTATGGTATTAAGTTTGGCGGTAATGCCCTCGAATTTACAATTTTATCTGTTTACTTCCGCTAAACCTCTTTAAATTAAACGAAATTTTTCAGTAGTAAAGTTGAGGGTGTTACAATAGCGCTCAGCAGTAGCAACGTGCAAGTCGCGCCGGCGCCGGCTGGTCACCGTCGATGTCTCCCGACCACTGGCGAGCTGCCCCCGGCCTTTAACGAAGCTTCTTCAGACTTCCTTTGCTCCGATTTGTTGATTTTCGTTTGGTATAAATTTCTGAAAAACCCTAACATTGATTTAATTAATTGAGTATGAATTAGCTTATGAAAAGCTAAATTGATTGTTTGTTTATGTATATATGTGTTGTAAGATTGATTTGGATATGTTAATTGTATGGTTTATATTGGAATTTTGGAAAATTGGATTTTTGGCCGGGTTATGCCCGAATTTTTTGGATTCGTTCGATTTAGCTATTTTGGGTAAATTGACTATACAATATGTTTTAAAATGTATCTAATTTCATGTTAGAACTGTCAATTTGAGAAATTTATGCAGAATTAATCGGAATTTGATTCCTAGGTCAAAATTCGTGTATAATGAAATTGGGTTGCATAATTGAATCATTCCACTCAATTGATTTTATAATATCGTTTGAAATATATTTAATTTCATATCGGGAGTGTTGATTTGGGAAAATTGTGCGCAATTAATCGGAATTGAATTTTTAGATCAAAACTCTTGCGAGACTCAATTGGATTATGTAATCGGGTCGTTTTATTCAATCCACTATATAATTTATATTAGAATATATTTGATTACATTTCCAAACCATCAATTTATATATTTTAGCAAGAATTGATCGGATTTGTATTCTAGGCTCAAAAACCCTAATTATGCTAAATTGGGTATTTCTTTTATCGGTTTTGGGCAATTGATTATACAATATGTTATAAAGTATGTCTAATTTCATTTCTAAACATTTAATTTAAATAAATTAATTGAATTCAACCGAATTGTATTTTCGGGCCTAAAACCCTAGATTTCAAGTGAAATTATAAAATTAATCATATGTATAATTGTTTTTCTAAAATTAAATTTATAGAAATAGTTGAAATTATCCTAATTGCATTCTAATACATTTAATTAGAATTAATTAATTTGAATTACCCGAGTTTGTGTCGTGGGCTTTGAAACCCTAATTTTGAAAATGGATAGTCTTAAATTGGCTACTAGGAAGATTGTTTTTGTTGAAATTAATTATCTAGATTTATCTCAAATTAGTTTAATTGTGTTTTAAAACTATCAATTTGAGGTAATCAAAGTGATTTGGTCGATTCGTAGTTTAGGCATTAAAAACCCTAATCTTGGGGGATGGTTTTATAAAATTGATTTTGCTATGTATCTTTTATCTAATCGATATTTGGCTTTGGGTTTTAAATCATTTGAATTATGTTTTAATCTAATCAGTTTGGATTTGGTTCTATACAAATGGTTGGTTTACCTATTTAGTTGTAAAACCTAATGAATAAGTCATTTTCGATAAATTAACTTATATTCGATTATTCTTTCTCGGGCTTTTCAAATTAATTTGAAATGTCCCAAGTGATATGTGTGTTAATCTGATTTGATTTATATTTAATCTTAAATCTTAATAGAGCTATGCTCATGAGTCCTAGGTTATGGGCACATTTTCCAAGAAAGATCATTTATGTCCGTTTGCGTTTATTTAATTAGAATATGTGAATTATTAATTGATAAGATAGTTTCTAACCTAGTTCCGATTTTTATCGGCGATCTAGGAAAACTTTTTCGTGGATTGTCGAGCTTTCGATAGCTCTCCCTCTTTCTCAATTTGCTTAGTTAGCTTCGGATTTAGGTAAGTCATTACTTACCTTTACTTATGGCGGAATTTGGATGTATTTCTGTTTGAAGTGGAAGGTGATAAGTATGCCTATTGATTATTTAATCATGCCAAGTGTATGTTGGGTTCTGTGTGATAATTGCACAAATGTACGAATTTATAGCCTCAATAAGAATGTGTGTTAATATGACACTTGAATATGGTATGCATTTGAGTATGTGAAGGGTTGAGTATGGATTGAAATTATATGATATCCTATGATGTATCTTTATGTCATGGAATTATTCATGTGGGCCTGATTTATGGTTGGTTAAAATCTTTGAATAAGATACTAATTATTTAAAGTGAAAGATCACATGAGTTGGGCCGAGGTGTAGGGTCCGTTCCACCGGATGATAATAGTGGCTCAGGAGCGTTTTGCCCTGAGAGGTGTAGAGTCCATTCCACCGGATGATAATAGTGGCTCAGGTGACTTGTCCCTGAGAGGTGCTTCAGTCCGTTCCATCGGATTAAGAATAGTGGGGCCATATACTCAACGTGAATGAGAATATGATATGAGATAAGTAATGAATAAGACACTTATAATTTAAAGTGGAAGATTACGTAAGTCAGGACCAGGTGTAGGGTCCGTTCCACCGGACGATAATAGTGGCTGAGGTGTCCTGTCTCTGAGAGGTGATTCAAGCCATTCCACCGGTTCAGAATAGTGGCTCAGGAGCGTTTTGCCCTGAGAGGTGTAGGATCCGTTCCACTAGATGATAATAGTGGCTTAGGTGTGTTGTCACCGAGAGGTGCTTCAGACCGTTCTACCGGTTTAAGAATAGTGGGGTCCCTGAACTCATCGTAAATAAATAAAATCGGATGTAATGATGATTATTATTGGATTGTTGGATTGGTGTCACTTAGCATGCGATCGTGATTTCTTGTACGCTTGTATCTTATGTGCCGTCATGTCTAGCAATGTACTTGTAAGTATGAATCTGTGACCCTATGTTTTATTGTATGTAATAAATGTATAATTGAGCATGAGAATTGTAAGCTAGAGTCTTTCATATCTTATGTGTTTCATGTTTCCTTCCATGAGTTGGGTAGTCTTGATTTACTCAGTACCGGACCCGTACTGATGCTACTTTGGTTGAATGAGTCATGTGATGATCCACTGATGGTGGGGAGAAGACCTCTTGTGTAGGTTTAAGATCGGATACTGTTTTGGGGTGGAAGGCTTGACTTGAGAGAGTAGGCAATCCGAAATTTGATCCGTCGGGTTTTATCTTGTTTAACTGTATTCATCTTTGGAAGTTAAAAGTATTGTATTTAAAATTTCAAGGGTATTGTAATTGACTTTTAATTTCTCGTACTCTTATAAGCTTTTTAAATTCGGATTTATTTCACAGGTTCCGCTGATTCATTCAGCGATGATTTTATTTAGTGAATTTATTCACTTGTCATCTACCTGTGGATATCTCCTTGTGGAAGTTTATCCTCACGGCATAGATGTTTTAAATTTTGTTTGATAGGTTTAGCCTTGCATCTAGCATGAGATAGATGGTGGACATTTATCTTGTGTTAGATGTGGTGGTAACATTCCCCAAATTTTATTTTAACTTCCGCTTTATTCTTTCAATTTTTTTTTCAGGAGTGAATTTTGGGAGTGTTACAATAATTGTGAGCTTTAACTTGATATTTTGTGCACAACATAACATTATGATGGTTCGTGTAGGTGGTGGAGAAGTTTAAGTTGAAATTGTGAGTTCTATGATACACACAAGTGGGGGACATATATACTAGCATGGGTTGTATTTATTCACAAAGTGTTTAGGATGAGTTTTGGGCAAAAAGTAGAGAGTAAGAAAATAAACATAGGGGACCTGAGTTTCTTAAACAAGGACCGTGTTTTTCTTTACTTTTTGAAACAAGTTGCTTTGCCTATTAGGATTTTTTTTTTGCTATAGAATTCTCCATTGTTAGAGAAATGTAGATTTGTGTAATTATTTGATCAATTTATTTAATTATCTTGTTCTATTTTATGTTTGAAATATCAATTGTTTATTATCTTGTTAATTCTAATTTCGGTTTGGATCCATTTAATCCATGTTATTCCACAATAGGTGAACTAGCTTGTTTAATGTTAGGTGATTGTGCTTTAATTGCTACTTGAGAGATGTACTAATTATGCTAAGTTTGGCGCTAATATATATAATCACTTACTTACCACAGAGAAATCATAAAAATATTTTAAATAATTTTTAGGTTTTATAGATCAACGGAATTGGTTTCAGAGAGCAACTTGAAACTTTCAACTAGTTTTCTCTTAACTTTTTTATAACAACTCCACTAACACGCATAATATAGTTGTAAAAAAAAAAGATGCCACTTTTTTTCTTTTTTCTCTTTATATCTTATATATAGTCTTGTAAAATGATTTCTCCTTAGAGAATGAATTTTAGGTATTAATTTCTACAAAAATAAATGTTTTGTAAAAAATAATTGATTTATTTATATACACTTAAAAAAGAGTGTGGATATGGTGCAACTGGTTGCATTAAGTCTACCTTTTAAAAAACTATATTTTAAACTAAATTATAAATAATTTTAGTTATGAGAAAAATAAAATAATTATATCAAAATGATCCTAAGATTTATCTATAAATAAATATTCATATTAATATACTTTTGACATAAGAGACAGAATAAATAAAATTTCAACTGAATTGAACTACAAATAAAGTATAAGTTTCAATAGAGTTATAATAAAATTTCAATACAAAATAATATTGTAGTAAACTTTCAATATGATGTACTATAACCATCACATAATGAAAGATTATTATATAGATGTTGAAGAATCATCAAGTTTTAACATTGTTGAACTAAACTTTCAATATAAAATATTATTGTAGTAAACTTTTAACATGGTGCATTACAACCTCACATAATGAAAAAATTATCACATAGAGGTTAAAAAATTGAAAATTAAAGTGTTTAAAATTCGGTACAAAAATATGGTAAAAATTAGTTAACATTTGTTGAAATATTATACCATAGTTGTTGAAAAATTAGCATATAACTATTGAAAATTTAGTACAACAAATATGAAAATTCATGACCATAAGTGTTTAAAAAAAAATACCACATAGCATTTGAAAAATGTGTATGAACCATAATTTTTTTTCTTCCTATCCAATAGTAATAATGAACTTAAAGGTCAATAAAAATATAATTTCCCCACACAAACACATCAAAAATACAAAATAATTAAGTGCATATACATAGAGGCCAACAAAATTGACTATGAAAACAATTACAACCCTGATTGATGTTAAATTTAAAATCAATTGCAAACGCGCACCTAGAAATCTAAATTTACCGTTTTTACGATATGTTTGCTACTCATTTACTAGTAACATTGAGCAAACTCACGTCAAAATAGAAATATGTAAATGACAATAATCGTCTAGGAGAGATGAAGAAAATTATTAAATTAAGTTTATAATACATGGTTTTACAAATCATGTAACGTGAGAAGGAAATAAATAAAGGAGATTGAGAGATAAGGCGTCACTTGATATTAGCTATGAAAATGAAACTTAGAAAGAGTTGAGCTCTTATGGTCTATTTGGATTGGGGTAAGGGTAAAAATTAAAAATTAACCTAGGTGTAGGTAGGGTTATAAATGATTTGAGCCAGTTTTGTATTCAACTTGTTCGTTAAAAGCTCGGTTCGACTTATTCATTTAGTTAAATGAGAAGAGCCCAAACTTAAAAAATTAAGCTTGATTCATTTTTTTACTTTGGCTTGTGAGCTCGGCTTGTTAAAAGCTCTATTTGGCTCGTTTATTTAGTTAAAGAGCCAAACTTGAGCCTTATTTTAAGTTCATTTACTTAAACAAACTGAGCCCGAGTCCAGGGGTATTCGGCTCGGCTCGGCTCGTTTATAGTCCTAGGTGTAGAAAATGGAGTTGAATATTTTAAAATATTATTTGGATTATATTAGCCTAACCTGATGACTTAGGGTGAATGTTTTAAAAATCTCGATTGAATTGAGGTGAATGAAGGTTAAAAAAGTATAACAAATGAAGAATGAGATACAGAATGGACGAGAAGTGGAGGAATATTTTATTGATATAAATAATATATATTTTTGTCTGGTTAAGTAAAAATATTACCTATATGTTAATATTCACTTCCGTTACCTCCGAAATCGAAAGTTAATAAAAATAAAATTAATCGAAAAGAGATTAATAAAAATAAAGTTAATTGAAGTGAAAAGATGTTAAACTTTAACTCTAATTTACCTCATCGAAATTTATAAAATTGATCTTCAAACTAAATAAATCAATTAATTCATTTTTATTTACCCCAAATTTACCTCAAAACAAACAAGTCATTTAGGTAAATTGTTGAATTTGGCGACTATGAGGATAAAGATGGAGGAGCCTACGCTCTGTGGCAAGTGCCAGAGAGCCAAAGGGAGCTTGCAGTTGATAACAAAAAACAGAGTGAGAGATCGAGTTAGTCTCTACATGACAACTGATTTGTAGTACAAGCAGTCGCACCCTTTAAATTACCATTGCTATAAAAAAGGGTGAAATATAATGTATCTAGTGTATTTAAGATATCTTCTTCTCCCAAACTTAACCCAAATGTCCACGTTAGCCATCTGAGAGCAATATCTAGGGTTGTGGAACTATTCCTTTACACCGAAATTTGAACCACCACCTCCCTCTGTCTCTCTTCATCAAATTTTCTCCCCTCCCGCACAGGCGCAACACTAACAACCTGTATCTCTCGCACCGTAACCTTCAAGAATGAAACTTACTGTTAAGACTCTGAAAGGTAGCCATTTTGATATTAGGGTTCAGCCTTCCGACACGGTCAGTCTCTAGTTCTCTTTCTTTCACGTCCCTCCAAATTTGCTTTTGATACAGTTTGGAACCAGTGTTATTTATTTATTTATTTATTTGAGTTTGATGCAATGATTATTTGGATTCTTTGTAAATTACCCATAACAATTGAGAATAAAATTATTGACGTGACATGGAGAAAAAATTTGTTCAAGTGTTTAGGACTAGTTGTTCACTTTCGGCCGGATTATTTTATTCACATTGGCTTTGATGCGAATTGTTGTTGGATCTAGTTATTCGTGCGATCCTATGAGGTGAAATTACTGATGTGTGAGCATTTTGTTCTATTAATTTTA
This sequence comes from Tamarix austromongolica, assembly GCA_039764185.1. NCBI lineage: Eukaryota > Viridiplantae > Streptophyta > Magnoliopsida > Caryophyllales > Tamaricaceae > Tamarix > Tamarix austromongolica. The sequence continues at coordinate 34,558,267 of CM077814.1, forward strand.
AGATGAAACTTTGTCGGAGGTTAGGTCTGTTGGAACTTGTTTGTAATTACTGGGATTGTACTAGTCTTATGTGGGAACTACAATTATGTAATTATCTGCTACGTTGTAAGCTTACCGTGCCAAGACTTATATTATCTAATATGCTGAATCATTTATGGTCCCATCTGCCTTCTCATCATATGTGCTCCGAAAAGAAAAGGTAGTAGTTTGGGGGAGTCAAATATTACATTTTAAACTGCTTTAAATTGATCACCATACTTAATTTTTCCTAAGTTAGTCACTATATATTTATTCTATGTTAGTCTTTACCTGTATAATTGGTAACGGATCTGTCTTATCAGTTATTTTAGTAACATTACTGTCCTAATTGGCTTTTGTAATAAAAAATCACCTAGTAAGCATTATTTAACATATTAAAATTCCTGTCACCGAAGACCCTTCTATATTCGGTCGCTATCCACAGGTTAAATGAAGAATCATATGGGATTTTTTTTTCAATGAATGTAGTTTTGAAATATTTGAGTGACCATAAGTGTTAATTCTTCTTGCATATTGCTTGACAACCCTACCAAAAAGATCAAAAAGAAAAGAAACAATGCAAAGCATTTCATTTGATTATAACGAGAGCAAGCATTGTCAGTTGTACTATACAATTTCAATATTATCAATTTATCACAAGCTACCATTATTATTCATATTTAACTACTCAAGTGAAAGAAATTGGCCAGCAAAAAAAGTTCCCTTTCTATTAACTAATGAACTTAGACAAAAATGCAAAACGATAAATTAGGAGAAAGAAGAAAAAGCCTCTAATTTCTGCTACAAATGCCTTCATTCACCAAATAAAATGTCAACTTAACTGAAAATCTAGGTGAAGCTAATATTTAGTGGCTCTGAGAATATGTTAATGGATAAATCTTAATATGATTGGGCAATTTTTGAGGCGTTTCTATGAAAATGGAACCAAAAGCTATAATGCCTTTCAAAATAAAAGACAACAAATTTGTCAATCTTGATTGCATATTGCTTCAGCCAAATCAGAGCTATTTTTTTTGGTTGATAATGCTGAATTTTTTATCAAGTAAAAACTAGTAAAATCAAAGCGGCACAAGAACTAGCTAATTAGGGCGTTAGGAGCAGGGGTTGAATGGTTGATGTTGCGAATGATGTTGGAGGCCACAAGCAGAAGCAGCAACCACAATAGATTGAATGCTGAGGACAAAAATGGACTTGCAAATGCCTCCATTCAAGGAATAAAATTGCGGTTGCGGTGTTGTTGTATCGGAGTGTTGTGAACGATATTTTGTATGTCGCGGTTGTCGCGGCGTATTTTTTTATTTTATTTTTTTCACAATAAATATCAGCAAATATCGGTAACTATCGGTAAAATATCAGCAAATATCGGTCGCTAACCGATATATCGCCAATAGATACGTGAAATTCTAATATTGTTGCGTATCGATTGACCCAAAATCCGATAAATATCGGGATTGTATTTAATTGTGTGTTTCCATTGGAGCCTGAGTTTTAAGTACTCTGTTAAGGATTTTGAATTTCGTTTGTTGGAGGTAGATGAAGTGATATTTTGATCAGATCTATTTCATAATGTTGATTAGGATGTGTTATTTAAAATTATAAACTGTCATGTCATGTCATGTCATCTATGTAACTGGGGTAGTAGGGTAAGCCAGGATTAAACTAGAATTTATTTGAAGTTTAGTGTCTTATTTATGAAAAAATATAGTTTGGTGACTACTTTGGGACGATTAAGAATGCACAGTGACTAAGTTAATATTTGACTCTAGTTTGGGGATGGTTAGAACTTTGAGTCATTAGAAGAGGGAGACTCTGGCTTGTTTGGTTTCCTATAGCACACTAGTCTCTTGCCTGTGTTCTAGTTGGAGGACTTTGTGTGAAAGACCTTTCGTTTGCCAGTGTACTTGTTTTTTTTTTTTTTGTGTGTGTGTGTGTGTGTGTGGATATATATATATATGCGTGCACAGGCCTGGATGCATCAGTACATGGTTGCAAGTGAAGTATTGTGGAAATGTTCTTGCCAAAAGATAGTAGAAAGGGATTGTCTGGGTATCCTTGTAAAGTTCAAATATGAGAGTTCAATTTATTTTAGTTGCTTTCTCATTTTAGGCCAATGGGGAAGTAGTCTGTTTCTTTTTGCTTCTCTATAATGACTTTCAGTTTGTCTTGGTATCCTTTCTGCTGTCTTCTTCCAGGTTTTCCCACCTAATTATTGCCTTCTTTTGCAAGTTTCAGTCGTTGGTCCTACTTATCCATCACATTATCTTAATTTCCGAGCACTACTTTACGTTGCATTGTGTATTTAGTTATGCTTGTTCTATGCTATGTTACTCAAACTCTTCATATTATTCTGAGCTTTACATGCTGGTGCTTAACAGATAGACAAGGGTACATTTTGGTCACTTTGTGTATTTACTTATACTTGTTTTATGCTATATTACTCAAACTCTTCATATTATTCTGAGCTTTACATGCTGGTGCTTAACAGATAGACAAGGGTACATATTGGTCACTTTTATACATACATACATACATACATACATACATATATATATATATATATATATATATATATTGTGGGAGAGCATAAGGTAGTGCATCAAAATAGATGAGAATTTGTTGATATGATGAAATTAGGCAACTTGTCTGTGTTGGAAGACACTCAGATCCATATTGGAAACCAAGTCCAAGTAGCATTGCCTCTTTATGTCATTATTATTTTAGGTGCACTTAATTGTTGTTTGTTTGGTTTTTTGGCTTATTTTCATTACTTTTTTTTTTTTGAATTTTTCTCTTATTCATACTCCCATTCAATATTGCATTATACATTTACTAATATATTTTCTTCTTCTGTTTGAGTTCTTTATTGGAATACATGAAAGTTCAAAGATCTGATTAGTGATTTGTCAAATTTTATATTACATGACTGCTCATGTTTCTTCTTAAGGCATGTTTCATTTGTGACATGCTTGCATGACTGTCTTGGAGAATATATCGTTGACATTTGTTTTTTGAAGGTCATGGCAGTCAAGAAAAATATTGAAGATGTACAAGGCAAAGACAATTATCCTTGTGGACAGCAATTACTCATTCACAATGGTAAGGTTCTGAAGGATGAAACAACACTGGCAGAAAACAAGGTTACTGAAGATGGGTTCCTTGTTGTTATGCTTAGTAAGGTAACTTTAGTCTTTGTGGCCTATTACTTTAACCAATTTGATGGCCCCCACTGTATTTTCAAATATTTCTTTTAAACATTTGTTTGTTATTGTTTCTGATTCAGTGTTTCTGGTTTGAAAATGTTGTTTTCACTCACAATGTATTTGCCTGTGTCTAAGTTGACATGAAAATTATTAGCTTGTTTCTTAAAATTGAAATGAGTTTTGTGTAGTTGTAAATGATTCCAAATTTTGGCTTGAAAAAACTTTGTTTAATCATCCTTACCATTGCTGCCACCGCTACCACCCCTTTCGCCTGTGCAGCCACCACCATTAACACCATAGCATGCCACCACCCCACCTCTGCCACCTCAACCCCCACCCATCACCATGCCATCACAATCCTCACCATGACCACCACATCATGCCGGTTCCAGTTCAAACAGAACAGATATTATCGACTGAAAATTGGTTAAAAGATAAATGTAATTAAGAACAGAATCCGGTATTAAAACAAAAAAAATGATATCAAATGGGTCCTAAGGGTTTAAAGCCTGATGCTGAGGTTCAATATGTTTCTGTCTTTTCTTAATAATTGAAGATGCTGATAAAAATTTTCTTGGAAACATTCATTTTGTAAATCACATTTTTTTTTATTTCATTACACAATTCAGACATTTATGATGCATTTAATTCTTTTTCTGAGAATGAAATGTGAAATAGCATATGCCAATTTTTATTTTATTTAGTCCTTTTTTAAATCACATGACTATTTAGTTCATTACACAATTTGATACTCTTATGATGTTTTAGTCATATTTGCTGAAAGTGAAATCTGAAATCACATGTTTCAATTTTTACTTTATTTTGTCCCCAAATCAATGCTTCTAATTTGTCTCCAACATTTTTAGTTCTCTCACTTGAACAAGTGCTATGATTATTAACCTACTATATTCTTTAAGCTACTCCTAATAAGTTGTTTAGTGCAAGGCATTGTTGGAAGGAAAGTGTTATGAACCCCTTGATCAACACTCCATCGGCCTTATAACTGGATATTATTATATTAGGTTATTACTGTAAGTATTTGTTATTATTATTCGTGTTAGTATATGTTGCTTTTAAGGAATTAAGTGATTAGAACAAGTATTTTTTGCTCGCTATTAGGAATTATTTATTTGTTTTTAAGAAATACTTTTATTGGCAAATATGTTAGCAAATGTAGATATTAATCAATATAGATATTAATTAGGTATGCCACTTACCAATAATTATCTCAACAAGAGTTATTTATTATGTTAACTAGGGTTTGTGTAAGCCTTATAAAATTAAGGCCTTTAACTAATTGATAAAGCAAGCATGAGGATCAACAAATTATTTAAATCCCTATTTCTCTTTTTTCTCCCTCTCATATGAGTCTTTCCTTCTAACAATTAATGAGGTGTAATACCCCCAAATTTTAGAACTGAATAATTTTGTTTAAAAGAGTTAATTGCAGAATCCAAAACACGAATCATACGGGTGTCACATTGCATCCAACATATGAGAGACACTCCCTATGCTTAGTCTATGTCGGGTGCAAGGCAAAAGTAATCCCGTACCTAGAAATCAGGTGTAGGAAGCACTTAATTATATTATAATACAAGATATGAAATAGAGAGAAGGAAAATGTATAATAAAAACAGAGGACTAAAAGTTTATAGAAGGGGAAAGATATTCGGATAGCCATACCCTATACTAATTCGATTAGCGCTCACCAAAGGTGAACACATTAAAAGTAGTAATCAATAAGGATGATTAGTATGCTATGTATTGAGTAAGGTAACAATAAAATAAAAAAAAGGTCATATGAAGTCATAAAAACACAAGAGATAAGCGTGCATATAGAATAACATATGATGTCAACTTATTTATTGATTTTAGGCCTTAAAATATTAATGGTATGATCAATATTTATAATCTTATTTACGTTGAGTTTAGGGACCTCACTATTCATAACCAGTGGAACGGTATCATAAATATACAGTCTTAGGGCATCTCAATCGGTGGAAAGATATCAATAATATACAATCCTAGGACATAAAGCTCTTAGCTATTATTTTGGTCTGGTGGAACGGATTGATGCAACGGGTTTTGAGTCATATGATCTTTCTTATTTACTTATTCTTGTTTACTTATTTCACTGTCATCATGCAAACACCCATATAGATATGCAAAACACACGACCCAATATATTTCCCGAGGACAAGCCATATTCCACCTAAGAAACTTTAATTCATAAGTTAACTTCTCCCTGATACTCATTTTATTACCAAATTCAGTCCCCGTCCTTAAATTATTATTATGATTGGCAACATACTTAAAAATCAAGGTTTAACTCTATCATCTTACATATGCAATAATAGATTACCTTTAGTGTTACTATTTACATTACCTACAAAATCCTAATTTCACAATTTAACTATAACTCTTCTCTTGAAAACCATATAACTACCAAATTTAATATACCTTTCCAAAATATTACTATTTACATCATATACAAAAATTGAGGTTTAATTCCCACATATTACATATGTGATAATAACCCACCTTTAGGGCCACTATTCACCTTTCCCACAAAACCCTATTTCACAAAGTAATCATAACTTTTTCCATGAAACTTATATCACTCTCAAATTTGACATGTAATCCTCAAATGCCAATATTAACCACACATCCATACTTTAAGGTCAAATTTCAACAATTTACACATGATAATGATTCCACGCCTAGGATTACTATTCACACTTAAAGGCACATTTTCTCATTTGTTGGTCTTAGACCATTCATATTCACTACAAACATTCCACATAATATACTTAACCTATTTTGAGCCATTTATCACGTCAAAATACCCAATATTCAATTTTTAACCCATATTGACCAAAATGCAGACAACTAAAATACCCATTTTCCCACAAAAATCTTACGAGTCTCAATATAAATGATATTTTAACTTTCAGTACATTCTACTATCATAAAAATACATAGCCACAACTATATACATATACTACACCCCACAATTCTTCTCAACCAATAATTACACAAACTCATACTTACATAACTTTATTACTTTTCCTTTTAGCATGCAACAACACATATATCTTATATCACCATTATCATGATAATATTTTTCATATAACAATTTCAAGTATGATATCATAAACAAATATACACATAAGGCACAGCTATAACCCTAACTATGACATGTATTTTTACTGAAGCGATTCCGGCCTCTAAGAACGTAATACCTACGCTTCGTCCTCCAATACCATTGGAATATCACCTAGAAGTGAAAATACAATAGTGTATTAGACTTATAAAAATTAACTAAGAATACTAAGTCAAAGGAAGAAGAGGAAAAATGGAGGTAACCAAAAATGGAAGGCTCGACAAGGTGTGGTGCATGATGGAGGGCCCGCGGTGCTTAAGGTGGCACGGTTGGGCTTAAGAAGTGCATGGGTTAAGGGAGAAATGGTGCATGGGTGGCGCATGGCTGGAAGTAAGGTGTGTGAAGGAGGGCATGACTGAGACGTGCACAAGTCGAAGGAGAAAATGATGCACGGGCAACACATGAGCTAGAAGTGATGCAGGAGTTGGTCCTATAAGAGATGCACAACTGTGCTAGGTGTGCACAGGCTTCGTGTGTTCCAACAAAGCGAAGTAGGTGAGCATGAGGAGAGGAAAAAGAGTGTGGCTTGGGGCGTTGGGCGACAATGAGGGAGGTTGATGGGGATGAGGTGGTGATGGCTGGGTGATAAGGTGGTGCTGCTTGGTGGCTGGTGGTGGTTAGTGGTGTGGTGTTGGTGTCAACGAAAAAGAGTATGAAAGGGAGAAGAAAAGAAGGTGTTAGTTGGCTACTATGAACGACAAGAATGGAAAGGAAAGAGAGTAGGAGAGAATAGGATGATGCACTTACACACACACACACATAAGTGCATAGGGTTGAGGTGAGGGAGCTAGATGCCAAAGGGTGAGGGCTCGAACATGGTTGGTTTTGGTGTAGGTGTGTGTGCAGGTGGTGTGGGGGTTGGTGCAATGTAGGAGAGTAGGTGACGTAGGCTACAGGTTGCATGGATGGGAAGGGGAAGAGAAAGGGATGTGTGTGCATAGGGAGGAATCACCTAGAACTCCACCCTGAGTCGCCTCGAACATCTAAAACGTACTTCGGTTGGGACTTATATGGGAAGAACATCTAGAATTCAAGATCTATCTATGGTTTGTCTAACAATGGCCATTAACACATCGCCATCACTGTCATCATGGGCTACAACAGTATCATCCTTCGTATCGGATGACTCATCAGACTTATCACCAGCCTTCCTATTAGGACAAAACTTTCTAATATATCTCTTTTTGTGACACCCATTGCATATCACATTCTTCGACTTAGATTTGGACTTTTAACTGTCACCAAACCCCTGTTCTTGATTCCTACCCCTTGCCATAAGTCCCTTACTGTGTAAGTTTCTGAAAGTACTGTTGTCAGTCAACTAACTATCAACGAACTCCCATTGTAGTAGGGCAGATTTCAAATCCTCAAGGATTAACTCGTTCTTTCCATACAAAATAGTTAAATAAAAATGCTTCAAAACAACAAGCAAAGAAAATAATAGCATAATTGACTTCTATGCTATGCAAATCCATCATAATATAATCAAATTCATCCAAATGAATTTTTGAAGATCGACCTTCTCCTAATTTCTAGTCATGAAGCCAACTCTTTAACAGTAGCCAATTTACTACTAATTTCGTCATGACTCAAGCTTCAGCTGCACAGCAGCCGCTGTTAATTCTCTTGTCACTTTCCGCAATACCTTATTTGCCATGCCTCCATATCTGCCTCTTTAAATCTCTCAATCGTCATCAAATTTGACTTATTCAATTGATTGGATAGTGCCTTTTCCAATCCGCTTTAAAGCGAAATTGCTTGTGTCTTCAATTTTGGTAATCCGAAATTAACGGATTGATTGAACTTTTCAATATTGAATCATGTACCCATCTCGATTACCGGATCTCTTCAACAATTACAACTCTGATATCAAATTGTTGCGGAATAACATGGATTAAACGGATCTAAATCAAAATTGAAACGAACAAGACAGTGAACAATTGATAGTTCAAATACAAAATAGAATAATCGAGGGAAAAAATATAGATATTTATTCGTGCTCGTGTAATTATAAGATGATTAAACAAAGCAATCAACAGATTGCACAAATTTACAATTCTCTAACAATAGAGAATTCTATGGAGGAGAAGAAGTTGGTTTGCTCGACTTGACGGCTAGGGTTTTCTCATATATCTTTTATATTAAATTTTTTTTCTATGGGGTAAAACAACATGCTTCGGAAAGTAAGGAAAAATACGATATGTGTCTGGGAATCACGGGTTCCCCATGTTTATTTTCTCTCTCAAATTTTTGTCCGAAATTCATCCAAGATGTTCTATGAATAAACACGGCCTCTCCCCCGTGTTTATCATAGAACTTACAATGCTGACTTAAACTACTCTAACACCTGCACAAATTAACATAATTTTATGCTGTGCATCAAATACTCATTCAAAGCACACAAAACCAAACATTGCAATTGGCTAAAAGAATGACATTCGCTTGAGGCCTCTATCTGAGTCGTTATCTCCCAAACAATGACGTGGATTAGAGTTGTTGGTGATTGTTTACAGTTGTATTCATTCCATACATGGTATATTGTAGAAGTTAAGAGGACTTAAGCTACAAAACCTTACACATGTCCCTTACCATCACGGCTGACCCAATGCGAGGTGACATCCCAGTTCAATAGAGCCTCAAAGTATCTGAACATCATCATTAGAATACCTCAAATCCCAATTGAAAATTCACACGCAAAAGAATGATTACTACATATAACACAAACATCCTCGGTATACCCATACAACATAATAGGTCCATTGTGGGAAACCATCGGCAAACTGCACTGCAAAATGTCAATTTATGCTAAGATATGAATTGTGGGTTCCTTGCCGCTTTAGCCCAAGGCACCCAAGACTCTTCAACAAAATATATAGCATTATACACTTTTCCTATACCAGTGTTTGAAAAAGTGCGCTTTGAGCACGCCTAAGGTGCAAGGCAATGGGGGGTGGGGGCTTTTTTGATGCTAGGCGAGGCAATGTGAGTGAGGCGTAGCAAGGAGGCTAAGGCGCACCTAAGGCGTAAAAGCGCACAAGCGCACGCCTTTTAGCAAAATGTCATTTAAGCAAAAAAATCACATAGGGAGCCAAGGACTTAGGGGAGAGGAGTAGAAATTTTTTGAAAAAGGGAAGTTTATTTATAGTTTTGAATTTTGATTGGGGGAGCAATAGTTGTTTTAAAAATATCAATCAAAGACTTAGGGGAGAGGAGTAGAAATGTACATGCCTTTCAACAGTGAAAAAAAAATCATGTAGGGAGCTAGGGACTTAGGGGAGAGGAGTAGACATACATAACATTTTTTTAGAAAAGGGGAAGCCTATTATAGTTTTTATTAGGGAGAGCAATAGTTGTTCTAGAAAAGATGCATATTCTGCAATCAACATAGGCTGCAAGCCTACAAGTAGAGTTAGGGTCCTTAGGGAAATATAAAAAAGAGAGTAAACTTCATTTTTTAAACACATAGGTTGTATGAAACTAAGTATTTTCTTGTTATGTTATACTTTTTTTTTTGAAAACTTAGTCATTTAATCATTTTTTTATCTTTTTTGAGTAATTTTAGCACCTTACATCGCCTAGGCATGCGCCTTCACCTTGCGCCTAGCACCTAGGCTCCAGGACCCCTATTGCCTACGTGTGTCTTAGGCCTTTTCAAACACTGCCCTATACTAGTTTTTTTGTTAAACTTACATGTAATACTCTACATTTTGAAACCCTCATTTTTTAGGTTAATTATCTTTCAATAAGAAAATTTCATTATATATCATTTTGATTCCATTCATACTCTTTAATAAAATTTATAATGAATTTCAATTCTTTATGCACATGCATCCATTTTCTTCCGAAGTGCTATCTTAGGTTCCTTATTGCTTGGACAATGAAAGACCTTCACTGGCGTCCTAATCTTGGTTAATTGTTGGTTGAAGTGGACAATTTCACATTTTGGAACCAAAAACTCAGTTTGGGCCTCACAACAAGCTCTTACTCTAGCAACAAGCAAGGGGGGCTATAATTTCATATATAACCCTTGGTTAATGAGGCTTAGAATTATTCTTATGTAGTGACGATGATTGTTATGGCCTCCTAGTTGAACATTGTTATGAGTTAGCGCATTGGCTTCGTCTCCTTGGCTTTGTAGTCTCCATTGATCAAGCCACAAAGTTCGGAGGTACAATCTAGTAGCTGGTGAAATTCTTTAACCAATTGTGTGGAGGGATTTCCACGTTATATACGTTTGCAAGGCATCACATGCGATCTATTAGTCAGATATTATTGTGATAGGCCATTGGTGAAATATACCTACGTGAGAAAGGGTAAATGGTAGTAGTCTGGGGTGGGGGGAGGTGATGAGGTGGTAATCTTGTTAAGTTGTTATTATATCATTTTGGATTCATTGTCATTGTGTAAGGTTGAAGGATAGCCGATTATAAGAGGGAGTATGTAAGAGGTAAGGGTAGGGAGAGTAGGCAGACATAAATTGGATTATAAAGGACTTGGTGATTTATTTGAAATCTATGCAATTTACTTTCTTTTCCTCTATTCTCTTCTATGGTGTGCTTGAGTTGTGATGATTCCTAACAAATCTGTCATCAGAGTTGTCAAGCTGTAAACGGAACTGCAATCATGACTCGAACGAAAATTGATACTCTGGTGGACAGGATGGCGGTGATGCAACTGGATTGGCAAAAAGAAATAATAACCATGCATGTTGTTCTACAATTTTTTGATATTGTTACCTCCTTCTGCTTGTAGTTTCATTACGTGTGCGGATGACAAACCCACCTCTACTTCCTTGGTCTTTGCTTCGCCAACTTCGGTACCTAACCCATCCCCTTTGTCATAGAGTGATATTCCATCAGCAACACTTGTAGTATCTGGTTTGGTTCTTATAGATGTGTGTTGGCGAGTATTTCTCCTTGCACCGATAACATAAACACCTTTCACTTTTGTGCATGACCTCTACCTTAGTGAGCCTTCAAAATATAGAGTTCCTCTAATCTGATGGGGAGTCATTGATAAAGGGGAGGTAGCCAGAGACTTCAAGCTTGGGGGTATAAAGAAATTACTGTGTGTAGGAGTTGATAGGGTGTGCTTGGGGGCAAAAAATTTGGTTCCAACTTGTGCTTTGGATTCGGGCTTCAAACAACGCTCGATTTTTATCTTCCACCATTTGGGTTGCCATCATGATCTCCCCAATCCCTCCATGCATCATCATCTTGAATTTGGCCTGAATGTCTAGGCCCAACCCATTGAGGAAGGTGTTGTCCATGACTTCATTAAGGAACCGCCCAAGCAAAGGAGAAGCTAGTTGCTCAAAGGCTTACATGAACTCCACCCCCGTTCCTTCGTTATGAACAACAAAAATTTTTCACAAAGAGAACCCTCATGCTGGGATTGGAACCTCATCTGTAAACTCTCATTGAATCCAGCCTATGAGTTGAACTTTTGGCTTTCCTAGCATATTGGAACCATGCTAGAGCTTTCCCTTCCATAGCTATGGTTATTGCTTGATTAAGTGGAAATGCCTTTTGGCCCTAAAAATCCACATCCATCAGGGCCATCACCATTAAAGCCGGGAAGCTCTAATTGACACATCAAGCGGTACTCCACATGTTGCAGGTCCCCAGTGGAGCTAAAGGTAGGTCTGACAGAGAGTGGCAGTGAAGGGTTGATTGTGTTAGTCTTATTCTGTTTACCTAAGTTACTTGAAGAAGATTCCTCTCTCCATCTACGCATCATCTCCCTCATAGCCTTCTCCATCCTTTAACCAATGGCAGTGTGCATGGCTACCATTTCTTTTCGCCAATCTAGTTGCATTGCTGCCATCCTTTCCCCCATGGCATCAATTTTCTTTCAAATCATGATTACAATCCCTTTTCCAGCTTGATAATTCTGATACTAGATTTGTTAGGAATCATTGTAGCTGAAGCACACCACAGTTAAAAAATAAACCAAAGATTAGAGGAAGAGAAAGCAAATTGCATTAGATTTCAGATAAATCACCACCTCCTTTACAATCCAATTTATGTATGCCTACTCTCCCAATCCTTACCTCTTATATACTTCCTCTTATAACAGGCTATCCTTCAGTCTAATATAATTATAATATATCTAGAATGACATCATAACAACTTAACAAAATTACCGCCTCATCACCTCCCCCCACCCCCACCCCGCACCACTACCATTTACCCTTTCTTACGTGGGTATATTTCATCCGTGGTCTATCACAATAATATCTAGCTAATAGATCTCATGGCTTGCAAATGTATGTAACATTACTATCCTCTAAGAAAAAACACTTGTCTTCATGCTCAAAGTTAGAATAGAGGCATACAAGTACCCAAGTTAGTCATCTTCTAAGGTGGAACCCCCCACACAATTGGTTAAAGAATTTCACTAGCTGTTAGATTGTACCTTCGGGCTTTGTGGCTTGGATACTCCAAAGCCAAGGAGACCAAGCCAATTCCCTAACTCATAACAATGTTTGACTGGGAGACCTTAACAATCATCGTCACTACATTGTAGTGATTCTAAGCCTTGTTAACCAAGGGTTGCATTTGACATTATTTCCCCCCTTGCTTGCTGCTAGAGTAGGAACTTCTTGTGAGGCCCAAACTGAGTTTTTGGTTCCAAAATGTGAAATTGTCCACTTCAATCAACAATTAACCAAGATTAGGGTGCTAGTGAAGGTCTTTCATTGTCCAAGTAATAAGGAACCGAAGCTAGCAATTTGGAAGATACTAAAATAGGGTCTTGGGAGATTGTCAAGCTGTTTATGGTGATGTGAAGGCCTCAATGTTGGCTAAGAGGTAGCAATTATGGATGCTAGTTACAATTAGGAAGGTGCGAAGACCTCTAGTTGTTGAGGTATGATGTCCCTAATGCATGCCATTATCCATGCTTGGCCATAAAAAATCCTAGTCCTTATCTTGTAGTTGAATACTCATCTAAGCTTTATTACAAGCCATTGTGATTTTGAGTATGTTTAGAACTCTAGATCTTTGCAACCTGTTGGAACCTATTAGAACCGAGACAAAGATTCCTAGGATGGAGCTAGCATTCACTCAAGACTTGCTAGAATGTTTGTGCACCCATCAATGATATATTATCTCATCTCATCCACCAACTGTTAAAAATCTAGCAATTCAATTTTGGCTCTATCAACTTTATAGCTATAGGTTAACCATTTCTATCATTTTTTTACAATAAAGAAGCCCGGTCAATTGTGATTTCAAGCTTTGATAGCAACTTATGATTGCCACATACTTCAATTTAACAATCTTTAGGAATTTATTCATTCTAGATAATTCCTTAATTTTTTTCCTCTTAAATCTTAGTTGGTATCATGTTATAAAAGTAAAAAATAGCCAGATAGGGATTTGTGGGCAGATACTGACTCCTCTTGTAATACCCTAAAATTTTATCTAATTTTGACATCAACTAATTAATATTTTAACCTAATTTTAATTCTAACCCAAAAAATTTTCTTTTCATCTTTCTTCTTTTTCCTTCTTTTTCTTTTCTTCCCCCTCCTTCATAATCTGCACACCACCTCCCCCTTCCTTTCCCTTTTTCTTAAACCCATTTATGAGGAGTTAATAGTTGTTGTACAGGCTGTCTAATGATGGAGACACTACCTGTTGTAGCAACAGTTTGTGGTTTGCAATGATCATAAAAGTTTAAAATTTCTACTAGGGTAGGTCTTGCTTAAAGAGCACCAATGTTGGGTTACGAAGCTTTGGAGTTGCAATTTCCGAATTGAGTATAAACTTGGCTTAGAGAACAACGTCGAAGATGTGTTATCTAGGCGTGAGGAACCCAAGGAGCTCATTACTGCGTCAATAGTAGAGATCGTGAAAGTTCCCAAATTGGGACCTATTCAACAACACTTGGAAGTAGCAAGGGGTGACTTATAGGGGTTTTACGTATGACAGGGGATTTTGATGTTTAACGGGAAGGTAGTGTTGCAAGCTGGCCCTACTTACATACCAACCTCTAGCTAAGTTCCATGTTAGTAGTGGAGGTGGACACCTTGGGTGTTTTAAAGACATTCTAGTGTTTGGCCAAGGAAGTTTATCGGTATGGCATGAGGTGCAGGGTTTCAAATTATATGGAAAGACGCACCGCCAAAAAAACAAGCACGTCTCCCTGTCCTCGACAGGACTCTTACAATCACTTCCTATCCTGAATAGATTTGGGAGAATGTTTCAATGGAATTTTTGGAAGGCTTACGAAAGTTGGTGGGGTATAATGCATTAATGGTAGTCATAGACCGCCTCTCCAAGTATGCCCACTTCATACCCATGAATCACCCATTCAATGCTCAAGATGCGGCAACAATTTTTGTTAAAGGAGGTAGTGAGGCTTCATGAGGTTCCCCGTTCCATGGGATTAGACCAGGATAAGATATTTGGTTGTAAATTTTGACGAGAGGTCTCCAAATTGCGAGGGACGTCCTTGAGGCACATTATAACATACCATCCTCAATCTGATGGTTAGACCAAGGTGGTGAAGAGGTGTATTGTAACCTACTTACACTATTTCACTAGAGGAAAGCCTAAGTCTTGGGTACAATGGCTGCCTTGGGCAGATTATTGGTATAACACGTCCTATCATACAACCACTAAGACCTCTCCTTTCTTGGTTGTGCAGCCGAGCACCACATCCATTACTGTGTTATGAGATGGACACATCCCTACCGGAAGCAGTAGATGAAGGGTTGCAGCAGCGTGATAAGATTTTACAAGACCTAAAGCAACATTTATTGGCGGTACAACAATGCATGAAATTGTCCACTGATAGGGGGCATAGGGAATTGGAGTTTTGAGGAAGGGGACTGGGTGTAGATTAAGCTCAGGCCTTATAGGAATTAGTCTCATGCTGAGAGGGTATTGGCTAGAATCGGGATGGTAGCCTACTGGTTGTAGCTCCCGGCTGATGTTCCCATTCATCTGGTATTCCTTTTGTCCACTGAAACCAGTGTTAGGGGTTTACAAATGTGTGCAACCCTTCCTACCAGTTTTGACTGAAGAGTTAGAGTGGAAGGTGCACCCTGAGTCAGTCCTGGGCTCATGCTATGACTCCAAGGAAGTGCTGGAAACGCTAATTCAGTGGAAGGACCGTCTTGAAGCTTCCTGGGAGAGTTTTGAGTTGATTAACAACCAATTTCCTGAGTTCCACCATGAGGACAAGATGAAAGTTCAGCAGGGGGGTGATGATAGGCCACTGGTGAAATATACCTATGTGAGAACGGGTCGAGGGTAGTGGTTTCCCCCCGGGGGGGGGGAGGTGATGAGGTGGTAAGTCTGTTAAGTTGTTAAGAGGTTTTCTCTTTGTCTATCCATTGTTATTATGTCATTTTGGATTTGTTGTAATTCTGTTAGGCTGCTGGATAGTCAGTTATGTAGAGGGAGTATATAAGAGACAAGGATAAAGTGAGTAGGCAGGCAGAAGTTAGATTGTAAGGGAAGAGCCAGGTCCTTGAACTCTTGGCAATTTATCTGAAATCTGTGCATCTGTCCTCTCTTCCTCTGATCTCTAGTTTATTCTTCTGAACTTGGTTTGCTTCAGCTGCGATTCCTAACATATTGTATCTGGGTATTTATTTTGAGGGTAAATGCACCGTATGCCCCTGTATTTAAGGACTATGTCCTTGGCCATACTTATATTGCACTAAATGGCCCTGCATTTTAATTGCAGTGCATAGACTGCCTTTTCATCAATTTTTCTGTCAGTTCTGATGATATGGCAACTTCATATATCTTAAATGAATTTTTGATATAGTTTGACAAAAACACCTTTATTGCACAAATATTTTCAAGTCAACCAAACCTTCTATAGAATTAAAATTATCCTTTATTGTTTCTCCCTCCTCTGTTCATCCCCACTGGTGAAAGGGGAAAACAATCAAGCTCGGACATATACCAATTTGAAAAAACAAAACCTACCCACCCATCAGCAACTATATCCTTCAACACATTCCCTTGTTGAATAAGAGAGGGGGGGGGGAAGATTGCAAAAAACACAAAAAAGTAGATGAAGGGAACCAGAGGTAGACTTGAAAATACAGAACATAGATCAAGTCAATTGCTAAAATAAACAAAGGATATGAGGTGGGGTTCTTGAATTATTGGAAAGTAAATTGGTTTGTGGTTTATGTTAGATTGAACAAAATTCACCCCAATTCATAGCCCTAAGTCTGACTACCACTACCCTTCGTCTCCTTTGATTCACTATTGCTACAACACCTATCATTCGCCAAATTATCATTCATGACAACCCTCTGAATTCCAAAATTGATTCTATTGCATATCCTTGTTGGATTCCTAATCCACAATATCAAATATCTCTCAAGCTATTGTTAACCACAATATGGCTTTTCTAAGGAAGTGTGCAATTTCTAAAAATGGATAAAGGAATCATTTTCACGCATAAGGCCCTTCTGCTCAAGTGTTTATAGTTTAAAGTTTCAGTGGCAGAAAGGCCATGTCTGCATCAGTTGCTCCTGCACCTGCAAAATTAAAGAGAAAAAAAAGGAAAGGAAAAACTGCAGACATTATAAGGATTCATGGAGGAGAGGCGCTTGCATATTATGTTACATCTTCATCTATCTTAGCTTAGATTTCTCCAAGATTTGATGTCTGGAATCTCCAAAAGTTAATTCCATGCTAACTTTCTAGATTTGAGATTTGTGCTAAATTTTTTGATCTGTCAAAATTTCTCTAGTTTAAAACTAAGGAATTGGGCTCAAGATGTTGACGTGAGACTGATTTTTCTTCTTGGTTTGAGAAGAAATGGAAGAACTAAGGATAAATGACCAATTTTTGAAACATAACCAGGGAAAATAAAAGAATTTGTAGTTTGAAGAGTAGAAAATTCTGTCAAAATGATGTAGTAGCTATGCTGCTAATTTTTTTTTTCTCCCCTTATCTTGATAGGGAAAAAGAGAAATGAGCAGTATTGAGGAAAGAAGAAAAAGGAAAAAATTGCCATTGAGAGAAAGAAATTAGTTTCATTGAGATACTGGGAACTTTCTTAGATATTTAATGCTGTCGGTCGAAAAAATAACATGCTGTTTGTAAACCTAGGTTTAGTATATTAATTTATTTCTTAATCTCATTTTACAATTTCTTTTTTGGGTTGAACCTAGATTAGGTTAGGTTAAACATTAACCTATTTTAGCCTAGATTCACCCCAACGTTATTAGTTAAAGTAGGTTAAATTTAATGTTTTAGTTATTTTTGGCTATTCACCTCTATTCACATAAATTGAAATAGGGTTATGTCTTATTTACTTAGGTTAACCTAATAAATACTCAAACAACATTGTAAAACATTCACCTAGTTTCATGTGTTATAGGTTCACCTACCTAATTTAACCTAATTATGATTAACCTCAACCTAAATGGGCTATAATGGAAGGGTAACATTTGCACTAAAATTAAAATACAGTGGGGTGCATCACAAGTTTGACAAAGGGCATATGGTGCATCATGCTTAAATACAAGGTATATGGTGCATTTCCCCTTATTTTTATAAGTGTATTGTTTAAAGGAAATAAATGATTAGCACAACTATTGTTAGCTAGATATCATGAAATATTTATCTTTAGGAGATAGTTATTATTGTGGGAAGAATGCAAACCAGGGTGTTCTTGGGGTTGGGTCTACGATATCCGCAGAAGAAAGGTCGAGGGAAAAATAGAGAGGAGAGAGTGACAACGGAAACTGATTGTATTGATTCTAGAATTCCACAAAGGGATACAAGACTGTTCTAGGAGAGGAATCAGGGTAAGGAAAGGAGAGGAATACAACGTGGCGGGCCACATGGTAGGCCATTCTAGGAGCTGTGTGGATCAAACAGCTCAAATACGGAGTTGTTTTGGGCTGGTAGCCTGGGGTCGGCCTAGGGCCTAGCAGAACGAAATTGCAGAAGTGAATTAGCCAATGGAGGAAGTCCAACTTGAATTGAGAAGGCAGAACATGATGAACATAATTGAGAGGAAAGAAAAAGTCTCTCTTTCCATCAACCCTAAGGCTGTCTCCCCCTTCCTCTCACAACTTTCTCCCTCACAAGTCACAATAGGGTGCTCTGTAAATTACCTTATGCCATCCTAGAACCAACTTGGGGTTCTGAGGACAGGATTGAAAGGGTGTTCTGTAAAGAACAATTTCCAGGGATTGTTAATTTGGGGTCTCTGATCCTCTGGGTACATGATAGAAAGCATATCACCTATGATGGATATCATGGTGATGCTGTAGGAAGTGAAATGAAAGGAAAAAAATATATGTAAAATGTTGAGCTTGCAATTTTTTAAACAGTTAAAGGTCAATGGTATTGGAAAAAAATTTCGGATTGAAGGAATCAGATGTAAGATAATTTGGAGAGGGAATAAAGAAAGGCTAGGGAAAAAGAAGGAAATTGTTAGGCCCCTGATCAAATACACCTATGTAAGGAGGGGCAAGATATGAGAAGGCTGACTGTTATAGCTGGTCCAGCCTGGATATCTTCTTCATGTTCTTTATATTATTTCTATCAGTAAGTATGTTTTGTTTAACTAGGCTGAGTTTGTTATTTTGTTGGGGTTTCTGTTTTGGAAGTTATGCTGAGTCAGAGATTGGGGAGTTGTACCCACCTCTATTAGTAGTTGGGGAAGGGTAGAAAGAGGCAGGCTGGAATTGAGTGGCATAGGGAGGGCACCAGGACCTCAAATACCTGGGTGTAAACTCTCTTTCTCTCTTATCAATCTATCATCTAGCCTTTCTTAACTCTCAGATTTAATCTGTTATTTGTGCTCTGATCATTGTGATATTTTTATTGTGGGAATCTCACAGAAATCTCCTTTTTTTTTTCATAAATTTTTTTGATTAGCCAGCTCAGATAATTGTATTTATTTTTATTTCCTATATGCATGCTTCACATTTTTGTGTGTGCTCATTCTGATTCTGGCTCACTTGTTAATTTCTCCCTGCTGTTGCTAATCTTACCATATCTCAGCCCCCCTATTTTGATAAATTTTCCTCTTCTTTCATGTTCAAATTATGGTATATTTTGCTGAGAGGTTTAAAGGACTTAGTATTTTCAGATATTAGAGGGGACTGGAGGCTAGTATTTCCTTCGTATGTTAAAGGAATGGTATCTGTTGTCATATTATTTCTGTGTAGCGTCCCCTCCCCCCACCCCCAAAATTTTTTGTGTACTTCATGTGCTGGCAATGTAGGAGTGCAATGTTATTTGTTACTTTCAGAGTTGCAACAAAATAATGACTCTGTAAGGTGCGAAATTGAGTGAATATCTGAAGGCAGTGCCATATATAGTACTTTGATATGCCCGAATGTGCAATTTAGAGGATTATACTCCTGTTAAGATATTGATCAATTTTATTTCACATGCCAATTCATTTCTTCCTTTCCTGTTGTGGGTAATTATATTGACATTCCTTCTCTTGGGCTATTTTGTTCGCAGAGTAAGACTTTAGGCTCTGGTGGAACATCATCTACCCAGGTATTTCTTTGTTTGCATTTGTACTTAGACCACTTAACATGTATTCTTCTGATTTCTGCATGGACATAGAAATCTGATGTTCGCCCTTGCTTCAAATCAGTCTGCAGTGGCTACAGCCCTTGCTTCAAATCTTAACACAGCCCCAGCACCTGATGCTCCTGCTCAAACTCTGTGAGTGATGTTTAGCTGGTAGGATGCTGATTATATTAAGAGTTCCATCTAATTGATTCTCTGTTGCAGGGCTTCTAAGGGTGCTTCGGCTTCTAATATGGCAAACTCCAAGTATGTGCTCTCTGTTACATTTAAATTATGCTATATTATATCTTTTCAGCTTTTTCTTTTTGTTGTGCTCGTATTTTGCATATGTGTGTAGAGAGAGCGGAATGAAGAGGGCTATAGAAAAACTGTTTGCCTGTTGTACGTTCACTATCAAATGGCAGGAAACAACTGCTCATTGATGTGTTAGAGAAGTCAAGTAAAAATGGTTCTTGGGGAAGTGAATTGATGGAAAGGTTGCATGATAATTGGATATAGAAAAATATATTTTGCTGTCTTAATGAGATTAATTTATCTGTGTACATAGGTATTTGATGTGGTAATTTGCTTCTAGACTGATTATGGGATTTTACTCGGTGAGGCTTCTTAATGCCTGACCATTATTCTTATGATGCATAGACTTTGGACATAAGTTGCCATGATTTGTTTGGGATATATGTCCTGCTATTTGGTAAAGCAAATTGATTTCATCTATTCATTGTGATGGAGTTTCAGGAAGCTCATTAGTGGATCGTCACCTTTTTGTTTTGTTGGGGGGCTGGTGTATCATTATAGATTTTGTTTTGATTCATTCTTTGAATTTTTTATTTATTCCTAGGGAGGTTCCTATGAGTGCTTCTTGATAGGTATAAATCCGCCTTTGCTAATAATTTTTGTTACTCCCTTCGTATCAAAAAGAAAGTTATTTTAGAAAAGTCAAATCATACTTTTCATTATTACCCTCACTTTTTAAATATATATATGCATTAAATGTATTTTTTTAAATATTTTTCAATGAATGGTGTAAGCGTAATTTTAAATTTACTTTTATTATGTTCGTAAAAAGTGTGCAAATTGATAAAACGACTTCCTTTTTGATACGGAGTGAGTATTTCCTAATGTAGATTTGTATAGTGAGAGAAGATTGAAATGTGGAAGGAGGGAAATTTGGGTTGTGGTTAGAGAAGTCAAGAGAGAAGATGAAGATATCACTTAATATTCAATATTATTCATTCAGCTCTAGTCAAAATAACATCATACTTGGACCATATATATAGGCATACACACAACTAATAAAAGGAAACAATTAAAGAAAGGGAAACTTTCCTAAAACAGATATAATATTGTATGTTATTATATTCTATTATCATACTCTGTAATAATAATTATATATCTTATGACCCTATATCATAATGTCTTAGGTTATGCTCTAAATAACATTTAATTATTAATAAAATATCTAAGATCTAGAACGTGAGATGAATTTCTAAGTTCGGGCTTACAACCTACTAGCCCATACAACATCATTCTCCCTTGGTCGGTGAAAACTTGACCTCGAGTTCTAACGAAGCTCAAGATCAAGAAGATCATGATAACACCATAGTCCATAGAAGGGTCATGTTAACTACTGAAAAATAAAACCAACTTGGACTTGAAGCCTAGAAAATTTCCAATCTATGAGTCAAGCCCAAAATATAGCGGTGTAGAATTCATCGCAAGGGGCTCATCCCTTTGTAAATCGAGTTCCTCAGACTTAGTATTCAACGCCTATGGGTTATGCTTTATATCAGACTCAAGCTCAACCAATTTTGTTATAGATTGCACGGTGTTGTCACAAGTTTTTGGGATGTAGGTGTACATGAATTCTAACTTGGGTTATTCCTTTATACTCCGTTTGGTTTAGGATGAATAGAGAGGTTAATGAAGCTGAATTAATGATTCATCCTATTTAGAGATGGATTTTGTTTAACCTCAACTAGGTGAATCAGGGTTAAAGTTTAACCTATGTTTATCCTTGTTAACCTCGTTTTTGTTGACTTTGATTTTGAGGGTAATGAAGGTAAAGTTGAAAGCGTAAGTAAATTTTAACCTTCATTCACTTTAATCTAAATGAAAATTTTAAAACATTCACCTAGGTTAGGTTAATGTCAACATTCACCCCATTTTACTTAGGTTTATTTTTAATATTTACCCTGATTCACCCCTCTCCTAATGGATTATTAGATTTGTTTACAAGCTAACCAAATATATATTTAACAACGCCCATCATAGACACACATATCACGGAGTGAATGCCAAGTTTCAATAGCATCCTATAGGTAATATAACTGTATACAAGAGTAGTTTTTCCACATAACAATACGGAGAAAATATTAGTCTTAGGTGAGATTGGATAACTCTTCTAATCTCTAATATAAACAAGTAGGGTCCTATGATCCAAATCACAACATATTTTTAAGCTAAACATCTACGAACAAAGAATAATGAATGACAAAAATTACAAGTTATTTGTTTTCCCTTTTTTGACCCTTTTTTTTGTCTTTTGTTCGTGAAGTAGATTTTTTTAATCATCTAATTTTTTCTCTCGTTTTTCCCCCTTTTATAAGGGATACAAAACTTAGGTAAAAAACAACGCAACAACACTTTCACGAGAATATCAAACTTAGGCTTTCTTCAAATGGAGCAAGGAAGCTAGGCGGATGTCAATAATTGACATAAGACAGCTATGCCAATGGCAACCAAATTCTTCAGCGAAGACAAATGTAGAGGTTGCTATTTGCACTTGAGCCTGTGTGAGAATAGATTGTGGAGCAAACAACCACAAGCTGAGCAAACATTGCCTGACACATGAGATTATTGATGCCCAAGACTCCATCAGAGACAATGATAACTAGCGAGGGGCTGCAATGAGTGGCAGGTGCTAAATGATGGATCTAAGTGATGCAAGAGCATCCAAAGCACTTAACACTAATTTAATCATTAATTTTTCTAAGAAAAATTAGAAGATCATAAAACACTTCTAATTTAGACTAGTTTAATGAACTAAATTAGTACAGCCATGAAAGCCATACAGAAATCTAGTTTCAAGCCACCACCTTTTGACAGATTAGGTGACTTGCAATCAGCTAAAAAATGGCTTACCCTGTTATTTTTTGGACAGACATGCAACACAACATCTGACTGGTCAGCAGGGCAGATTAGCTACTTGGTCACTTTTTTTTGGTTACCGAACACAAAAAGAAAGGAGACAGCAAGAACAGTGCAGCAGTCAGCTTCTGTGTTTAACAGACCTTTTATGACTTTTTCCTGCTTTACTGCTTTCCCCAGAATCAGCCCTGTTTAAACTATTAAAGTAGCTTTTTTACTTCTACAGATAGTCATGATTACCTACTGGATAGCTTTATCAACTTGTTGGATCAATTAAGTCAGTTTGACAGGTCAAAAAGTCAGTGTCTCACAATACTCTTGGTTAGATTTAAACTAGGAAAGTTGGTCCTTTTAGACGACCCTTAGTTTGACCCTAACCAAGTTATTTATTTATTTATTTTTTGTTGGGCTGCAACTGAAGGGTCTAACAGCTTCTGTAATTGTTAGAAATTACCTGAATTGCTGGTCATATTTTCTCTCATTTTCTGAGATTGATACCTTCAAAGCTAAGTGAAGACTTTGATTGATTTTCCTCAAAAATCTTACTTTCTTTATATCAAGAATTGTATACCTTGATTGGTGATTGTAAGTGTATGATCATAGGTGGTGCCTATTGATCATATTACCCCTATTGTCCTTATCTTTCTCTAGTTTTCTTTCGGTGGTTATTACCCAAATCACCATCATTCCTTACTTGATCCAATTTTTATCCCTCATGCATCACTAAGGTTCAGGTTTTGATTGAGCTTTGGCTAGTTAGGGTTGAATTGAAGTTTTAGGGCTTCCATTGGTTTGAATCCTGGCTAATTTGTGACTAATTTTGGAGGGGGACTTTGGTTAGGGTTTCAATTTAGGGCTTTGTAGGATATTTTATTTAATTTCTTTCCTTGCCCCCCTCCTTTCTTTTGGTGAATTTGGTAAATCCGTGATCTGAATTTAGATTGACGTTGGTATATGATGGTTTTTGGTGGTGTGAAACTATCGGTGGTGATGCTTGTGAAGCATGGGTGGTGTTTGTGTGTGCTTTAGTGTTTGGCGGTAGATGGTGGGGATCAAATTAGGGCTCTCATACGAAATTGATGTATGGTTGGGAAGGAGATGAAGTATTTTAGTAGCGAGAGGGAATTGAGAAGAAAAAGTAAAAATGGAGCTGAGAGAATTAGAGAGCAAAGGCAGCTATATCCATAATATTCAATATTATTCTTTCAATTCTGGTATGAAAATAACATTATACTAGGGTCATATATGCAGGCATACACAACTAATAAAAGAAACAAATAGAGAGAGTGAAGCTTCCGTAAACTTCAATATAATATCTTCTAGTAAGATATTATATATTATTATATCCTAATATCATATTATAAAATAGTAATCTTATATCCTAAAGTTACTTTATCATACTATTTTGAGTTGTGCTCTAAATAATAATAATTCCCTGCTTCAATCCCAGAAATAGAAAAAAATGAGCAGGGATGCCATGCTTCCCCTCATTCTGTTTCTCTTTCTTTTGGGATGCTTTTACTCTATCATACTGAATATATTAATTTTTTACTGCTGTATTGCTGCTGAGATGGATGGCAGGAAGTGGAACATGCAGTGAGCTGGTCTGCATTAGACTGAATTCTTGGAGTACAAATATTTTGTTAAAAGCTAATTTTATTGGGTTTGCTGTATCATCTTAGCAATTGCAGCGATGTCTTTTTCTCTTTACGAGGATGGAATTTTCATTAATTGTTCCATGACTTGTGATCTCATTTTTCTTGGGCTTTAGCCGTTCCCTTTTCCAATTATTATTTATGAAAACTAAAGGTTCTACCATGTAACTTAACTGCCTATTTTGCAGCGCATCGTCTGATACATATGGTCAGGCTGCTTCCAATCTAGTGGCTGGTAATAATCTGGAGCAGACAATTCAAGAAATAATGAATATGGGTGGTGGTATGTGGGATAGGGAAACAGTTATTCGCGCCCTTCGTGCGGCATATAACAATCCTGAGCGGGCCGTAGATTATTTATATTCGGTACGCATGTAAATCTCGTTCTTTTTACTGCTTTGGTAGCAGGTGAGCTGCTGATATTTGTGTTATATGCTAGGGAATTCCCCAAACAGCT
Source organism: Tamarix austromongolica (assembly GCA_039764185.1). NCBI lineage: Eukaryota > Viridiplantae > Streptophyta > Magnoliopsida > Caryophyllales > Tamaricaceae > Tamarix > Tamarix austromongolica. The sequence continues at coordinate 34,583,469 of CM077814.1, forward strand.
GAAGTTGCTGAGGCAGTTCCTCAATTTCCTGATAGTCAGGGGAATGCAGCGGTAAACGCTGCACATGGTTCTGGGTCCGCCCCTGTTGCACTTGTTTCTGGAGCACCAAATTCTTCTCCTTTAAATATGTTTCCCCAGGTAAACTTGTTCTTGCTGGCTTGTGTACGGCCCGCTCAGGTATTTATCATTTTTAATCTAATGCTGAATTTCTCAGCAAGCACTTCCTGATGCTGCTGGAGGTGGTATTGGATCTCTTGACTTTCTTAGGAATAACCAACAGGTATTCCCTTTGTTTTCATGAATTTCATGATTTCATTATTCTTGTGATGAATAAGCAATCTTAGGTTGTGTAAAGCTGTTTTGCACCTTACTACAAAAATTAGGACATGGCTGAAATGCTGTTGTCATTTCGTCCTCCTACAACTTTCCCTTCTAAAACTTATCATATGTTGAAATAGAATAATTTTGCTAGCAATTAGTGGAAAGGATGTATGATGCAGGAGGATCCCCCTTACATGATATCAATAATCTATTCATAAATTTTTCTAAGTTAGGAGAATCTAAAACTCTCCTTACTTAAACTAATATATAAGGAGCCATGCAAGCCATGCAATAACAAATAAAATCCATCAACTCACCTCCTTTTCTTGGCTTTATTACGGCTTGAATATGGCTTGACAATCCATGCAAACACTCGCCTAAAACCAGCCAGCAAGCAGCCCCCATGGAGCACCTAATTTCGAGATTCAAGCATGCAGCTACTTTCCTTTTTGCAGCATATTTTGGGGTTAAGTTTGGTGATTTCTAAGACCTTAATTAGCATTAATTAAGGGGATTTAATGGTCTAGAGAACAGCCATGGCAGTTGGCTAAGGAGGAGTCATGGGGAAGGGTTACTTTCTCCATTTAGTTAAATATAAGTAAAAGTAATGTACTAGTATTTCCTTTCTTATAATTTATGTTTCGTAAGTCCTATTAATAGCTTGTAAACCTAATGTAATAGCTAATGCATGGGGAAAGGACTGTGGGAGGCTCGAAAAATCAGCTCCTATGCTGATTGTTTGAGTCCTAACATAGTTAACATGCATTAGAGTAGTGTTTAGTTAAGTTGAACCCTTATGGTTACCTAAGGGTTGGTTGTGATTTTCTCAACCTTTTGCACTTTTTATATGAGTGTAGAGATGAATGTAAGGGAGCAACCCATTACTGTAGGCCAAGTTTCAAATGCCTATTCCCCAACAAACATAGTGCATGATTTATTGTTATCTCCAAAAATCTTATATTCTTTATCTTAAAAGTTAATACCTTAAGTAGTGATTGTAAGTATTTGATCTCAAGGGTTACTTGAACACTTGAAGATCAAATCCTTTTTTCCATCTCATCTTCTCTTCTATTTTCTCTTTTTATTGGAGCTAAGGTCAAATTCCATCATCAACTCTTAGCAATACCCAATTTGTTTATCATTATTTGCATCAAATTGGTATCAAAGCTTAAGGTTGACAAAGTTGGGTCTTTATTTTTTCCTTCAATTTTTTACACTTTTTACCCCAAAATTTTCTAACCCATTTTCGACCCTATCACATCCCCATCTTTTGGCCACTATGCCCTCACTTAAACCACCATTAAACACCCCCATTTTTTTTTCACTAAAAACCGACTGCAAACCACCCTAGCATCTAGCACCACAATTTGTTTTCTATCTTTTCGGTCAACTTTCATCCAACCTACCACCATTCGAACCACCATCCACCACCTACCCCATTCGAACCTTGCTTACCCTACCACACCCCCATTCGAACCAAACACCACCAAAAGATCCCACCATTCGACCATAACCCACATTTGATAACTTGTTTTGCTTCTTCCTTTCCAAACCACCATGAAAAATCAGCAAGCTCCTAGAGGATTAAGTCTTGAAGAAGTACACAATTTGAGAAGAGATGGGGCTATAAAGGCCCTACAAGAGACATAGGGAGAGTGCTGGGCATTTTGGAATCACTTACACCAAATGCTAGCATTTCACACCCACGAAGAATTCCATCACCTCTTGTGAGAAGGGAGGAACCGAACCTAGAGGAAGAAGCTAGTAATTTTAGCTCTTCTTCTAGTGAGTCTCCTAGGTTCCAAGGGAGGAGGAGACATGTTAGGAGGGAGTCTTCTCATGATATCAAAATAGAGATTCTGGAGTTTGATGGATCACATAATCCAGAAGATTTTTTAGATTGGGAGTTGAGGTGTAATTGGATGTTTGATTCAAAGTCTTATGATGATGAGAAGTCTTTCATGGTGGTGTTCCTTAAGCTAAAATGACATGATTTCTTGTGGTGGGAAAACTTGGTACACAAGAGGGGAAGAAAAGGAAAGTCTAAGGTGAGAAGTTGGATAAAAATGAAAAAATTGATGAGGGAGAGGTTGTTACCACCTTCTTACACCCAAGACCTTTACAATAAAATGTCTTCTTCAAGACAAGGATCTATGAGTGTAGAAGATTATATTAGGGAGTTTGAAAAGCTCATTATGAGACTTGGTTTGGAGGAGGTGGAGGAACACGCAGTCACGATTCTTAGGAGGTTTAAGAAGTGACATTGCTACGAAGGTGGAGCTTTACAAATATTACACATTAGATGAATTGTTTCATTTAGCCATCAAGGTGGAGAGGCATAAAAAAGAAAAGAGGGGTTTGAAGTTTGGCATGATGAAGCTGAACCAAAACCCTCAAAGGGAGTCACCTAAGCCACCTTCTACACCTAAAACATTTTATGTTAAGGGTAAGGGAAGGCATGAAATAGGTGAGACAAGTAGGACTAAAGGAGTGAGGTGATTTAAGTGTCAAGGGATTGGGCATTATCAAAACGAATGTTCAAATAAAAGGGTGATGGCTTTGCTTGACCTAGAAGAGGTGCCATTGGAGGAGGAAGAAGAATGAGAGCATTTGGCCATGGAGGGGAAGGTCGAGTTTGAAAAAGCCCCATCGGATTTTGGAGAGTCTTTGATGGTGAGGAGGATGTTGCATGCAAAAGAAGTCTTGGATGTGGCATCCCAAAGAGAAAACATATTTCATACTAAGTGCATAATACTTGGTAAAATATGTATCCTTATTGTTGATGGGGGTACTTGTGCAAATGTGGCTTCTTGCACTCTTGTAAAGAAGTTTAATTTGCCCACAACTACACATGCAAAGTCATATAAGCTTCAATGGCTTAATGATGGCTCAATGGCTGAGGTCACTAAACAAGTTGTTGTACCATTTTCCATGGGGAAGACTTATCAAGATAAAATTATTTGTGATGTAGTTCCTATGGATGCATGTCATTTGTTGTTAGGTAGGCCTTGACAATATGGTAGGCATGTCAAGTATGATGGGAGGAAGAACATTTATAGCTTGAAGTATGCTAACAAAAATATTGTGCTCACATCCCTTAGCATTCGGTCCTAACTTGTTAGGGAGGATCTAAGTTGTAAAAAGGCTATGTGCATAGATGAGAAGGGGTTAGATAAGGTTATAGGCAAAGGGAAAACCATTTATTTTTTTATTGATGCTTGAAAATAATGAGAATGGTAGTCCACTTGACCCAAGGGTCAAGACTTTGCTAGGTGAGTTTGGGGATGTCTTCTCAAATGAACTACCTAATGAGTTGCCTCCCATAAGAGGCATAAAGCACTAAATTGACTTTCTCCCCGATGCTACTCTCCCTAACAAACTGGCTTATAAGTGTAACCCTAAAGAGGCCATGGAGTTGCAACGACAAGTTGAAGAATTGTTGCAAAAGGGTTACATTAGGGCATCACTTAGCCCATGTGCGGTACCGGCTTTTTTGGTATCAAAGAAGGATAATTCAATGAGGATGTGCATTGATAGTAGAGTTATCAACAACATTACTGTCAAGTATAGGTATTCCATACTTAGACTTGATGACATGTTGGATTGTTTACATGGGGCAAGTATTTTCTCCAAAATTGAGTTGAGGAGTGGTTACTATTAAATTAGGATGAAGGAAGGAGACGAATGGAAGACCGTTTTTAAGACAAAGGTATGAGTTGATGGTCATGCCATTTGGATTGTCAAACACACCCAGCACCTTCATAAGGCTTATGGATGAAGTCCTAAGACACTTCATTTTTAAATTTGTAGTTGTGTACTTTGATGTCATTCTTGTATACCCCTCCAGTAGTGATGATCATGTAAGACACTTAAAACTTGTATTCTTAGCTCTTAAGAGAAGCAAGTTGTACGGTGAACTAGAAAAGTGTGACTTCTTTGTGCCAAAAGTCACCTTTCTAGGATTTGTTGTATCCGAAGATGGTATTTCCATGGATGAGTCAAAGGTGGAGGTAATAAGAACGTGGCCTACACCCACATCCATTACTAACATTAGATCTTTTTATGGGCTTGCCTCCGTCTATAAGTGGTTCATACAAGAATTTAGTACACTCTTAGAACCCACCACAGAGTGTCTCAAAAAGGGCAAATTTAAATGGACCAAACATGCGCAAGAAGTCTTTGAAGTGATCAAGGGTAAATTAAGTGAAGCCCTACTACTAAGATTGCCGAAGGTGTTCAAAATCGAGTGTGATGCAAGCGGAGTAGGCATTGGAGCAGTTCTACTACAGAAGGAAGGCCAATAGCCTTATTTAGGGAAAAGCTCAATGGCTTGAGATCAAATTATAGCATCTATGACAAATAATTTTATGCTATTTGTTAGGACTTTAGATCGTTGGTCTCGTTACCTTAGGACATCACAATTTGTATTGCATACTGATCATGAATCCCTAAAATACATAAATAGACAACATAAGCTCAACCCTAGGCATGCTAGGTGGGTATAATTTTTACAACCCTTCTCATTTGTAGCAAAGCATAAGAGTGGAAAAACTAAGGTTATAGCAGATGTCCTCTCTAGAAGGTATTATATGTTGTCATTACTTGAAGCAAGAGTTCTAGGATATGGGCGCTTGAAGGAGCTCTATAAGGATGATGAAGACTTTGCAAGCTTCTTTGAAGATCAAGGAAAGGCTTGATGTGTCTATCTGATTCAAGATGGTTTCCTTTTCAAGGGTAACTAGTTGTGCATTCCCAAGAGTTCTATCAGAGAGTTGTTGATTCGAGAGGTGCATGGAGGAGGACTAGCTGGCCATTTTGGCATTAACAAAACTTGTGATGTGCTTCATGAGTACTTTTATTGGCCTAGAATGGTAGGGGATGTACAATCAATTGTCGCAAGGTGCTTTACTTGCCAAAAGTTCAAGTCACTTCCACCAAGGGCTCTATACGCCTTTGCCTATCCCATATCAGCCTTAGGATCATGTGAGTATGGACTTCATGGTGGCATTGCTTAAGACACAAAGGCAAAACGATGTCATTATGGTGGTGGTAGATCGGTTTTCCAAGATAGCATATTTTATCCCTTGTCACAAGATAGATGATGCCTCTTACATAGTTGATCTATACTTCAAGGAGATAGTTAGGTTACATGGTATTCCTGAATAAGTTGTTTCTGATCGGAATACCAAGTTTCTTAGTTACTTCTAGAAGACATTGTGGAGCTTGGTTAGTACTGAACTTCTTTTTAGCACCGCCTATCATCCCCAAATAGATGGTCAAACAGAAGTCACTAACCGTACCATCACTATGCTTTTAATGAGTTTGGTTCGCAAATCCTTGAGGGATTGGGGCATCAAATTTAGTCACACAGAGTTTGCTTACAATCGGTCTCCTACTTATGCCATCGGCTGTTCCCTTTTTGAAGTGGTGTATGGAGTGAATCCCACCACCCCCATTGATCTCATTCCTCCCCCCATTGAAGCACAAATTAGTTTTGAAGCCACCGATAGGGCCAACGACTTCAAGAAGTTACATGAGCAAGTGGGGTCTAGAATTGAGAAGGCTAATGAGATGAATAGAAAGAAAGCCAACAAGCATCGAAAAGAGAAAATATTCGAGGTGGGAGATCTAGTTTGGCTTCACATTAGAAAGGAGAGATTTTCTTCTAAGAGGAAGAACAAACTAATACCACGAAGTGATGGACCATTTAAAGTAATTGAGTGAATTGGAAACAATGCATATAGGCTAGAGCTTCTACCAAAACTAAGGGACGTATCAACCACATTTAATGTGGGAGATTTATTTCCCTACTTATATGGCAAACCTTATGAAGATAAGGGAGGTCCTTCTCAAGAGGGGAAGGATGATGTAGGAGCAGCCCCCTCATATGATACCAATAATCTATTTATAAATTTTTCTAAGTTAGGAGAATCTAAAACTCTCCTTACTTGAACTAATATATGAGCTAGATTATAAGGAGTCATGCAAGCCATGCAACAACAAATAAAATCCATCAACTCATCACCTTTTCTTGGCTTTATTATGGCTTGAATATGACTCAAAAATATGGTTTGAAAAGCCATGCAAACACTCGGCCAAAACTAGCCAGCAAGCAGCCCCCATGGAGCACCTAATTTCTAGATTCAAGTATTCAGCCACATTCCTTTTTGCAGCAGATTTTGGGGTTAAGTTTGGTGATTTCCAATACCTTAATTAGCATTAATTAAGAGGATTTAATGTCCTAGAGAACAGCCATGACAGTCCGCTAAGGAGGAGTCACAGGGAAGGGTTACTTTCTCCATTTAGTTAAACATAAGCAAAAGTAATGTACTAGTATTTCCTTTCTTGTAATTTATGTTTCGTAAGTCCTATTATTAGCTTGTAAACCTAATGCAACAGCTAATGCATGGGGAAAGGACTGTGGGAGGCTCGAAAAATCAGCTCCCATGCTGATTGTTTGAGTCGTACCATAGTTAACATGCATTAGAGTAGTATTTAGTTAAGTTGAACCCTTATGGTTACCTAAGGGTAGTTTGTAATTTTCTCAACTTTTTACACTCTTTATATGAGTGTAGAGATGAATATAAGGGAGCAACCCATTAGTATTCTGCAGGCCAAGTTTCAAATGCTTATCCTCCAACAACATAGTGCTTGGTTCTTACGTTATTTATCTTAAGAGGTAATACATTAAGTGGTGATTGTAAGTATTTGATCTCAAGGGTTAATTGAAGATCAAATCCTTTTTTCCGTCTCATCCTCTCTTCTATTTTCTCTTTTGTTGGTGCTAAGCTCAATTTCCATCATCAACTATTAGCAAGACCCAATTTGTTTAGCATTTTATACATGAATGCACTTGGTAATGTAATAAATGTATTCTGGTGATCGAGTGTAATGCCTATTATTTGCAATTGAGATCTTGTGCATATAAATATTGAGCAAGTTATAGCCTGATTCAAACTCTGTTGACATTGTCATCAACAAGGATCATATAAAGAAAAAACCTACAGAAACTTTTGACATTGAACCAACCTCCCCTCCCCCCTCATCCCCACACAAGAAGGGGGGAAAAGGAACAAAAGAAGATACAATGAAAAAAAAAAAAAAAAAAAAGAGGCAGTAAAGGCATTTGACTCATTTCTTTTACTTATTCTGTTTTTAGTTCCAGGCCTTGCGATCTATGGTGCAAAGCAACCCACAGATTCTACAGGTGTTGGTTAATTTCATTTTGAACTTGAGCATGCGTGTTTCCTTGTTATCATTTCTTTAAGGAGCATTACGGTGTTGCAGCCCATGCTTCAAGAGCTTGGAAAGCAAAACCCACAGCTACTAGGATTGATCCAAGAGCACAATGCTGAATTTCTTCAACTTCTAAATGAGCCATTGGATGGATCTGAAGGGTGAGTTTGAGTGCCTTTTATGTCTTGATGCTAATGGTATTTCTGATGTAGGTGAAACCGACTTCTGCTTCTACCCCTATACCACCTTGCTGTTTCTATCTTTTCTGTTTTGCCTTTTAGCCGATTTTCAAACTTGTGGCCATTGTTCTACTCCTACCTTGAATTTGAAAGAGCAAGGAAAAGTTGTCATAAACTATAAGTCTTTGGTTTTTGCTAGCTAAAAGTTGTCGATGTCGCTTGCTTTCTTGGTCATGCCAAAACTTGTTTCTAGCATATTGAAACTCATGAAAGTTCTATATTAGGATGCTTAAGATATAAATTCCCCCAGCCCCTGTCTCTTCTCTTTGCAATCAGTTTTTTCTTTTATTTGTCACTTTGTTTAATCTTTGCTTCTTGCATAGGGATTTATTTGATCAGCCAGATCAGGATATGCCACATGCAATAAGTGTGACACAAGAAGAGCAGGAGGCTATTGAGCGGGTAGACATGTCTTCTGCCAGTTGATTCTGAACATTTAATAATTTGTCTCCCTTGAACTTTTACGTGGTTGTGTTTCATCCCTTTTTCTCTCCTGCTGATGATTCATTTTCTTGGTGTAGCTTGAGTCGATGGGATTTGATAGAGCACTTGTAATTGAAGCGTTTTTAGCCTGTGATCGTAATGAAGAATTGGCTGCTAACTACTTGTTGGAACATGCCGATGACAATGATGAATAAATGAAGGCAGTGTGCATTATTATTGACCATTTCGACTACAGGAACTTATAGTTGGTAAAAAATTCTACAGTTTGATATGCAAAAGGAAAATCATTAGGTTTCAAAGGTGAAACACCTCATTGTCATTTATTTGGTTTCTTCTTTCTCGTGCCCTCTTGGTAGGCTGGTTTTCCTTTTGCGATTTGATTTTGTTGACATCAGCCTTGTTCATTGCTGATGTATAACGCTTTGTATGTCTGATATTGATTTGAATAGTATTGGTTGCATACACCTACAAAATCTTAGGATAATTCCTGAGGATGATTTGCCACCCAAGGGTTCTGTGGGTAGCGCATGCACAAATTGCTAGGTATCTTGACCGGGGACAAGTTTGAATGTAGGACGTCCGTTTTTGAAGACAGATCAGTTATGTTAAATGGTTAGTATCATTACGAAATGATTAACACTAATTTAAAAACAGGGGTAGCCATTTTTCCTTATAGAACATGGCTGTTTAATACATGAGAACTGCCATTGCGAGGTTACTTCTCTATGTCTTCTCACTGTTGTCCTTCGCCACACCATTAAAGTTGGCAAAATGGGTATACCTAAATAAGGTTTTGAAATTGTGACATTTCTATAGTAACATGAAATACTAGGTTCAAAAATATTAGAACACAGAAGAATAAAACTGATTTCAAGGGCATTACTTTCATCAAGTATAAGCGAAGTGTCCACTAATAAACTTATACTTGGTATAAGTCTAATAGATTTATGTCAAATAATAAAATGGTTTAAGATAAGTACATAAGGAAATAAAACAAAATAAATATATAATAAACGATTTCCATCAATTAAGATGGCACCCATATCTAAAATAAAAGTGGCTTATCAAAAAATAAGTTTCAGATCTTTAATACCAATTGAAATAGTAGGAAAATTAATAATACCTAAAAGGTGTAGTAGCTCAGCATATTACCTGCCACAAACTAAATCAAGGTTCAACGATGTTCTTCATATGTGCTAGGTTATCTTGTCATATGATATATAATATCAAGATCATAGTAGGTCCCACTTGATTATCAAGTCAACATGAGACCAATGCTAAAGAAGCTAAATTCACCAAGAAAATATATGGTTCATACTATAATTTGCAGGTATGGTGTAGTAGAAGCATGATAGGCATTGATGAATTGTATATTTGTTAAGACATGCATAATATTATTACTCGACCATACACTTAAAATTTAAAATAAGTTTTTTTTAAAAAAATTATCACACAACTCAACATAACCATTTTAATAATTTGGGAGGGAACAATTTAAATCCATAGAAATTAATCTATGGCACAAATCTAACAATTACTAATGGTGGCATTTCACCACAAATAAAATCTACACAAGGATTGCTCCTAAGTATAGTTGTAAAAATCGAATGGCACAAATCTAACAATTACTAATGGTGGCATTTCACCACAAATAAAATCTACACAAGGATTGCTCCTAAGTATAGTATTAAAAATCGAACCGGACCTATCGGTCCGATAGGTGAATCGACGAATCGGTCAGATTACCAACTAGATTTTATGTACAGATTGTCAGAATCTTGGAACCAGTAAAAATATATCAAAAAATAACTCGGACCGGTTAAAATCGATTAAAAAACCAGTTAGGAGTTGGTCAAATTTATGTGTAGTTTACTTTTTTATATATTTCATATTTTTTGACTTAAAATGTACTACTGGTCTGACTAGTTCAAACCACTAGTTCAACCACTAAATCAATGAACCAGTTATGATATTGGTTCAATTATCGGTCCGATTTTTAAAAATATGCTCCAAAGATACCAAAGTAGAGGTTCACTCTTAAGGATTTTCTACCTAAGTCATCAAATTCTTAAGTGTGCACATTCTCTAATAGGCCACATATGATAATATAGAGTAGGCATTGAGTATTGATGGCTTTGGCCATTCAACATAAAGATAGGATAGATTATAACCATCAACTGACACAATGTAGATAGCCAATACAATCAAATAGGAAATACAATACCAACCTATCCCTAGGAGGCCAACTCTAGGGAACACCTATGTCCTAACTCAAGTTCTTTCCACTTGTAATTATTAAAGTGTTATTCCACCATGATCAAACCCAAATAGCTCCTTTTACAATACACCTTTTACAAAATTCATTTTATGCCAAAAATCCTTTCTTGGGTAGAAAATTTTATTCCATTATTTTGATCAATGCCACAAAAGATCTTTGCATTTTCCTGGGCCACATTCATGAATAATATGATCAATACTGAAACGACAATTACCCATGTCCTTCTTAACATAAATATCACACATATTTATTTTTTGAAACTTAGCCATCGCCACATATACATCATTTATATTATATTCCAAGTATGACCACTTACCATCATATCATGAGGTTATTCATAAATAGTCAATTACAAATATCACCAAGAACTATCACACATATAACACTATAGCATTGTGGATCATACATTACAATTATAGATTCACATAACTCAAAATATGAAAATCTATTTATGTACAAATGGGTATTTAAAAGGGTAGGTGGATTAGCTAAAATACGACCCAATTACCAAGAACTCACTATACTATAGTCCTATAAATTATTAAGAAATAGTTATCAAAATTAAAAAATATACAACGTAAATTAATTTGTATAATTAATCCATTATTAAAGATATTAATCTATCTCAACTCATTATCTTTCTGACATATATTAAATACCTTCTTAATCTCAAGATCCTTAAAAAGTTCTAGGACAAATTTAATAAATATGTGATTTATTAATAAATTTTCATCATTATTTTACCAATTAACATAATTAAACCAAGGTTATTCCATTATAGATGGGGCAACTAAATAAATATACTTAATATACCCACTAATCTAAAGCCTAAGGTATATATGGTCATAAAAACTTTATCATCATATCTTTATAGTGTAATTATTATCATCATAATCCTATATTGTTCAAATGGTTGGCAACAAGTAAAGCATCACCCACAATTCATTTAGCATGCGAGCAAAACTATAAAATAGAAAAATGAAAGTATAAGTTGAACGAGATGATTATATAAGGATTTAGGACCTTAATAAGTTCTACTCAACTCAAACTATACTAAGGCAATCTCCATCAACTTAGGTTCCTCAATTTTTTTTGGAGAAGCCTACATCACATAAGTTTAGTAACCCCCACATCTCCTTACACACCAAAATTACTAACTACATACCCATATACTCCTAATATTTTCACCAATTCCAATTTTACCCCTATTATTTCATCACCCCTTAATTTTTTCTAACACATTTTCTCTTCTATCTCTTCTTCCTCATCTTAACTCCTCTCAAATCCTTTCCAATCTTCAATCAATTGAGCAAATATGATTGTAATAAACAATTCTACACATTCCACATTAAAAGGTATGTAAGATTTCTAAATTTTTTAATCAATTTTTATCAATTTCAAAAATGTTGAAATGCATAGTTTAATTATGGAATTTATTGTATTTGGGTATCTATTTAACTAAAATTAAGATTTATATACATACATAGAACCTATATTAGCAACCATATTATATTTATTTTAGCAAAATCCAAGCTTCAAACAATGAAAATGGTGGTCGGGTCAAAATAGTGATTGACGGGTAATTCACCTGTCAGCCAGACGTGTAATGAGTAACTCACTCGTCAAAGAAAGAACCTACCGGGTAATTCATCCGTCAGGAACAACGAATGGCAAGTGAGTCACCCTTAACCCATAATTTGCAGTGGGTATTTCACCCGTTAACAACGACCACCAGCGGGTGATTTACCGGTGAAGCATCGGTCCAAACGAGTATCTTATCCATTGGAATCCCTTTAACCCAAAACCCATAACCAAAACCCTAAACCCTAAACCATAACCCTAAACCGTAACACTATAACTATAATCCCCCGAAATTTAATAAATAGCTTTTATTTGGGATAAAGTAGCTTTTAAAATTATTTAATTTAATTATTTTATTGATTTTGAGTATATAAATTTGGATAGGAATATTTGATAAATTAAAATAAAATATTTTGTTATTTTATCATACTGTTTTTATTTAAATAATTTTTCAAACCAATATTTTACTTAAATTATCCTTTTTAAACACATATAGTAAACTAAATTAAAATAGATTATTAAATAAATTTATTTCCCCAAAATACTATATTTTATTCTATAAATTAAATTATTTTAATTTCCCCTAATTTCCCTTCCCCTTTCCTTTTTTTTTCTTTCTTCTTTTTCTCCTTTTTTCCTCCTTTCTTTCTTTTTCCTCTTTCCTCCTTCGGGTCACCCGCACCAGGCCTGCTCTCCCTTCCCCCTGCGCTTGGGCCTTCAGCCCACTCCCTTCCCTCCTCTCCTTCTCCCGCGCACAACCCAACTCCCCCCTCATTTTCTTTCTTTTCATTTTCCCCTCCTACCCGGGCCGACCTAGTTCTTTTTTCCCCCACGCCCGGCCTTTCCCCTTATCCTTCCCTCTTTTTCTCCTTCCTGACTTCGTCGTCCAACCCTGACCTACCCTCAATACCATGCTCGACCACCAAGACGCCTGCAACCTCTCACTGCCACCCCCTGCCACCACCTGACTCTCCCTCTCTCTCGTCATTTTTTCCCATTCTTGGACCTAGTCAGCCCTACAAACCACCCCTCATGCCCTTTTCCCCCTTCTTCGTCTCCCTTTCCTGCCACCTACTTTCCACCCTACCACCTCTCTACCACCCTACGACTTGCCACCGACCGGCCACCTGCCCCTCTCTTCTCCCTCTCCTTTTTCTTCACCTCTCTAACCTCTCCCTGCCCCATTTCTTCGAGCCTTTACCCTTCCTTGACCTCCCTCTTCTCCCTTTATTCTCCTTCCTTTTTCCTCCCTGTTTTGGCTATGCCGCTGCCCTCCGCCGCACTAATCCCCTGCCACCCTCTACCTCAGCCTTGCACCACCACAATACCCCCTCGAGCCCTTGCAGCCCTTTCTTCCTCCCCTCTTCTTTTTTTCCTTCTTTCTCCCCCTTATCAGCAACCTCCCTGCAACCCCTCCGTCTACCGCCTCTGCCGCCACCCAAACCACCAATCCACTCCCTACCATCTCCTTTACCACCCCCACACCTCCTTTTCCCAAAACCAGCCCCTGCACCCGTTCATTTTCCTCCTCTCTTTTCCTTCCTTCTCAGCCCCGTCCACTCCTGCAGCCCACTTCGCTGCCTTGCCATTGCCGCCTCCGCCACCTTTGGCCGCCAACAACCCATCCCCAACCGCCACCTACACCCCCTCTTCACTCCTACATCCTTCCCTTGCACTAAATCCTCCCCCATATACCTTCTTTCCTAGCCCCAAAACCCTAACCCGAAAACACCCCTTCCTCCCTCTTCTTCATGCCACCTTCAACCTTTCCACCCTTATTTTTGCATGAAGCTCATGCTGCATAAGCAGGATGAGTTTCTGCATTTCTTGGCCCATTTTCATTAATAATTTTAAGGTATAATAATATTTAAGTTAATTATTTCATTAAGTAAAATTTATAAAGTATTATGCTTTGGTTTTTCTTATTTCTAATATAACAAGTATTGATATTACTTTTAGGTATTGGTTTTGCTAATCAAAGCTTGAATCTTTAACCGGAATACTGGTAAGGTTCAATTTTTCAAAAATTAAGGTAATCATTAAACCCCACTTAAACGCATGGATAAATGTATGTTAGCACATTAGGGTTTTTATTACGTTATTATGCTTGTTATATGTTTGTTAATATAATATATATATATATATATATATATATATATATTTGCTTGTATTGATTAATAAAAAGGAAAGTATACTAGTTTATGTATTATGTGTGGAAATATTGCTTAAGGAAAGAGTTTGGCTATTAATGAAAGTGTTAAGTACTTATCCATGTTATATTATGTTATTGTGACAATTTATGCATGAATAGTATTATTGTGAGCTCTAGGGGCATTTTAGTAATATGTCTTGTGCAAGAATGTGGCCTAATATGTGTGGGTGCTAATAAGTATCATATTAAAATATAATAGTTGTTGGAGTTGGATATTGTGAATAGAGTATTAATATTACTATTCCATGTAGTGATGCTAATTTAATAAAAGTGGTGTATTAAGGGGGCAAGATGGTAATTTTGGAAGAAAAGGGTAAAATGATAAAATTGTAATTTGTAACAAAAAGGGGTATTATGGTAATTTTGGAGGTAAAGGGCAATATAGTAATTTTATAAGTAAATGGAAAAATGGTAATTCTATAAGTAAAAGGGCATTATAGTAATATTGGAAGTAAGGGGTACAATGGTAATTTTAGAGAAAAAGGGTAAAATGGTAATTTTGTATCAAACAGGCAAAATGGTAATTTTATAAGTAAAACAGTACAATGGTAATTTTATAAATAAAAGGACATTATGGTAACTTTGAAAGTAAGGGGTAAAATGGTAACTTTATAAATAAAGGACATTATGGTAAATTTGGAAGTAAGGGGTAGAAAGGTAATTTTGTAAATAAAAGGATATTATGGTAAATTTGGAAGTAAGTGGTAATTTGGTAATTATGATGACGGCGAAGGATAATTTGGTAATTAAATTATGATTATAGAGAAGGGTAATTTGGTAATATAACCAACTAAAGGGTAAATTGGTAGTTATAATAATGGAGAAAAGGCAATTTGTAATTTAACCAACAAAAGGGTAATTTGGTAATTTTAATAATGGAGAAGGGTAATTTGGTAATTATGATAATAGATAAGGGCAATTTGATAATTTAACTAACTAAAGGGCAATTTAGTAATTATAATAAAGGATAAGGGCAATTTGGTAATCTAAACAACCAAATGGAAATTATGATAAGTACAACGATTATGAAGGGTGATTGGTGACCTAACAAGTGTGGGAGATAACTTGGTAACCCAAACCGAGTAGGGATGTGGCTAAGAACAACAATGTGTGTATTATATGCCTCGTGTGCAATGTGTTATGCCACATTGTGTACTTTATGCTTAATGATTAATCATTGTAGCATAACTTCGAGTGATGTATGCTTATGTAACTTCCTTATAGCATGTGGATGATGATTATATATGTTGTGCATACAATGTTATATGATGTGACCCTCTAGGACATGCATACTAGGATGTTTAATAATATGATATGGGGTGAAAGGATAAAAAGGAATAAAGGGGAAGTGAGTTGACTAAGGGGACATGATATTGACCTTAATATGTCATGATCCATGAGGGGGAAAATAGAAGGAGATTATATCAAAACGAATGAGTGATGCAACTCTTGCATGGGAGGTTTCTAGGGTTTGCATGAGATGATCCTTATGTAAGAAAGGTGTTAGGGTTTGAGCGGCCAACTAGGGTTTTACGGTCACATGTATGATTGGTGAGTAGAGTGATGGGATTTGGATTGAAACTAAATAAGATGAGGTGCTGGACAATAAAAGAAAAGTTGGGCCACATAGGTCCTATTAGGGTTTCAAGGGAAAACCCTAGAGAGTGGTAGTGAGAGGATTTGAATGTCATAAGGTGTTGGGTCTCAACCCACATCCTTTGGAGTTTGGTTTTTGTTATAAGTAAATTTAAGGGGTAATGGAAGTTAGGGTGTGATAAGAGGCGCAAAGGTCTCAAGATATGGGACGGGCCCTCTCGAGAAGATAGAAGTAGAGGTCGGTGACATGCATGTCAAGGGTGAAATATTTTCAAATAAGATACGAATAAGACACTAATCACTTAAAGAGGAAGATTTTTGAGCCTGACGCAGACCATAAACCTTAAGCCCTAACCCTAACCCTAAATCCTAAACCCTAAACCCTACACCCTAAACCTTACAACCATAAACCCTAACCCCAACACTAAACCACAAACCCAAAATCCTAAACCCTAACCCTAACCCTAACCCTAAATCCTAAACCCTAAACCCTAACCTAACCCTAAACCCTAACCCCAAACACTAAACCATAAACCATAAACCCTAAACCTTAACCATAAACCCTAACCCTAAACCCTAACCCCAAATCCCAAACACTAAACCATAAACCCTAAACCTTAACCATAAACCCCAACCTAACCCTAAACCCTAAACCCTAAATCATTGATGGAATAATGCATAATATTTAATGATGTGTTTTTTTTTTGTTATTATTGGCAAATGGCTAATAGAGGAGGTAGAGAAAAAGCTAGGGTGGCGAAGAGGATAGTTACTGGCAGTGCTAGAGCACAAGCGATCATGGATCGTGGTAAAGCTCCACGTACTAGAGACAGAGATCATGTTCCCTTTGAAGAAGAGTATGATTATCCTAGAGAGGGAGCTTTTTCCAGGACTAACACATCTAGCCACATAGATAGTTTTATTTCATCACTGCCATCAAACAAAAATTAGAGATTGACTGGGCCTACTGGTGGGTGTTCACTCATTCCTGATCTTTTGACTAGTTTTAAGGGCCATTTGGAATACGCTATATGGAATTATTCTGAGGTAATTTATAGTAGTATACATATTGGTTTCTATAATTTTACTGTGTAATTTATTATTCTAATATTTATTTTATTGTAGGAACCATGTCCTGTACTGAGGGTTCAGTTTAGGACAAAAAACTTGAGAAGAATGCCCGACGATGATGAGGGCATAGGTATTGCATATGACTATATCAAAACCACGAGCCTCAAACATATACGCTCCACATTTTTCCACCATCACAATGCTCCACTCATCTTTGCTTTTGTTGAAATTGGCACCCATAGACCAACACCTTCCACCTTTCGTTTGGTGAGATGATGATCACTTTACATGATGTTATCTACATTATGGATATTAATTGTCATGGCCATGAGTATATTAGCGAGAATTTTCCTAGTGATGGTGATGTCATAGAGCTTCTGTCTGAGATGTGGGGTGAGCCTGATATGTCGGTTAGATATGCTTTTGTGAAGGAAAGTACGATCACATTAGATGATATTTGAAATGCCCCAAAAATTTATAATTTTATAAATTATATTTAAATGAGATTTTATTAGAAAAATTATTTAAATAAATTATTTTTATTAAAATAAAAGTATAATTAATTAGGGTTATTCAAGAAGAAAATAATAAATAATTTTTATTAGAAAATTTTGGTATTTTAAATAATTAAGGATTTTATTTTAAAATTTTATTAAATAAATTATTGTATTTAAAATAAAAAGAAAATTTATTAGGGAAAATTAAGAAGGAATTTACAAGTATTTTAATTTGAAGAAATTTTGGTATTTTAGCTAATTAAGGATTTTATTTTAGAAATGAATTAAATAAATTATTTTATTTAAAATAAGAAGGAGAAAATATTTTCAAATTAATATGAATTTTATAAATAATTTAATTGAAGAAAATTAGAGTGATTTGCTAACTAAAATTGAATTTATGGAAAATCTTTTAAAAATCCTAATTTAGTCTAAAAAGGGATTTAAATATTATTTTAAATAAATATTATTATTTTCAAATATCCCAAATATTTTAATTAATTTAAATACCCAAAATAATTATTTTTCTCTTTTCTTTTTTTTTTCCTTTTCTTTCTTTTTCTTTCTTCTTCTTTTCTTTTTCTTTTTCTTTTCCCCCGACTTGGGCCAGCCCAGCGGCCCAAGCCCGTCTTTCCCTTACTTTCCTTTCTCGCGGCCCAAACATCCGTCCGTTTCTCCTTCAGCGTAGCCTGCCTCGAAGCGCCGCGTTTCTTCTTTTCTCTACTCAACACGCGTCGTGTTGTTTAATGAATTTTAACCGTTGCCGCCCGGATCGCCCGATCTCCCTCTTCTCTTCTTTTCTTTCTTTCCTTTTTTCTCTCGGCTGACCGGACCAGCCCAACCTTTCTTCTTCCCCAGCCTTCGCACCTGCCATCCCCGCCACCGATCTGCCTGCAACTCCGCCGCCCAGCCGAGATTTTCGCCGCCAACTTCGCCGTTGATCTGGCCAATCTTTCTCCTCTCTCCCTCACCGATTCAACAGCCTCATCAGCCCAACCTACTTCTCCCTTATTCTCGCACGTTTTACCCTTTCTCCCAGCCTGCTACCCTCCTGCTGTTTTGATTTCTGCCGGCCAACCTCGCCACCGGCGACCGGAACCCTATCTTTCCTATTTCCTAGCCGATCCACAGAACCCTACCCTCTCTTCTAAAGCTTATAAATACCCTCGTAAGCAGCCCTGTATCGAGCTTTTGTCTCCTACCCAGAATTTCCCATCCTTCTCGCCGCCACCCCTTTTGACGCTTTGCCCGCCGCCTCCGGCCAACTTATCCGCCATCCCTGGCCACCAAACTCTTCCTTGAACCTTCCTATAGCTAACCAAACCTCCCTCACCCTTCGATTCTTCCTTCACAAGCCGACCCAGATGTGCAAAGTTGCCTTCCCAAACAGCCCTTTCTTCCACCTCCGCCACCCTTTGCCCCACCCTTAGCCACCTCTTCCCCCGTTTCTGCCTCTTATTTCACCTCCAAAATCTTCTACAGACCCTTCTCTATCTCCCCATACCTTTATTTTCCTCTTTCTCCCTCTCCTCCTCTCTCTTTCTCCTTTTCCTCCATTTGGCCACCACCATCGCCGCCGTGCGCCGCCACCTTTGGCTGTGCCACCACCCTCATTCTGTCCCTCTCCTTTTGGGCAACTCAAAACACCCCAGCTCCCCTCTTAATTCTCCCTATCTTATTCCCAGCATGCAACTTTCCCCTCTTTCTTTTCTTTTTCCGACCACCGTCGCCGCCGCCGTGAACCACCGCCTGTGTCGCCTATTCCCACCAGCCTATGGTTGAACCCTAGACCCTCTCAGCTATTTTTCCTATTTTTATAACCCTTAAATTATTTTATTTCAATTATTTGCATATAAATATTATTATTATTATTCTTAATATTTATATTTTTAATATGCATTATTATTATTATTATTAGTATTAATGTTTTTATTATTATTTATGTTGAGGGCTGAAGCCTATTGTATTTTAATTCGATTTTATTATTATTCTTCTTATTATTTCTCTATTTACTATTATTAATATTAAAATGTTATAAGTATAATTATTATTATTATTATTCCTATTTCGAATTTCCATTATTCTTATTCCATTATTATTAATACAAATATTTTAACATTAGTTTTTCTAATAATGTATTATTATTATTATTATTATTATTTCATCACTATTATTATTACTAAATTTGGTTATTTAATTTACTAATATTATTATTAGTATTATTATTTTAGTAAAAGGGATGAAGCCCTTATTTTACTATGTTTTGATTAATATCCTTCTTATTATTATTGTTACTGTTTTTAGTAACCTTATTATTATTAATATCGATATTATTTTTGGTATTTTTGGTATTATTATTTTAATATTTTATCAAAGCCTAGTCTTATATTAAGTTAGTTTTTAATAGTATTTTTGATAGGAGGGAGTCTAACTTTAGTTTTTCCCTCGTAATAGGTGAGACCAGTCAAAACCCTAAGGAAGCGTAGGAGCGTGCTCCAAGACTGGTGTCGTTTTAGGTAAGGGTGTTACTAAGGCCATTATGTGCTTATATGCATTATGTGCTTCATATGCTATGTATTTTATGTTTATGATTATTAATTATTTTGTATGTGGTATGACATGGAGTTGAAGTATGTTTTTGTATGGCATGTGTACTATGTGTATGTGACGATATGTGTTGTGACCCTGTAAGACATGCATGAGAGGATGTCGATGTGGTTTGTGTGGAAGAAAGGATGAAAAAGGAGGATGGGGAAAGAAGTTGACTAAGGGAAGTGAGTTGAATTAATTTTATGGTTTTATAAGGAATAATCTAATGTATGGTTTTATGTGAAAGAATATAATTTATCGTTTTATGCGGAGAATATAATATATGGTTTTATTTGGGAGAATGTAATTTATGATGTTATATGGGAGAATCGAATTTATGGTATGTTTGGGAGAATCTAATTTATGATGTTAATTGGGAGAATCTAATTTATGATGTTATATGGGAGAATCGAATTTATGGTTTGTATGAGAGAATCTAATTTATGGTTTGGATGATTTTGTATGGGAGAATGTAATATATGATGTTATATGGAACAATCTAATTTATGATTTATATGGGAGATTCAAATTTATGATTTTATGTGGAAGAATCTAACTTATGGTCTTGTATGGGAGAATCTAATTTGTGGTTATGAATGGGAGAATCTAATCAATTGTATTATATGGACAAATCTTTGGGTTTTCTATGGGTTGAATCTAGGGTTATAATTATATGGAAGGATCTAGGGTTGCATGGTTGAAATTAGGGTTTCACGTGGGATTTTAGGGTTTGCATGAAAAAGTTCGAAGGTTTGCATGGGGAGGTTATTGTCTGCATGGGTATGAAATGTACGTGTGGAAAGATGATTTGGGATGTAAGGAAGGTAATGTAAGTTTTGTTTGGGTGTTTGAACACTTGGGATGAAAAATAGTACGTAGGACATTATAAGGGTATGGAGGAGACTGAGTTAGGGTTGGAGTGACTAACTATGGGTTGTTGTGATTAACTAGAGTTGGAGTGGATAATTTTGGGTTGTTGTGATTAACTAAGGTTGGAATGGCTAATTATGGTTGTTATGGTTAAATAGGATTTGGAGTGATTAACTATGGGTTGTTGTGGTTGATTGGGGTTTAGTGTGGCTGCTTAGGGTTTTTGTTATATCATGTGTACTTGGTAATTAAAGTGTAATTATGAAGATGGTATTTATGAGTTGAGGTATGTGGGGTGTTAAAATGATTTGGGTTGTGTGAGGTAGAGTAAGATGGGCCACTAAGGCCTAAATTAGGGTTTCGAGATAAAACCCTAGATTGAGATGTGGAGTGGACTTGGAGGATATGTGTTAAAGGAGTGGTTCATGCATGTCTAGGGTTAAAATTGTCCGAATAATATACTTAAGACATTAATCACGTAAAGTGGAAGATGTTGAGCCGAACCCGGACTGATCCACCGACATAATAGTGGCCAGGTACTACGGTAGCCTGGAGACCAATCCACCGGCTTAATAGTGGTAGGGTATGTTACCCTAGTGACCGATCCACCGGCTAAAATAGTGGGGGATCCCGAGATCAACGAACCAAACTATATATGTTGTCAATAAGTGGGAAGATACTAATTACTTATAGTGGAACACCGTGCGAGAAGGGGCCAGACCGATCCACCGGCATATAATAGTGGTAGGGTATGTACCCTAAGTGACCGATCCATCGGCTATAATAGTGGCCAGGAGCCAGAGTGCCCTGGAGACCGATCCACCGGCAAAAATAGTGGGGTTCCCGTACTCGTATGGACTTGATAAAGAGCATGGTGTCAAAATATTTCGATAAGGGATTATGAAGTAATTAATCTAATCTATATTGGATCTTGGCATTTTCCACCTGATCGTTCATTTGCCTTTATATTATTATGCTGGTGATTATACCCTATAATTATTCTGCATGGATTATGTGCTTATGTGTTGCCCTTAGTGCTCGGTTACCTTATTCAGTACGTAGCGCACCGATCACCCTTTTCATGGGTGCTGCTCATTCCCACGAGTAGTGTGCCCTTCTGACTTTGTGCAGGTGGGCGAGACATCAGTCGGGGCTGTGTGTTGAGCATGTTTGGCTCAAAGTTCGAGAGAGTTGTGGACGTATTTAAGTCTTTATGTGATTCTATTTCCTTTTATTAATCTTTTATCGGTTATAACTATTTCTCTTTTTAAGTTGAATAATAATTCCTTATGCGTACTTTGATTTTTAATGAATGATCTTTCGAGTTCTTTTATGAACTGTTGGTTTGAGTTTAATGTAAATCTTTTCTTAGCCTTAGCACTTGGTACTGGAATGGTATGAGAGAACCGGTTTGGTACCAAGTGTGGTGGTAACATCCCCAGAATTCACAGGTTTTAAATTAAGTATTTTAATTACTTCCGCTTAAAAAAAAAGTAGTGAATTTTGGGGTGTTACAATATTTATTATAAGTTTACGGTTGACCGTAGGTGGTACCTTCTATCCTATACGCTTATTATTGACAAGTCCAGCAACCGTGCTCCATTATCAGTGCTTAGATTAGTAGTTGGTTTATGTACATTAGGAGATAGAGCCCTTAAAGCTGGGAATTTAGCCTATTTGTATAAGAAACTTGGGATAGCATATAGAACCGGGTGCAAGCAAATTGGTGGTTGCATGACACTTTTAGAGGTAATTCATTATTGTGTTTTTGGTTTTTACAAAATTTGTTTAATTGTTTGTTTAATCATGTTATATGTGTATTATATTTGTGCACAAGCATGTATTTATGAGTATTTCCCTTGCTTTCATCGGAATTATTCTCGTACGTATAATCCTTCATGCGATACTGCAGTTATGAGGTAGGACACATCTCGTCAGACTATTCCACTCGAGTCTATAGATGGCCTAATTTAGTACGAGAGGTAATTGGATTCTTTAAAGGTATAATAGGTTTGTGAAATAATTTTGTGTAAGTAATTTCCAATTGTTGATTTCTTTAAATAAGTAATATTCCAATTTGTTGTACATGTGTTTGTAGGTCGACTTCTTAACGTTCAATCATGATCTGAGTATGAAACATACTAAGTCGATGTACCAAGGTGGTCTGCGCTTTTTGGATTTAAGCAATCATTATATGCTAGACCGAGTTTCTTGATAGTTTGGCTACCCTCATCTCATCTCGATTCCTCCTATCATTCCAGCATATGGATTCTGTTGAAGTGCTAACATTAAAAAGTATAAGGTAGGTTACTCTAGTTGTGCATAATTTTGGAACATTTGACCATACCACCGACTAGATTTAGCTCCAATTTTCTTAGGTTAACATATAAGCATGATGCCTCAGCCGAATACCTTCTTTGGTATCATCCTTAGATGTATCTAGTAGCCCACCCTATAGTAGTAGATCAATGGACGAGTGATGCTCCATACATAAGGACAGATGTGGAGATAAATAATGAGTTGATGGGTGGATTCCGCTATTGGTTTAAAGAAGAAAAGAAGGATATAATTGATAAGGATGAATGTTTTGATAGGTTGAAGGAGGTGTACCTTGCCATGGATAGGTTGAGATTATCCTCTAATGAAGAGAAGGAGGGTGAGCAAAACCCTAGCGATGATATGTAGTAGATTTTTTTTATGTACGGTACGGTTTAATTTTATTTTTTAGGACTGTGTTATCAGAACAATTTTATTTGATGTATGCTAATTTTAATTTTACTTTATATAATGCAATAAACTAATGTACAACACGTTATAAAATACTTAACATAATGCAATAAACTAATGTACAAAACATTATAAAACTAGGAGAATACTTTAAGCACAAATAATCAACCTAAGTCCCCATTGGTGGACACCGATACCCATTTAATTATGATACTGCTGAATACTATCATGATGTAGCTCGTCCCATTCAGATATGCTTGAAGCAGCATATCTATACCATTGATTAGATATAGGTGGTAATATTACATTTTCCATCAAAGTTACCTACAACCATATACAGTATCATAACATGAGTGTTAGACATATATATATATATATAATATACAAAAATTTGAGTGCAATATCTTACATACCGATACGTAGTGCAACAAATTATTCACACTTAAGATGGTGATGATCTGATCAGTTTGTTCTCCATTAGGTAGAGCTCTGTGCGATAAACAAACATTACGTTGTCACAAAAAGGAAGCTAAAGTTAGGCTAATGCCATCATTTCTCTAGTAGGGCTGATGCCTTCCAATGTACCAAGTGTTGCATATTTTCGGCAATAGGATCAATAAAGGTAAGAGCATATAACTCTTCATGAGCCACCAATTCCCTATACACTGTGACTCTAACATTTGATCATTCTGATTCTCTACCAAAGAGTTTTAGTGAGACCGCTTTAAAACCATAGTTTCCATCGCTCAAAACATCATACCAAGGTTCCACCCACGGGAGCATGACCGGCTCAATATCATAAGACCATAGAATATCATGGATGACTCTACGACTCCTCCCAATACTATTTCTCCCACCAATACTTATTCCTCGATTTGATCGACGAGGGGAATAGCTACCTCTACCAAGAGATGTATGTTTTGATCGATCAGGGCATGACAAAACCTCTGCCACGTCCTTGACCCAATCGACCTTGGCCCGTAGGTGATTTCGAATAAGTACGCTCTATATGCTCCCACTTTGATAGTTCCCTCCATGTGCTATTACTGGGGCATCTTTCACTTTATTGTACATTCAGTTCTACCATACTTGTCTAGGTGAGATTGAGCATATCACCAATAAGAATAGAATAGAAATGTAGATGTAATGGGGATTGGTGAAGCATCATTTGCACATTAGACATAATGTTAGAAGAAAATAGACGTATGATTTGATTAACAATTGAATAATCAAATGCAAACCTTTTTTCTTTTGGTTTGAAAAAAAATGAAAGTCTTCCAAAATTTATGCACTGCCATACGGGAATAGTTTTATGATCTTGTTTGTAATAAAAAATCTCGTGTGCACAGAGTAGATCATGTGTCAACATCAAGTAATACCCACATCTAAAGGATTTAGGACCAACCATATTGAACCTCTTACTCTCCTATGGTATCAACTCCAATGCTCTATGACATACAACTGACGCGAGCTCCTTGAGCAATATATTATTTGTAAAGTAATGTAGAATAATTACCCATAATTTAGGACCACCTCATTAATTTAGAGTCTCATCAGTGTATCAATCTTCAGGCATAATGTGTCAAAACTCATCTATGATAATGATATATATTTCTTCAACTTTCTATGTTCACTTTCCACCCTAAATATGAATTTAAAAAAGTAAGTAATGGTTAATTGTTACACATCAATAAGTTAATATATATTGAATATTTATTAAAAAAATATACTATACTTGTTGGTCGTAGGAGTACCAAAGTGAATGATTCTATTGAACCAAACTGAAACAAACCTCTCATTATATGGATTCAACCAGGTCTTATACACATATTGTAAAAGATGTGGAAATCTGCCTCATTTGTCACCCATTAGTGGAAGCTCATTCTCATATGTCTCAATTGTAGTGGCTTGCACAATCTTTCTCCAACATCCTAGGAAACTTTCTCCCACTACTACACTTCCCAACTTCTTTATAGCATGTGATAAAACATTCTTACTAATGTGCCATCTACACAAGAAGGGTGTTGCATTAGGAAAGACTTTTGGCATAGTTTGTGTCGGTCCTAGTTTCCTATCAATGATCACCACATTTGGTTCATGGGGCTCCATCAATCTCTTTACCTTATCAAGCACCCATTCATTGTTATCTTTCTTTTCCTTCGTCATAAATGCCAAGGCAATGGTAAATTTCTTACCACCAGACATACAACTAACGACCTCCAAGAAAGGAATGTTATAATTATTAGTTTTGTGTGTGCAATATAAACAAATGACATATGGAAACGCATGAAACAAAGCAATATAATCTGGGTGTGCAAATACAATGTCACTAACCATATCAGAGTTCGGCAACTGACGATGCCATGAACGATATTCATTTATTTCCATAAAGTGCAATAATTGTTACATAATTGTACACCCTATCAAACTCTATACCTTAAACTTATATCTAGTATTGTAGATTGTTCTTAGTGTTGCAGTATTATCATCATCACTCTATTTCAACTTGTTGACAATCTCCCTTGGTTTGACATTTATTTGTGTTAGCTCAGCCACCAACTTGCGTTCTTCTAAATATTATCAACAAGCAAATGAATGCTCTTGTAAATATATACCCAATCTATGACTATGCATTCCAAATTCTACCACTAGTTTCCAACCATCACAAACATCTTTCCTTCCACGAATCCTAAACTCATAGCCACACTTTTTAGTCCCGGTATATCCAACACTTTCCGGACTTACTGAATGTTGTCTTCTATAAGAACATCCTCTTTCATGACGAATCCATAACCTTTTTTTTTATCTCTCCATACCAAAAACCATATTATATGGCCTTCCAATTTCATTAACCCAGCCAATTAATGACTCTCGATCATTAAAAATCTCATCTGTTACAAATAATCCACTCCAATCAGTATTAATTGAATATGGATTCTGTAGATAATATTCAAAATACGACATTCTTAGTACATAAATATATAAAATGAATAAAAATAATTTTTTAAAAAGGGTAAGTTGATGGGTGATTTGCCCATTAGATTTACTCAGAAATAGGTAAGTTTCCCATCAGATTTACTCAGAAATAGGTAACTTGTCAATCACTAAGTCTCTCTGGCGGGTAACTTGCTCGTCAATTATTATTTCTAGCGGGTGAATTTCCCGTCAATCATCACTTCTGGTGGGTGAATTACCCATTCATGAATCTTTATGAAGGGTGAGTTGATCGTCCAGTGTGATATCAAACGGGTAATTCACCCGCCAGGTGCAAAAATTACGTAAAAAAATTCGGCCTACCATTATTTCTTCTAATTTATTTTCACTAAAAAAATTATTGGAATCATAATATTCATCCCTATTCTTTGTATTCAATGTTGTCAAATATTAATTTTGTGTAATTATTTGAGAAGAAGAGAATAAAAAAAATAGAGAGAATTTAGCTTGACTGAGTAGAAGAAAACAAATGAAGGGGTATACTGGTCAAACAAAATTCAGCCCTTTTTTAAGAGTGTGAACTTAGATAAAGGGGTGTGTAAATAACAACGTCCTTTATTAACATACTAAAACCACTAATTATGAGCTTGTTTGGTTTTACTTAGGAAAATTAGTTTTTTATATAATTAATTATAAAAAGTAATTATAGATTAATTATTACTGTTCGGTTTTACTTTTTAAAAGTTATTTTTAAAATTAATTACTTAAAATTACTTTTTATAAGTTAAAATTAAGAAGTAGATTCTATCTACTTCTGAAAATCACTTTTAGCTTGTACCCGGTACGGTACTAAAATTATGTAAAATGTCAGTTAAAACATAAAACATGCTCCACAGCTCTCCGATCGTCTTCACCCATTCTGCGTTCATCTCTCCCCCATTGCTGCTTTGCCCGTTCGACTCTTCGTATCTAATCTTCTCATATTATTAGGTTGAATGATCCTGAGGATGATCTTGTCTCTCTTTCTGTTGCTCAGAAGGATGATTTTGAGGAAGAGGTGGTTAAGGAGGTTACTGAAGAGAAGTTTTCTACTTTTCCCACATCCTCCACATCGTTTGAAAGAGAGACGTAGAGGATCACAACGGTTCTGAAGGTTGAAGAAGCTTTGGATATGGAAATAATTACTCACCAGGTTTTCTTCAATAAAGTGAATGGAACCAATCAATTTGTCAACATGAAATTGGACTCACCCAAGTCTGTAAACAAGGGAATCTTACCTCAACTTGATGTGGGCGTGCATCAATTTGAGGCAAAAGTTGGAGATCTTGACAGTGATGACAAAACCCTAGATATGAATGAAGAGGAAAAGGAAGGTGTTCCTTGTTGGGAAGGGGAACATGATGTTGTTGTTCATGATGGTACTGATAAATCGAATTTATGGAAGTTCAGAATGACTGGAATTGGAGCTCTGTTCTCCTTTGGCTTTGGCGGTGGCCATCAAAGGGAGAAATAACACCACCAAAGCGTTCATTTCCATGTCTTCGCTGATGATACGGTTTTATTCATGTCTCCGTTCTGTTTTCCTTACTATTTCTTGCATGCCTTTTTTTCCCCTCATTTTTGATTTCCACAAATCTCAATTTCCTCAAGCTTTACAATAGATAGAGGAAATTAATAGGCACTTATCCCGTGTATTCAACTGGACTATAAGGTAAGTTTTCCTAGGCTATTCTCTATATCGTGTCAGGATAATGATAGAATTGCAAGTATGGGTATGTGGGACGACGCTCATTGGCATTGGCACTTAATAAGGAGGAGAAGATTTTTTGCATGGGAAGAGGATCAGGCTTGGCAGTTGCATGACCTAATTAATTAGTTGCTGCCAATTATGGGCAAAGATGAAAAGAATTGTCTAGAGCCGGGACACAAGTGGAGTGTTTTCAATAAGTCGTTCAGTGAGGTTGCATATTGGGAGGGTTAGGAAGGGTGGACCAGGCCAACTAGTAACATAATATGGATGGGTATTGCACCACCGGGACTAGAGCTCATCATGTGGTTTGGCGTTCAGCAGAGATTAAACACAAAAAGTAGGCTGGCACATTTTACTTCTATTGGATCGGTCGGTAACAGCTAGGGATGTAAATGGGGCGGGTTCGGGGCGGGTACCTCCATACCCGTACCCGATACCCGATAAGTATATTATACCCGAATCTGTATCCGTACCCGAATGAATATCCGTTAATATATCCATATCCATATCTATCGGATATCCGTTACCTGACGGATAATCCGTTACCCATTTAAATTACCCAATGAATATTACCGGACTGATAAATGCGTTACCCGTTTAGATTTTTACGTAACCTAATTTATAATTCCGATGTTATTAGCCTGTTCTTCAATAAAAATAGAAAAGCACAGGGCATCACTATAATTTGGATATTTTAACTTCATTCAATCAATGATTCTATTTTTACCTTAAATTAATACCACACTAATAGTTGTATAGTAGTTTGCATTTGAGCCCCACATTTTTGGGCCATAGATTAGTGCCGCGCCATGTGCCTACAAATTTGAATTATTCACTCATTTCTTCAATTATTCTATTTTTTTCAGGGATCGACTACTCGTAGGGATCGAGGATATTGGCACTACATGCATTGTCGGTGGCCAATTTGATGCCCGCTGCTGCTGGTGCCAATAAATTGAAATTAACAAAAAAATTAAAAACTTTTTTGTTTGCTTTCATTTTGTTTGTTTTTTTCACTTGTCATTTGATTACATGCAGAATAGCATGTCATAAAAATAAAAACAAAAATGAATGCGTAGTCTGTATAACCCTAAGATTGAAGAACATACAATGTGCTGATTACTGAAGACTCGAAGTGACAAAGCATGACTCAGTGTGCTGTCACTGTGCGAACTGCAAAGGAGTAAGGACTCGATCACTCGAAGGCACTCAGGCAGAAGGCTCGAAGCAGAAGCAAGCAGGAAAGCAGGCAGCAGCGATGCCAGCGAAGGACGGAAGGAAGGAACAAGGAGGAAGTGTCGACTGGAAGTGCGATTGTGCAAGTGCCGTCTGCCCTGCCGAAGGAAAATAGGAAATGGAATCCCTATTCGGCTATTCCACTTTCCAGTATTCCCTAATAAGTTAGGGTTTTAAATTAATGAATATATTAATTATGTTATATATATGAAGGGTAATAAGGTAATTTTATATTGGGTTTTATCCGACGGG
This sequence comes from Tamarix austromongolica, assembly GCA_039764185.1. Classification (NCBI taxonomy): domain Eukaryota; kingdom Viridiplantae; phylum Streptophyta; class Magnoliopsida; order Caryophyllales; family Tamaricaceae; genus Tamarix; species Tamarix austromongolica. Next base: position 34,613,302 of record CM077814.1, read on the forward strand.
TACTGATACGGATATGGATACAGGTACGGATATGGAGACCCGTTACCCGTATCCATACCCGAACCCGGCGGATTCTTTCCCTTCATACCCATATTTGTTTACCCATATCCGTTTAAATATCCGTCGGGTATCGGATAAAACCCACCCCATTTACATCCCTAGTAACAGCATGCCCTTTCTGTCAGGGGGATCAGGAGACTATCAACCATCTGTTGTTACATTTCCCTGAAACTAGTAAATGCTAGTTATGGGGTCTATAGGTGATTGGGGCATAACTAGGTGATGTCGATTAATGTTATGGATGTGTTCTTGGCTTTGAAGGGGATGTGAGGTAGGAGGATGAAAATAAAGATTTTGGTGACAGCTTTTAATGGTATTTTTTGCTCGGCCTGGAGTTCCGAAATTAGATAGTCTTTGATGGTGTAGAGGTATGCTCAAACTGGATGCTCATGTTGATTAAAGATGGTGGGTTTCCAGATAAAGGAGGGTGAAAAGGAGTTTAACTACCGGATCAATGACATCATTTACCATGTCAATAAGATCTGTCTATGATGTTATGAGTTTTCTGAGTTTGAGAGGGTTCGTCCTTTTTTGTTGCTGCTTTGATCTTCGTCTCCTACCAGGTAGCTGGGGTTGAGTCGGATGGGATTTTTCATTGGTTGATGGTTTGCTACTGGGTGAGTGGTGAGCTAAAGAAGAGGTAGGTTTGATATCCTGGAAACTATCTCTAATGCATTTGCATGATATGGGCACCCTTTACTTCTGTCTTTTTGATTTAGACCCTTGTAAATCTGAATTGGATGCAATGATAAAATATTTTTTAGCAGTTTTAACACGAAAATAGGAAGTCTGCATATAATCAAGCATCACACGATGCAACAGGTAGATCTTCAAAAAGCTTTATATTTTTTAATGTTTATATATTTTTTTTGTAATATCTTTATTTTTTTTAATACTTTTTAATGTTTCATATTCTTTTTAATATTTAATATTACATAATTTATATAATAATTATTAGCAAAAGATATATATATATAGGAAGATAAAAATTAAAGATAAAAAATAAAAAGTAATTTTATAGAAAAATGAAAATCAAACACTAATGAGGTACAATAAGTAGTTTTTTAGTATTAATTACTTATACAATAAAAGTAAAAATAAATATATATTTTACTTATTAAAATATTTTTAAAAAGTAAATTTATAAAAGTATTTTTGATCTAAAAGTAGTTATTAAAAATAAGTAACAACAAACAAGGCTTATATCATAATAGTGCGGTAACCTATAAGGGAAAAAGAAACAAAAAAGAAAAAAAAAAGAAAAGAGAAATCATCCACGAGCCTAACAAAGTAATACAACACTTCGAATTTATTGAAGTCAACTTGGACGTTACTATTTTTGAACGAGCAGTGCTCTAAAATAGAACAGTAGAAAATTAAAGATGCGGAAGATCAGCAGCTCCTCAGCCAATACCAACAATTACACGCATATGAGGAAAAGAAAAATAGATGATGTGCTGCACATTACCTTTGGTAGTGATTGAGAGAGAAAAAGCAAGTAGTACTTAGGAATTGGGGACAACCGATGTCGCAAGTAGTTACCCAATCAGCAGCATCAGCCATCAGCGAATCGAGTGCAAGGTATATTATGGTACCAAGTGACGAACACATCTTGCTGACACTATTCTATAAATTGATCGATTGCTTGTATAGTGGTAGGGGTTATTAAGGTCAGGAAGGATATATTTTACGGTTAGGGAAATTCTAGAACTTGCTGGTTTACCAAGAATACATTATTCATAATAATATAAATTAAATTGCTCAAAGACTTATTTATTTACACCTCCCATAGATTAAGGGATTAGTTGTTAACTACGTTAATTATTAAACCTCTGTCAAATAACCTATTATTTATTTACCAGGACTATAAGTAAATATGGTAAAGGTGATCCGATCTAACCAATCTAACCAAAATTATTTGACTTGAAATTCAATATGGACTCGTAAAATTAAGCCTGATCTCAACCTAATTAATATATATCCGATTTGAATTTAGTTAATCTGATATTGACTTATATTTAAAATGATCCAAACCAAAACAATCCAATATGAAAAGAACTTGATCCATATTTAGATAGAAATTAAATAATAATATGATCCAAACTTACCTAACTCAAAATAACCAAACTCGAACCCGACCTATACCCAGATATAATTTTAAATTTGATTAAAATTAAATTCAAAATTAATCTATAAAGGTACTATTTTATCTCAATGGATACATAAATACCAATAAACTATCTTATAAATAAAATTTTATGTAAATAAAAATATACAATCCATATAACAACAAATAAAAAAAAATTAGCAAGACTTTGTTTGCCTCACTTTATTTTAATATCGTATTAGTATCAATCAGATTGGGTCATCGAAATTATTATTATTATAAAAATTATAATGAACATGATAATTATAACTATTATAACAATCATTATACTTATGTATATAATAACATTTATAATTGTATTTATAACAATATCTATAATAAGAATGGTAATGATACTAATTTATTATAGCAATTACATATTTTATGATAACAATTTATTATATCATTACATATATTATGATAAAAATTACTATGGTAATCATAACAATAAAAATAAATCATTAAATTTAATTTATTAATTATATTAAATTTATAGCAATCAATGTTAATATAAAATTTAAATTAAATAAACTTGTCCCAAATTCGATATGACTCGGAGTTTTGATAAGATCATATTTTGACATATTTTATACCCTTATAATCTTAGTTTTTAGTATTCTATTTAAATAATATAAGTGAATAATTATGATTTTATGCTTAAGTGGTAATAATTACATTAATATTATCATTTGAGCTAAAATGATAATAATTAAATAAAATTAGAATATAATATTATTTATTAATTTTTATTAAATTTTATTTTACAGATATTATTTTTTAAAAAAAAAAATAAAAAAAAAAAGAATCGGTCCTTTGGACCAACGGACCAAAGGCCGAAAAACAAGCGACCAAATTGAAGCCTGATGCTTGGCCACAAAAAAAAGGAAGCCGCACGACACATAAAAATCAAGAGAAGAGTAGACGTGCGAGGGGGCAGTCAAGGGAGGTCAGCGCAGTAACAGCAAAATAAAAGGTCAGCCTAAAGGCACCGCACGGAGAACAAGAAATAAAGAAAAAGCTGCACAAGGGACGAAACACAAAAGATACAGGCGTGACAACGTCAAAGAAAAAAGAGAAAAAAAATTGTGCACCATGGGTTTTTGATGCAAGTGGTGATCTTTCATGGCAGCCGCAGTGTGGGAGATTCAATTCTTCAATGTGGGGGTGACTCCTTGTGGGCACCATGGACCATGAACCCCTTGTGTGCTTGACTGTTGAGTCACCATGATTTACCTCCCCCAACCAGACTGTCGGACAGACAGGTTGGGGGTCCTGGGGCGAGGAATTTTGCCTTTTGATGCAAGAGAAAAAAAATTGTGCACGGATATAAATGTGTCAAGACAGAAAAGTTGGGAAGAATTTATACGGGAATAATTTATTTAAGATAAAATTAATTCTTTATCTAAATAAATTCTTGATCATTCATTTATAATTAATTTAGGTTAATTCTTTCTCTATTTTTAATTTATATTTTGGATATATATTTATGTGTAATTAAGTTGATAATTATGACTATCTGATTATTTATTATTAGGAAATATATTGAAACCCTAGATTAGGATTTGAAGTATAATTTTTTGTTTTGTTTTGTTTTGTGAGATTGTTCCTTGAATTTATTTTGATTGTTATTGTTTATATATATAATTCTGTCAAGTATAACTTATTTGGTACATGCCTTATTTTGGTTTTCTCATAAGTGATAGTATGTAGGATTATTTACCTGCTAGGTGGCCATATAAATATACTAAAATTTATGTGTATAAATTGCAGTTAGGTTATATAATAATTCACCTAATAGTTTTGTGACTTTAACTAAAGTAGTAAAACGTTTAGATATATGTGGGTCAAGGAAATGAAATACAGCTAGATTTGCTTAGTGTATTAGTTTGGGTACTTAAATTGACAGCCTTCTAGTTATACTCAATGCATTAAATCTAGTTAAATATAGGAGCCGCTTGTTATTACTATACTCCTAGTATTTAATAGGGTTAATATTAGTACTTTGTCGTATTAATCAATTAAGGAAAATAATATAAGATTTATGGACCTGCTTTTGGTGTATAACTTGATCAATCTCTTTCTCATAATTAAATACTGACTTAAAAATTAATATTATACTTTTGACCTAATCTAGTAGTGGATTTCAATTCCTTAACATATTTATCATATCTGTGGTTATCTATTATTTTTATTCTTATTCTATTTTATTTTATTCATTACTTTTATTATTTTATTATATTCTAATTTGATAATAATAATTTAAGATTACAATACGAGTTGAAAAATAATTTAAAAAATAATAATATTAGGTGTAAAAGTATAATTATGAATGTGTTTAATGAGAAAAACAATATTTTTATAGTATAATGAACAATATTATATGAAATGCAATAATTTATAAGTACCGCAATAACTTAGTTATTTCTTATGATAACATTATCATGCAATAAGTCCAATACTCAAAACATTTTATAATACCACAAGAAAATTATGTTGTATAAAGTTGTGCTATCATACGAACTAGAATATTTTTTGAAGTCAATTAATACTTTATGGAAAAAATATTTCATAACACTTATAATATTAAAAATATAAGGTACTATATCATATACATTCAATATAAAAATAATTATCATAAAATAAGGTTTAAATTTGAGTGGTATTACAACAATACCCTTGCGCTTGTCGGGTTCCTAAACAAAGTAACTACGTTAGCATGTATCGAAGGATCGTTTAAATATTCTGCCAAGCTACTTCCTAAAATGTCTAACCACTTGAACCCATGGGAAAGCTAATCAAATCATTCTATTGAAATACGATTGGACGCATGGAAATGCCTGTGTATCAACGCTCTATGTCTCTTACTTTTGAGAATAATAATTAGTAGCTAAACATTTAGAATGCGTCAACCTATCATAACAAAATCACCATCGGATACATGCGGTTATTCCTGTACTCATTCTTTTATTGTTAATAATAATATCATTACGAATATCTACTTTTCTTTGTCAATCGCAGTAAACTAATAATATATTAAAAGAATATTAATATCTTGTGAAATTCTTTTTCCCTCATATTCTTTTTATGAACCCAATAATATTTCATATCTTAGGAAAATAATATGAACTAATAGTTATATATATAACAATATACTTCATAAAAATTATACCCCACAAAAACTTCAATGCTAAAGACCGAACAATATTTCATCCAAAAATATATGTTATGAAACGGGCCAAACACTCAAAACCAAATTATATTTTGTTATAATTACATTTTCTTTTAAAAACTGTAGCTTCCAAATTTAAAAAATGTGGAATTTTACAACATTTCCTTCTTAGGAAGAAACTTCGTTCTCAAAGTTTGTCACAAAAGCAAAATATATTTACTTATAACTTAATATAAATAAAGATAAAATAAAATTTAAAAGAATTTTAATTATAGTGATATATATTTGAGAAAGTAAATCACACAAATGATATGATCCAAATAACACATATATATATATATTCTTTAACAAAGTTAGTCCATCATTAAATCAAGTTTTGCGCATGAAACTCTTGTGATGGCATCCAATAATATATTTATGTCAAAATTATATTTTAAAAGATTAGAATATGAGTGGGAATATGGAAGAAGCACTATATCACATAGTTTTATAGACCACATTATTAACATGTAATAATCGATGGGCAAACACAACTATTATAACACAACATGTTGTACGGGGATTGAAAGAAATACGAAAATATTAGTTTTTATAAAATTAGAAAACAGGGACAGAAGGAGACAGCAAAAAAAAAAAAAAATTTATACACACACACATACTTTATATATAGTTTAAAAAAATATACCCAATCTATTAAAATTAAGAGAGATTTTTTTCCCTTCTAAAATCACTACCTACCTTAGTTGATGTAAACTATTAACAAAACACAAAAACAAATAAAATTAATGTGACATTTCCAACACCAATTTTGATACCAAAAAGTTTTTAAAATGGGAGGTGACGTTTCTGTGTTACATTGGCTATCACACATTCACATTTGGATTGAACAAAACAATTCAGTGGAGTATTACACACAACCATGCAATGCTTCAAAAACATACATTCCTAACTTCATACTTTCTCACAAGTGGCATACCTAGGCTTTGAGAAAACACCATGGGTTTTCTTAAGAACAAAACAGAGGTTTCAAAAGGTTCTGGAAACTATAAAATTTGACTTTGAGAAAAACTAAAACTTGAGTTTTCAAAACCAAAATGCTTATAATTATTTTTCTATAGAACCTTAGGGGATAATATTATATGAAAAGATAATAAGAAAATCCTTATATCATGTAATCCAACAAATCTAAAATTAACACTTTGTGAATGCAATACTCCATATTGTTATAAAATTTATAAAATAGAAAATGTTTATGTTTAATAAAATTTGATAATGTTTGATATCATTTTGGAACTATAGCGTGGGTTTGAGGTAATAATGAATTTAAGAAAAATTTAAAAAATTGAATAAAATAAGTTTTCTGGTGAACCGATCAACTAACTCGTTATTTCAACAAAGGGTTTTGTTCAACCAAACTGATCGATTAGTCTGTAACATAGTCGATTAGTTTGGCTAACCTATCGACAAACTAGTAGGGTTGAGTACTTTTTAAAGTACGATTTTCTAGGGAATCACTTGCATAAAAGTGCAACTCTAATACTCCAACTCTAAGCTATTCTTGAATGATCCTGTAACACCCCCAAAATTTACAACTGAAAGATTTTATTTAAGCGGAAACGTAATTCAAACATGAATGTGTGTTATCGCTGTAATTGACATAAGTTTGGCTTATGAACCATTCTTATATCAATTACAAGAATAAATTAAGATGCGAAACATAATAAATATGGAATGAGGGTACTTCAAAACATAAGTAAGAGTTTTAGAGTCTACTTAAAAAATGGAAACCAAAATACATAAAGTATATATTTAGGGAGAAATATGACAAAAGAAGGAAACACTAGTTTAAAACAATAATTAGATAACATATCTCTCTGAATCCCAACCCCATACATAAGATAAAATCACTTCACCCCTATAAGGGCATCATAAACAACATAATCATTTAGCAGGTCCTCATTAACCTACACAAGTGAAAAAGGGGCATTTGTTAGTGGGAATGAGTAACACCTATAAAATAGATGATAAGTATGCTACATATTAATTAAGGTAACAATACAGACAAGAATGGTCACATAAGTTCATAAGATCGCAACAAGAGGTGACGTGCACATAGGATAATCTCACCGATTTATTTATTCCTTTCAAAATCATACAGTAATAGTGTTATGATCAATATTCATGATTTTATTTATGTTGAGTTCAGGGACCCTACTACTTTTAGTTGGTGGAACGGTAACAAAGTACAAACCTAGGGGAAAGACACTTCTGAGCACTATTCTCAACTAATGGAAATCTATAGCACAAGTTAGTAACACATCCTCAAGTGTTTGGATTGTCTTCTCAGTCTACCTATCCATAGCTAGGTGAAATACTGTACTCATTTTTAGTTTTGTGCCCATAACCTCCTACAAATTTTCCCAGAAGTGTGAAAGAAATATCAAATCCTTATCAGAGATGATATCAGTAGGTGTATCATGCATACTCACCACAAACCTCATATAAGTAGCAACCGATTGATTCATGCTTCAAGTTGACTTCATTAGTACAAAAACCATTGATTTAGTTAGTATGTCTATAATGAACTAGACCGTGTCACATCTGCTATGAGTCTTTGTTAGTCCACTCACAAAATCCATGAAGAAGGAGTCCCATTTCTATTCTGACACCTCCAAAGGTTGGACTAACCCTACAAGTCCGTGTTGCTAATTCTTGACCTTCTGACAGGTCAAAAATCTCACCAAAAACTCCTCCACTTCTTGCTTCATATGAGGCCATCAATAGATCTACTTAAGGTACTTGTACAACTTATCCCTTCTTAGGTGAATAGAATAGGGGGACTAATGACCTTCTTTCAAAATCTAGCACTTTGGAAAATTGCAACTCTAAAAACTCTCTGATACTGCCACATGAATAGTTGATGACTTGGCTTACCATAGAGTCCTCGACGAGTAGGTTCACCGCTATAATCATGTTCTACATGGTATCTACCACATCGTTGGTAGATGAAATGTATAGGTGACCCATGATACCTGACATAACCCCTTGGCTGACCCCTCTATTGAAATCCTAGAGTTCTCCCCCCTCGAAGCTGGGTCCTGCCTCCAGAACCCTATATCTCTGACTTTCTCTTTCTTAAGATATAAGCTTGCTTTTATAACATAGTGGTAGTGATGCAAGCCCGCTTGTATAAGGTGGCTAAGTCCTAGAAGGCCATTGCAACATAATTATCTATTAGGTCCTCATTAACTAGCATAGGCTCAAAATGGGTATCTATTTGTGGGAATGAGCAAAACCCATATGAAAATGATTAGTACACTACATACTTAGTAAGGTAACAATATACACAAGAAGGGTCACATAATTTCATAAGATCACAACAAGAGGTGACATGCACATAGGATAATCGTACTGATGTATTTATTCCTTTTCAAAATCATATAGTAATAGTATTATGATCAATATTCATTATTTTATTCACATTGAGCTTAGAGACCTCACTATTTTCAATTAGTGGAACTATAATAAAGTAAAATCCTAGGACAAAACACTCTCGGCTGCTATTATCAACCAGTGGAATGGTTCCAATAATATACAACCCAAGGCAAAATGCTATTGGCCATTATTCTCATCTAGTGGAACGGATAGGTACAACTGGTCTTGACCCACATGATGTTTCACTTTAAGTAATTAGTATCATACCAAAGATTATGATCATTTAATGATTTATTTAACTTGATCTCAGATACCCCATTACTCTCGACTGGTGGAATGGTAGCATAAGTACAACTCTAGAGAAAAACGCTCTCGCCCACTATTTTCGTTTGGTGAAATAGACAGGTACAACTAGTCTCAATTTATATAATCATTCACTTTAAATAATTAGTATATTATTTTTAATTTATTTATTTCAAGGTCATGACACAATCATATAAACATACTCATTCAAGGCACCATCCCAAAACATATCCTATAACATACCTTGTTTCCCTTAAAAGTCCTAATTTTGCAACCCTAGCATAATCCCTTCTCTAGTATTGCTTTAGCCTCCAAATTCTATACCCAATCATAGAATGTTTTTATGAACCACTTGTCTAACTACCACATATTATACTTGCAATAATAACCTACCCCTAGGGTTACTATTTAAGTCTCCTACCAAAACTCTAAATTCACAAACCTAGCATAATCCCTTCTTTAGTACTCATTTAGGCCCCAAATTCCACACTCAATATTATAATGGTTTTATGAACCACATACTAAAAAATCATAGCCTAACTTCTATGTCTTACACATGTGATAATAACCTACCCCTAGGGTTACTATTTGGATTTTTTTCCAAAACCCTAATTTTCCATTTTAGTCATAACTCCTTCCCTAAAGCTCATATGACTTTCCAATTTTACATTCATACCTAAGATGCCAATATTAACATCATATTGAAGTCTTAGTGCCAATCTCCAAATTTTAGCATATATGATCACGATTCCACTCTTAGGTTTTAATATTAATATTTAAAGCCTTTCCCCTCGTTTATTAACCACAAACCTTTCATTTTCACTCCAATTATTTCTTATAGCATCCTTAACCTATTTTGAGTCAGCTAACACCCCATGATACTCATCATCCCACTTTTTAACCATGTTGACCAAAATGTCCCTAGGATACTAAAATATATATTCCCCCCCTTCTTGAATCATGAGATTTCCAACATGAAAGATTGTTCAACCTCCTACACATACCCTTTTCATGAAATTCATGGCCTTTATTATATATAGATACTTCGTATTCAACACCATTAGATTTACACAACTTTGTTTCCTTTCTCTTCTAACATGCAATACCACATGATATATATAGCACCAAATTCAATTAATATTTCATACAAAGTCATCAACACAACAACACAAATGGGGATATGCATTATAACACAACAAGCCCTATCTATGATAGGTAACTTAAGCGGCTCTAGTCTTTAAGCATGCAATACCTACACTTCCCCCTCCACTACCATCAGAGTATCATCTTGATACACGAATATATGAAGTTTAGAATCTTTAAAGGTTTCAAAATAAAAGAAGACTAAAGCAAAGAAGATGGAAGGAAATAGAGGTAACCAACGTGGGAGTGCTTAGGTAGGGTGGTGTATGGAAGTGGTGGCGGTGATGACGTTAGTGATGATGATGTTTTAAGGATAGGTGATGGTTGGTAGCTAGGTTTGAGGTGATGGTTGTGTTGGGATTGGCAGGAGTCGATGTAACACCCCAAAATCACGACTTGAAAATTTCATTTAAATTTTGCTTTGCGAAAGCGGAAATTATAGAACTGTGGGTGTTACCGCCACACTTAACATAAGTCCGGTCTCCTCACCATCCTTACGTCAAGTGCAAAGGCTTAAAACAAGTCAAACCAACAAAAAGCAAGAGAAGTACAATACATAATCAAGGGTTTTACAAAAGAAAGAGTATCCATAACAAAGGACCATTTAGATAATTAAGTAGCTAACCATTTTAGAAAATAACAAAAGAGCACACAAAGGTGCAACAATGGTTTGCCTTACACTCATTCGGTCCATCAAAGTTGCAAGGAAAAAAGGAAATAGGGACAGGGTCCACTCACTCCATTAAGCCTACTAATCATCTAGATGACGCTCCTCAAAATTCTTCAACCACTGCATGCCATAGACGAACTCCTCTGAAAAGTGATAGCATCAGTACGACTTCCTCATACTGAGTAAACCACAACGCTTCCGAGAGGTAGCATACCCACGTAGCAATCATTATAAAATTAAGGCATTCCAATAAAACATACGATCACATGCAAAGCCATGATTTTATGACACAATTCCACATCATAGATAATGATACTAGTTAGATCAAATCCCTAGTAAAGGTATTGAAGACATGCTTATAATCTCACAACCATATTAACTTACCAATGACCATACTTTATAGCATAATAGGGAGAAGTAGTGACATTCCAAACAATCTAACCAAGGTTGAGTCACGCCTAATCCAATTATTACAATAGTATTATGGTGGGTGTCTAATCCGATTATATCATTTATGTAACAATTCTCGAGTGGAATATAATCCCATATCCATGACAATGATTGTCAAGGAGGTGGTACCAAATAATTCACACAATTCCAAGGCAAAACTCGCCAAAGAAGCCACACGACATATCATTCGTTCATACTAAACCTCATAACTCAAGTCCTTAAGTATGCGTACCCTCTATAGGGTGTATGGAATACCTACAGAGTAGAAGTGAGCCCCTTGACTCGAAGGCCCAAACTATGCACTTGGGGCCAAATCTGAGGCATGAGATTCCTTTCTAAACTCAAGTCTTCCTCTTTAAGTGATTAGTGTCTTATGAAATTCTAGGTTATTAATTTTAGAATAGCAAGGTTCATAATATTATAACTTATCCATCAATCAATAAACTAATTTCAAATCTAAACGACCACGAGGGTCACAACCATTCCAAGCCAACACGACCTAGAGTTAGGCATCATGCCATAGCTCGAATAATTATCCAATTCAGTTGTTCAATCCATTTGTCCAATTATTTCCTAAATTATTTTGAGGCCAACACTTAATTCAACTAGTCCAATTATTCACTTTGAATCACATTTTTGCCCTAATGACCAAAATACCCTTCAACCTATAACTACCACATTTTCCTTCACATTATTATCAAGTTTACCTCTATAGGATATTTTTCATGAAAATGCTAACATAAAATAGCTAACGATAATTTATTATACAATAATTTCTTTGGTACGATAAAAGACCATATTACCCCTAAACATTCACCATGCATAGTACATGTATACACTCCTAGCATGCATTTCTATTATCTCATAAAATTCATGTAATTTCCATGAATAAATTTCAAATACAAATCACGATATATAAAATTTACATTTTTACCCCTAGAACATGCAACACATAATAATCACCATTTAAGCACATTTATACTCTAAGTTAACATGCTATATGTCCAAAATTATCTAAAATATCCACGGGACACATTTAACTCATTTGTAGGTCTACCATGAAACACAAAAAATTTTCGGTTGAATTCTAACCCTAAACATGGACATTTCTCTTTAGTATAAATCCATATATGTTTTCATAAGCATACGCCCTAAATTTTAGATTACTACCTAGGCATATAGATATTAGCATGGTAACATATTTGATTCTACACATCATAATATTTACATAGGAATTAACTACAACATGCTTTCATTTTCTGACAAAATATACATTATTTGATCTAGCATAATTTTTATCCTAAATAATTAACCTATCATTTTCACACAAGTTTCTAGTGTCTATGGATTAGTTGGATTTACCTTTGAGCTAATAAAATAATAGCACCACAAAGAGCTTCTTCCAATAATACCTTAAGTGGGGTTGAGATTACCTAAAAATAAATAACACCATCCACAACTATACATGCATTAGTATCTATGCTAAATAAAATAATAGAATGACAACCTATGTGAACTAATACGTGAAATATGATTAGGGAGTTAACCAAGGCGGCCGATGTATGGAATTTCTACGTACCACACACACAGAAAGATAGAATACTTATGTCGGGATTAGTTTCTGCTTGGAGAGGTGAAAAACAAGAGAAGAGGGGTGCTTATCAATGCTAGAAGTTGGGTGATCTTTGGGAAAGGTTTCAGTGATGAAAAGGGAGAAGTTTGGGGGATGCAAACAAGAGTTTTTAATGCTAGAATTAAGGGGCAGGAGGAGAGTATTTGCAAGGAGAAAAATAGAGGACCTAAGAGAGAGGGAAGGAGGGCCTTTTCTGTAGGTTGAGACTTCAGAAAGGAAGGTAAAAGAAGAGGAAGGAATGGGATGCTGCAAGGTTGAGTTAGGAAGGGTGCAGCAGGTTGGTTTTTGGGGTTGAGGGTGTCGAAGTAGGTGAGATGGGAAAGGGGCCTGCAGGGGCAGGTTGTTGCGTGGGGAAGGAAAAGGGGTGGGTAGATGGCTAAAAATGTAGAGTAGGGGTGCAGGTTGAGAGGAGGGGAAGGTGAAAGCTGCAACTTGGCCGAAGGCCTAGGGTTTCATGGGGTTTGGGGCTGCAGGTGGCTGGGTGACGTGAGGGAGGTGGGTTGGGTTGGTGGCTACAACTTGTAGGGCTGGGATGGAGTGAGGGAGGGGTGTTGCAGGGAGGTGATGGGGTGTGTTTGGGGAAGAGGGAAGGCTACATTGTTGGGTGGTTGCTGAACAAGAAGGGTGCACATGCATGGAGAGAAGGAAAGGAGGAGATACGCTGCATGGGGAAGGGGATTTGATCGACAGGTTGGGGGGTTTTGGCTGGGGTTAAAGTGGGGAAAAAAAGATGGGGATTTGGTTAGGAATTAGTTAGCAAAAGTATCTCAAAGTATTAGGCTTTTAAGAGTATGGTTGTTAAGGAAAAAGAATCCTACCTATTCAAGGTTTTATTTTCACCAATATTCTCACTATTATTATCATGGTCAATATAATTATTATTTGTGCTATCACTATCTCTCTTTTATTATCATAATTATTTCTAAAATTATTATTCTTACAATCATTGTTATCCGTATTATTATTAAGAGTGTTACTCATAATAAGGTTTTTGCTATTACCATCCCTTCTATTTTGATTACTATCTACTCTCTTCTTATTATCGTTATTATTACCGGCACCAACATTTATCTTCCTCTACTCAAATATACAATAGTTCGGGTTATTATCATAAGTTAACAACTACAGACTTACTCGAAAAGACGAGAGGTTCATTCTAAAAAGAATCATGTGATTTATTTCACCTATTAATCAAGTTTTGAGTCTTGTATATCTAAATTAAGGATTTATTAACATGGGGTATTACAGTCGATTGTAGGTATTGGTGGTGCTATTAGTGGCTAGAAGTAGTGCAAGAAAAAGGGTGGTTGAGAGAGGGAAATAAGGGGGGAAAAGAGAGGGATAGGTATGGGGGTGAAGATGAGTTGAGGTGTCTATGGTGGGGTGCTTCTAGGATGGTGATGTCGTAGTAGGGAAAAAAAGAGGGCTAGTGGTGGTGTTGTGTCCAACCATGGATGCAGGCGTAGAGGAGGGATAAGGAAATGGGCCACGACAAGGAGGGGGTTGACATCTTGCAGCTGGGTGAAGGAAGGTGGTAGGGAGGTTGTAACACCCCAAAATTTACTATTGAAAATTTTTATTTGTAGTATTAAGTGCGGAAGCTAAGACAATCAAAACGAAGGGTATTACCACTACACTTGGTACAAGTCTGGTTTCCTTTACCATTCTCATGCCAAGTGCTAAGGCTAAAATCATTACTCCGCTTAAATTAATAACATGATTCCAGAAATTAGAATAGTGAGAACATTAGATAAATACTATGCTAATTAAAAATAACATCAGCATTTTACAAAACTCAAGATAGAAATCACAGGAGGACATAAGGGTCCAAATACAACTGGAAATAAGATAGCAACAGAGACACTAGATAGTCCTACACTTTCAAATCCGAATTACCAGCATTTAACTAAACTTGGAGGCTGATCTGTGCCCATTAAATAGGTAGGGGCCCAAGAGAATGAGCTCTTTAGTACTATGGTACTAAGTAACCCTTTATACTAAACTAATATGATAAAATAACATAGAAATCATGCAAGGCATACAACTAGCATGGCCTAAGACATATATATATACATGCGATGATTGAGATACAACAATCATTTAGATAATTAGATTCCATCAAGGTCACGTAGTACTCATATTAATTCATCTGAAACAACTGAACTTACTAATGAACATCCCATAGATATTCTCTGAAGCAATAATTAAAACCTAACTCTACACCATAATTTTAACCTTCACAGTATAATTCATTTTTCAGCATAAATCCCCAACCAATTACATACATCACCGGTATACTTACATGTACAACATAATAAAATTCATAACATTATAGATATACTTATAGATACGGCATAATAAAATCCATGACATCACATGTATGCTCACAGACATAATGCCAACACAGGGAGGTACAAAGGCTGCTACCAAAACCATAGGTAGGCACGAAGGCTACTACTGACACCACAAGTAGGTATGGAGGCTGCTATTGAAACCACAGGTAGGCACGAAGGCTATTACTAAAACTATAGGTAGACACAAAGGCTGCTACCGAAATCACAAGTACCAAAACCATAGGTTATAGGCAGACATGAAGGCTACTACCAAAACCATAGGTAGGCACAAAGGCTACTACTAAAACCACAGGTAAACATAAAGGCTGCTACCAAACAATACAATAATCTAATCATCATTATTTCAATCAAATCATATCATTTCTATTTTTATTTACTTTCTCAAGGAGAGATCAATCAACCTAGAGACACAAGGGTGCTCTAGTCATACTACTTCACCAAGGTAACACAATATACTACTGACTATCAACCTAAGGACGCAAAGGTACCTTGGTTGTACTGGTACACGAAGGCAACATAATACCCTACCAACAAGGACACCTAATCCATAAGTATGCATACTTCCTATTAGTCCGCAAAATAAAATAAAGTAAGATATAAGGCCTGACTGGGGCACTAAGGCACACCAGCAAAGATCCATAATATTAACTATGGGCTAAACCACTTCCTTAGGGTAACGACCCCTGAGGAACCACCATTCCTAATCATGAGGTCTTTCACTTTAAGTATTAGTATTTTATTAAGGTGACCATGAAATCGCATATAATATAGATAAATTCAATTTCCATACTTAATCGTTTTTGCTTATTTTCAATCATCCAAGACAACCACAATCAATGTCAATATTGAAGCCAACATTATAATATACTAAGGTCATCCTAGACTCAATTATTTATATCTGAACACTTTTAGGCCTAACAAGACCAAAATATCCCTAAAGCAAAATTCCCATATTATCATCTATTTAAACATTAATTCCATTTTATTTATTCATTTGTCATGAAAAGACTAAAACACCCTGAATAAATTATTTATTATGTGATTTAAATTATCGGATATGCCAAATGACCATTTTACCCTTATACATAATTTTTACACATAAAAATCCTTTTCCAAACCTTTAATCCATCCAAAATACAAGCTCATATACTCAATAGTAGCTAATACACATTAGACATGTTTTTGGTGATAAAAATCATAACACACTCAAAATGACCAAATTACCCCTAGGGCACTTATCCGTATTAATTATTCTAGAATTATGTTCAAATATGCTCAACTTATTATTTTATATATACCTATTATACAAAATATTTTTCAGACATAATAATAATTTTTATCACACATTCATACTCGATATATTTTATATCAGATAACATGCTCATTTTTGTGATTTTTATGATAACAATTAATAATATATAATTATATCATAACAGATCATGCTTAACACATTTCATGCATAAAAACCTGAATATGCTATCACGCAATATTTATCATTTTAGTAGAGTATAACGATTATCTGAATTCCAGCAAAAATAGTAGTATCATACTATAGTTATCAGATCCCGCTAATCAGCCTTTCGTACCTAAAAATAATACTACAATTACTAAATTAATATCTATTAGGTAAAATAATAATAATAATAATAATAATAATAATAATAATAATAATAATAATAATAATAATAATAATAATAAATATTTATTTTTTAAAAATTACCAAAATACCCTTACATTTAAAATGGGTACCAATATTTTACAAAACTCAAACATTTCTCACGCTGCGCATATAGCGTGAGCCTCGGGTAAAAATGGGTGAGGGCTGCAAGGGTAAGGCAGGGAGATGGGTGTAGGGTGGCAGTTAGTGTTGTTGGTTGGTGGTGGCTACTGGAGCTATGGCTGTAATAGGGGTGGCTAGTTGGATGCATGCACGAGCAAGGGAGAAGGGAGAAGAGGAAGATGGCAGGGGGTTCAGTGGTGGAGCTGTGGCTGTTGGTTGGGGTAGCTGTGGGTGGACGATGGGGTGGTGCCGTAGGGTGGTGATGGTTGGTTGTGCAAGGGTTGAAGGTAGGGGCTGCAATAGTCGGATCTATAATGAGGAGGGGGAGATGGGTAGATAGTCGAGGGTGTGTGGTGGGATGGAGGAGGAGGGAGAAGTCTGACTTCGCGGGATGGCTTGGTGGGCTAGGTTGGCTAGGATTCTACTAAACACTGGAGTTACGGTGGTGTGCTAGTAGGCAGACAAAAATAGAGGGGAGTAGGGGCTGGGGTGCTGAGGTGGTGAGGATGGGCTAGAAGGTTGGTGGCTGGTGGGGTGCTGGGGGTCGATGGTTGCCCAAGCTAAGGTTGCACGAAATGGTTGGGGGAGGTTGGGAGTATGCGTATGTGTGCATGAAGAGAGGCGGGTTGTGTTTGGTCAAGCAAAATGGTGCATGGGAGAAGGGGTTGGGTTTTGGGTGTCACTAGAGGGCTCGAAAGGGCAGAGAAAGGAAGGGGTAAGGGGCTGCAATGGGTTGGGCGTTGCAAGAAAGGGAGGTGTTGTGTGCATGTGTATATGTATAATGTAGGGGGGCTTGTTTGGTTGGAGGCTTGGGGAATAGTGTGTGAGGTAGGAAGGGAGTTGGGAGGGGGCTGTTTGGTTAGGGGGAATAGTTAAGTGCAAAAAATTCAGTGGCGAAGGATGTGTGCGAAAGTGTATGTAGTGTGAATATGTATATAAAAATGTAGAGCATAGGTAAGGATTTGAGGGAGATAGGGAGAGTGATTGGGGGAGGAAATTGGGGAAAGCAACAGGTAAGTTTAGTGGGGTAAAAATGGTAGGATAAAGTAGGTAAATTTTATTTTATTTTTAGTTTTAATTTGTATACCTTAAGGTAACGGGAAGAAAAATAATTCAGGAAAAATAATTAGGATTAGGATATATTTAAAAAAGATCAGAAAGAGTAAACAATCAGGAATAAATTTCAGAAAATTATTTATGGGTTACGGATCAAAAGATTATTAGTAAAATAATTTAGGATAAGATTTACAAGTATAACTAGGATTAAATTAAATAATTTAATTTCTATCAAAATTTTAACCTGATTAAATTTATACTTAAATCATCAAATAATAAAAAAAATAATAACACTTTTAATATTAAACCTCCTAAAATAATAATTAAAACTAATCACACAATTATTAATTTATAATTAAGGTTTTTAAAAATGGGGTATTACAAATGTTGACTAGGGTGATGAATGGAGGTGAGGATGGGTTAGCCAGTGGACATGGAGGTAGCATTAAATAACTAAAACAGATAAGGAGAAAGAGAAAAAAATAGAGGAATATGGGATTGGGGTTTAGCTAGCTCGTTAATGAAGGGGATAAAGAAAGGAGGGAAATGAAGGAGGGTGGATAGCGGGGTATAAATATAGGAGAGGGAGTATTTAGAGTGGGAAAATGACAAGGGAGGAATGTAGGGGGATTTTTGACGTGTATGGCAAGTTGGGAAAAAAGGGAAAGGAAGTAGGGTATAGGGGCTCAATGGTGTAAGGATGTAGGTAGGTGTAGGTGTGTAAGGCAACGGGCTTGGGGTGTGCATTGCGGGGGTTTCATGGTCAAGAGGGGTAACAGAGTACATGTAAGGGGACAGTAAGTCCCTATTTGGGATAGAAGAGGAAATGATAAAGGGAGGTTAGGAAGGTTATAGGTGGGGGAAGAAGGATAGAAAGGAAAAAAAAAGAAAAGGGAAAGAAAGAAAAAGAAGGAAAGGGGTGTGTGGGTTAGTTGCTGTATGGGGTGGAGAAAAAAAAGAAGGGAGTTGGGTTAGGTTAGTGTAGCCCAAGAATAATGAGAGAAAAGAGAAAAAGGAAAATAAGGAAGAAAGAAAAAGGAAATTTTTGAGTGTAAGATTTGGATACCAAATTAGGGTTCATTTTTTTTGGATATGTAAATATAAAAATTTTATCTATATTTTTTTAGGGTTGATTTTAGGTTAAAAAAAAAAAAAATATTCATATTAGGAATTAGGTTAGATCAACATGTTTGATAATTTGAAATGAAAATTTTATAAGATTTTGGGGTATTACAAACCCTTAACCATTGTGAGCATTTTTCAACTTTAGTTGCTGCCACAAATAGATTTGATGGCTTAATTTTGACTATTAAGGGAGAGGAAGACGTCACACTTCTCTTCTTATTCCCTTATACTTTTCAAACCTATGGAAGTATGCTTCGATTTTCAAAGTGTCCCTACATGGCCGGGATATTCTGTTCCCACTCCAATCTTCCATTTCCCTTCTTGTGTTTGATATTTTTTTTTGGAGGATATCGACCTACATTCTCTAGAAAGTCACCATCATTTGAGCTCTAAAATGGAATTCAACCTATTCTTGATAAATCCCCTTATTTATCTTATATTTGAACTGTAACATTAGGGTTTTCAATCTATTACATAATCTCACTCGTTTCTTAACTTATTTATTGGCTATAAATAATCGAAATTAGCCCTTCCTCTCACCTTTCTTTCAGCCTCTAAAATAACTAAGTCCTCAAGCACTTGTGTTAATCCCTCTCCAATTTGAGATTACATTTGAATTCCATTCATTCTTCTGATCCTTCCTCCTTCTCCTTCTTGTTTTATCCTTAAGTAAAAAAGATTTCTTTATAGGAGGATGTTGGGCTGCTTTCAACTAAATCTTTCTCTATTTTTCTCATGGTTGTGGTAAATATGTTTTCTTCTAGGTGAAAGTTGTTCAATGATTTTTGAGTTTTAATTTGTTATTTTTAAAGGTTTTAGAATGTGAGATCTTCTAGATTGAGTTTTTCCTCTTCAGCGGAAAACTTTACTAAGCATCAAGTAAGTCATTCTTACTTTTGAAATGTGGCATGAATAAGCATAGAATTTGATGTACTCTAAATTTTTATTAATTTAATATACATGCATGAGAGTTTGACTTTCTAATTTATCCATGTTGAATTAATTAAGAATTCTAAGAAAATTCTTCATTTATGGGAAATAGGGTTAATTTCATAAAAAAATGAAGCTTAATTTAGTTTAAGAGCTTGTTAAATCTTCGTATTTTTCTATGCCATGTTATAGTTTGGATGTGGTAAGATTGTATAGTGTGAATCACATATAAAATGTTTGTTATGTGCTGTCTGGGAGCAAACTAATCATCTAAACAAGCCAAACTGATCGACTAGCCTTTAGAATAGTTGACTGGTAGGCCCAAACCAATTGATTGGATGGTCTTATGGTGGCTTTGTTCTCTATCTACTTAAACCCATCGATCGTTTTGTCAGAATCTATCAACTTGTTTGACTAAACCAATCGATTGGTTTGAGGGAACTTTGAGAATTGATCAAGTCAAACTGATCGACAGGTTCATCCAAATCGATTGACTAGTTAGCCAAGAGTGTTGTTTTGTTCTTTTTGGACTTGCTATAGTTTGAGACTTTGCATAATGCTATAATGTGATCCTTTAATGATGATAGCGCACATCATGGCATGCATTAACTAACCTACTAGATGGATTAAAGGGATCATAATTCATGATATTCTATTTAGTGCCTTTGGACGACTTTAATGAGTAAATTGGTATGAGTATGCTATGATACTCCTTTTTAATGAGATAATCCAAATTTTGGCATAAATAGATTGACTTAATGGGTTGATTTGAACTTGTCTAAGAACCAATGGAGATCCCAACATAAGGTTTGAGGGTAATAATGGTTAAGATAGAATGAGTGTATGGATTTGTTACATGGATGTCTCATGGGCCTTGTATGATTACATAACCTAGAAATTAACACACTAATCACTTACTCTGGAATATAATAGAGATGTGAATGGGTTTTGGTTACTCGATCCTCGATTAGTTATTAAGGGTTAGTTAGCATTGGGACATTTATTGGTACCTTCAGGTAGGATCCTAGTAGATCCTAGTGTCTTACATACTCTAGACATTGATGATGTACTATGGGGCATCGAAAATAAAGGGTTGGTCATCTAGGTGATTTACTTGGCTTCGGTCAGACTTTATGTGTATTGGTGTTTACTTAGCTTCAGCTGGACTTTATGTCCTCTGGTTTAAATAGGCTTCAATGGTGTGTGAGATCATATGGTGGTATACAATCTCTTACTCAATAAGATTAAGGATAAGAATAAGAATAAGAATAAGGATGTGGATAAATGAAATGGAAAAGAAAGAGAAAGAGAAATAATAGCCTATAAATAAACCACTTAATGAATAATGTAAGCTTGGAAAATATACCCAATGGGAAATTATGTGAATGGATGATATAAACCCTAATAAGTTGTTTCAATAACCTACTTAATTATATGTTTTTATCTATAACATTTATGTTATGTTGATATGTATGATGAGTCCTGAATTGCCTAATTCTTGTATGTCATGAAGCCCTGATGCATTATATAACCATTGGTGCAGGAGCATCCAATGAACCTAATGATTGTCATATTCATATTAATCATCCAATTAAGGAAGATTTAGCTTTCTTAATGTTGGAGCCTATCATGTTAATGATATTGAAAAACATTCAAGTTGTTCTTGTAGGTAAGTCACATATTTGTAAGAAGAAGATGTTAATACACTTTAATGTGTACAAGTATTCAAAGCATGCAAGTCTATGACATACATGGGATGATACTTTACAATAAGAAGATATGGTGATGATATTCATTATTTGTATTAACTTGTTGTAAACCCTAACCCTAAGTGTATTTTATGTAAGTTAGGGTATTGATATAATTTCATGTATGTATCTTAGTCAATTGTATAGTTTTGTAATATTAATCCTTAGTATCATATAATCAATAATATTATGCTTTGGATTAAGGTTAATATGGTCTTAATTCAACCAAGATTAATGGGATGAATTAAGGAAAGGACCGGCTGGAAGCTCGACACTTCAAGTTGGAACTTCTTCCTATATATACTCTTGTACACAACATTTGTAAGGCAGATTTTTAATGAATAAAGCATTTGATTTTTTTTTATCAAACTTTGAGCTACATTAGCTAAAGTCTATCCTCTCTTTTTTGGGTCGACATTGGGTGAGGGAAATCTATGATACTACCTTCCTCAATCAATCTTCAAACGTGACACATTTGAAGACCAACACAAATCTGTCGAGTATCTTCAACTTTGTTAATCAATTTCTTCGACTATACTTTAGCTAATTACCTTGTTTCTTTTGCATTAATTCGTGGGTGATAGTTTCTACTACAATCTTCGATCCAACCTTCCAGCTACTTTGATAAAACTACATCAACCATGATAGAGCATGTGTATCAAATAGGATGACATAAGCATGATATGTGGTCAATATGATCTCCATATTATGCTAGGACCTTGTATACTTGTGACTTCCATTGAAAAGGTAACTTGTTTTACTTAGTATGAAGTGTATTAATGTGCCTATTTGTTAGGTCACTTGCTCAATTGCACAAACAGAAGACCATGTGAAAGTTTTGAGGGATAACCAATAGTGGGCCTACCTTGTTTTAGGCTTTTGGCTTGATAGCTTGGACATCTAATGACTATTATTTGATCCTTAATGGACTAGGGTTTGGGGCTATTCCCTACCCTTTGTTTTTTGCCATTGTATGTATTTGAATATTTTGGGGATCATTGAGGTCTTATTTTGTAAAAACTTTATTTAGTATCTATGTATCATGTTTCTTATACACTCTACTCTTGTTTTAATTGATTTGATTTCTTAGCCTTATATCTAACATTAGACAGTTAGTTGACAACTATCTTATGTTAGGTGCAGTGGTAATACTCCATTTTTCCTATATATGTTTGGTATTTTTCTACTTCAGCAACATTTTAAAAATAGAAAGATTGGGGTTGTTATAGTGAAACCTTAATCTTAAATTGGTTATAATTCTGGTGTATTACATCTATAATTTCAAGTTTGTTGAAACTCATCATCGTATCCTTGAAGAGATGAAAATTTCAGCTTTATCTATTCATATTTTGGGTGGTTCAGATAACTATCGAGATAGTTTTTGTGATAGTATCAATTATGCCACTTTTGATCACACCAAGTTGTTCCATGTTAAAGACTATGCTGGTGAAGTAACACATAACAAGTTTCTAGGTTTAATTTGAGTTATCATTTAGGTTATAAGGTTATTAATTGGGATGATTGATTTCCTCTATTGAGTCATTATAAGGAGTGGTTAATAAATATGATGTATATTTTTATTAATGAACAATGTGTATTATAGTATTAGAAGATATACATTATAATATTGCAATGTGTACTATGAAATTAAACAATGTGCATTATAGTTATAAAGAATCTATATACTATTATTGATGAATGTTTAATATAGTAACATCCATTGTAACTGTGAAGAATGTGTATTTTCATTATGTTATTATTATTATTTTATTATTATGGAATATTTGTATATATTTTTTATACTTATATTAATTTTTTTCCTTATGCGATAAGACATGTTTTTCTATCCTAAAAAATGTGTATGTTCATAATTTTAGAATATGTACATGTTAGTCATGTAAGATGTAATTAACAGGTATGTATATTTTTTTTGCGTCCAAAATATATCAAGTATATATTGTATTTTAAGCAATATGTAGTTACATTAAAAGATGTAAATAGGCTAAGTGTTTATATTATGAGAGATGTGCAATTATATCATGGAAGATATGCATTCATATATTTTAAATTTATATATTATTATCCTAGAAAATGTGTATTCATATCTTTAAAGATATATATTTATAAACTAGAAGATGTGTGTTTGTGCAATATATTTATCTACATAGACTTGTCCTTTTTATTTGGCATTGGAATTATATATGTATGTATGTATTAATAACCTAAACTAAATATTATTTACTTTAAACTTTTGAAAAAAATTGAAATTTATAAGATACACATAATAACTCGATAATTCTTATATCATAGACTCCGGTGCACCCGATAAGGTGTTCCTAGTCTGCTATGTTAATGTGAAATCGCCCATTGTGTGTGCGCGCGCACACACACACACACACACATATATGTATATATATAATGTTGCATATAATATGTGCACTGAAGACAGAATAGGTTAAGGAAAGGGAAGAAAATGGCTATCAACATAGAGAAAGAATTTGAGCAATTTTCAAAAATCAAATAAAAATCCATAGATTTCTATATAGAGAGCCAAAAATCAAACCATAAATCTAATAACACAAAATCAAATTCATCGTAGATGGAAAAACTAACCAACAAATTGAAGGCTTGTACATCATACTCAATTCAAATGAAAGGCATTTATGGTTTTCCTTAAATAATTAGGGTTTAAGATACTCTTGGATAACTTCTTGTTAGTAAAAACAAATAGGTTATAATGTATTTATCATGCTATTATACATTTTGTTAGACTGAATGTATAGATATTCTTCCAAAACCATCACATTTCCTTTGAGATTATACTATTTTTTGTATATTTAGCATGCTTTGTTTTGCTATCACACTTTATGCTTCGTATTAAATATTCAACTCAAATATCATGGTTTGTAATAACTTATATGTCATAACATGGTTACTTTGTTTTGATAAAGACTTTTTTTTTGTTATGAGCTTTATCGTTCCAAGTTGTGAGCCTAACCATTTTTTTATAATGGACCAACTGGTTTAGTGTTTTGCATTTCTTTTCTTGGCGAACCTAATCACTATATAGGATGAATCTACGTGTTATATATCATGAACCTAGATATTTTATGACATGAATTTGAGAGATTTATACTATAAACCTAGGTGTAAGACCTTTTTCTGTGATGAACCAAATCATCTCATATGATGTTCATAAGAAGTTTATTTTGTGTTTAACATGTTTTCTTTGTGATCTTGGTTGTTACAAGTTATGAACCTAAAATTCTAATGTTTCATTCGGTTGTTTCTTTTCTGGTAGCATATTCTTTATATAGGATGAATCTATACATTACATGTCATGAACCGAGACACTCTATGTCACAAACATGATTATTTTATGTGATACCATAGTGATACTATACAATAACACATGGAAGAGGCATAAAAAAACAAATAGAATACCAAATCACATGGCCAGGTATACAAACCACAAAGAAAGACACAATTTAAGATCAGGTTTAAGTGTTCACATGGTCAGCTTACAGATAATAATGTTGATGGTTTTGAATATGCATCCTTGAGTATGTTGGAAAAAAAAAAGGCAATAAAGAACACTAGTCAATAAAGTGTAAATGAAGTTGTTTCTCACCCAAATAGAGAGAATCCAAAGACACTAGCAATAACAAATGTTAACAAATAGGACCAACATGTTGATGTTACGGAAATAGATGATCCTAGAACTCTAGCACTCAAGGGTGCCTGTCTTAAGAAAGATATTACTGAGTGTGGAATGTCACCATTATGTTTCTTTAAAACGGTATGTCAACTAATGAGGATTAAGGAAATGTAGTGTAACATCACCAAATTTAGTACTTAAAAATTTCATTTTTGTGGAAGCAATTATATAAAATATCTGGTATAAAAAACTTGACACGTTCCTACCCGCAAGTGCACGGGGTCAGAGTAGTAGTCAAGGTCGATCCCACAAGGATTGGTGAATGACCACTAGGACAATGATAGAACTTAACTATGTCTAAACTACGAGATGATATGAAATAATAAATTGTAAGCTAAAATAACTAAATAAGCTAAAAAGAAAGGAAAATAGCACTCAAGTCACTCAAATAAATAGAAGAGCTAAGGTTCCGGTTCATCGCCCCCGATCCTCACATGTAATTGAAGATCACATCACAAAATAATTCAACAATCATAATCAATCATGCCAACAAGGATAGAAAGTGTTGTGCTTTCTCAAGCCACAACCACCCTATTACATATCTATGGCCCTAACTATCTCTAGCTTAGAGTCTAATAGAATGTAATGCATTAAAGTCTATAAAGTTTCCTCCTTTATTGTTGAAGAGGTCAAATCGATCGTCTCTCGACCTACAATTTAATCTCCCGTTGTGCTATTGGGTCTAATACTGGATTATCTCTCGATCTCACCGGTATTTCCCACACCGAAAATCAGAACCCGGCCGTGGTTCAAAAATTCGACAATCAATCAATAACACAACACATACATTATGAATTGAATAAAAAAGGATGCAATAATTCAACACATTAGGATCGGGAAAAATTCCCCTTCACCTTAGCACAAGATCTAGCCCATCAAATTCATAGCAAGAATATTAAAAACAATAAGAGATTCCATAGATAAAGAAAATATCATTAGATAATACCCTTGATGTTCACAAATTCATGCAAAAATTAACTTCTTGAATCTCCGTCTCTAATTTACAAGAGAGATCTTGATGAATTGGGGAAGAGGATAGAGAAGAGAGAAAAGATAGGGAGTGGAGGCTGCCTCGAGATATTAGAATAAGAGTTTTTTACACTACTGCCTCGTGGATCGCTAGGGTTTCCGTAACGATGGGCTTCCCGTGTCAGCTTTGACCATGATTCGTATTTTGACCATAACTTTTTCATCTTAACTCCGATTACGCTGATCTTGGATGCGTTGGAAAGCTATTAAAAATATCTAAAACTTTGATGTTGAAAGCTTCTCCAAATTCAGACCTTTTCTTGGTCTAAATTTCACTTCTTTCAGGCCCATATACTTTAAATATGCATTTTTTCTTTTTCCACTTTAACTTTTGCTCCTCTTTGCTCCTTTTTTTCTCCTTTCTTCTCCCTTTAAGGTTATTATTGTTCTTCATCCTTCATGATTATTTTTGTTGCTTGAGACCCTGCAAATTTTCACAACACAAAGGCAGTAACAAGAACAAAAAGGGAGAATTCTGACTGAAATTAAAGGTAAAAACTCTTATAAACCTTAGGAATAAGATGTAAAAGTCACACTTATCAACTCCCCCATGCTTAAACATTTGCTTGTCCCCAAGTAAAGTAATACAAGAAACCCACCATGTGGTAAAAGAAAAGTAGTAGGATCCCTTTCTCAGAAAAGTGTGTTTAGCCCTTTAATAGCACAAGAGTCAAGTAAGGAGCAATAAGACCCAAAAATATAACAATTAAAAGCTCAAAATCCTTTTTCAAAAGATATTTAGGTTGCCCCCACATGTGAGAAATGTAACCGTGCTATCGAGCTCTAGGGACATGCCATGCAACAAAGGACATCCAATTGTGGACAGTAGGCAGCCATATACCAACTCACTCTTCCCTCAAAGTTTCAAATTAGAATTCTCACTTTAGGTCTTGTGGACACACCTCTCATGTGTTTTATTTTATTTGAAGGTTCTGCTCTAGTCCTCTCACTCATGATCAAGATCATCCATATGCTTGGAATGCTTTTCGATTCTCCACCACTAGAAAGACTTAGAACACACAACAATCAAGAGGTCTTATTAGGGTTGTAATGGGGCCATAGGTTAAAAGGTTAGGACGGAATTTTTTTTTTGGAAGTAGATTTAAAAGTCTAGTACCAATGAGATATTTTTTTTTAATAACATATATTTTACCATCCCAACTTTTCATCACGAAACACAAGCACCCAAAACTTCTTATTGATTCTTCTTCTTCTTCTCCTTTTTTTTTTTGAGAGAGATATATCGATTTGCTCTTCATCATACACAACCATTTACTCTTTCACACCTCCCTCATGCTTAGATTACATCATACTCCCAACTTTCTCTTTTTTTTTTGAAATTGCGCAACAACCATTGATTCTAGACTTAGGGAGGGATAAAGGAAATTGGGTTAAATGTGTGTTTAGATCAAGAAAATGGCCATAAGCACAACAGGGTTAGCAAAGGATAAAATGTGAAGGTCGGGCTATTTGGCTAATGTAGGTTATGACAAAAAAACAAGTGCCTCTATCATTTTAATGCACGTCTAAGTCATATGTGGCTTTGAAGAAAACCATTACAAGTTCTAGTTTCCCAAGTCATGGTGGGAGACACACACAAAAGAAAAAATAAGAGACTGTAGTGATGTATCAGTCTAAAGGCTCAAAGTCTCACTAGGTCCAAAATTCTCTAAATCTAACACCTTTTGGCAAAGAGTAAATCAGCATAAGTCAAACTACAATACCACAAGAATGTTAAGGCATATATAACCCTAAAGTTCTCAAACACAATTATACTTTTCTCATAACAATGCAACCAAAACATTTAAGCACATAGAAATCCATTTTCAAAAGATGATTTAAAGGGTCTTATCACACCAAACTAAACACTCATGCCATTGCAAGACAAAACACACTCTTTAATATCATAAATGAAGGGTCATTTCCTTTTCTTTTCTTTATTTGTTTTGATTTTTTTTTTAGATAAAAATCTGAAAGAAATGACCAAGGAAAAAAGATAGCAACACTCATCAAAATAAAATAGGGAAGAATAGAATACTAACCAAATGACAAGGATAGGCCATCTTCTCCCCCATGCTTATGTATCACATTGTCCTCAATGTGAAATAAGAAGCACAAAAGAAAAGAGGAAAAAAATCCATAAGGAAACAAAGAGCAAACAAACCAAGAAAACCAAAATAAGAAAAATAAAAAAAATTAAATAGAATAAAAAAAATATTGGGTTGCCTCCCAAGAAGCGCTTGTTTATAGTCATTAGCTTGACTTTCTCACTTCACTTAGGATCATCCAGAAGAATGGTGGTTTTGAGGGCTGCAACCTCACCACCTTCATACACCTTCAACCTTTGCCCATTCACTTTGAATGGCTCTTTATCGAGGCTAGAGATTTCGACTGCTCCGGATGGAAATACTTGTCTGATTGTGAATGGTCCTGACCATCGGGATCTAAGCTTTCCAGGGAACAATCGCAAACGAGAATTAAATAGAAGCACTTGTTGCCCCACTTCAAATGCTCGTTTGGTGATGCGTTGATCATGAATCCTTTTCGTGCACTCTTTGTATAGCCTAGCACTCTCATATGCCTTAAGCCGGAATTCATCGAGTTCATTCAATTGAAGGAGCCTCTTCTCACCTGCAGCTTGCATATCAAAGTTAAGGAGATGGGTAGCCCAAAATGATTTATGCTCAAGTTCTACAGGGAGATGACAAGATTTTCCAAAAACTAGATTATAAGGGGACATTCCAATAGGAGTTTTAAAAGCTGTTCGGTAAGCCCATAGAGCATCGTCAAGTTTCAAGGACCAATCCGTTCTAGAAGAGCTAACCGTTTTCTCAAGAATTCTCTTAAGCTCACGGTTTGACACCTCCACTTGGCCGCTAGTTTGAGGATGGTATGGGGTAGAAACCTTATGGTTAACTCCATACTTACTCAAAAGAGCATTAAATGCTCTATTGCAAAAATGAGAACCCCCATCACTAATGATAGTCTTAGGTGTCCCAAACCTTGAAAAGATATTCTTTTTCAAAAATTTAGTGACGACTTTTGCATCATTTGTGGGAGTGGCTATAGCCTCTACCCACTTAGATACATAATCAACTGCCACAAGAATATATTCATTCACCATAGACTTAGGAAATGGTCCCATAAAATCGATTCCCCAAACATCAAATAACTCCACTACAAGAATGTTTGTGAGGGGCATCTCTTGTTTTCTAGAAATATTTCCCATTCTTTGACACCTATCACAAGTCTTAGCAAAGGAGTATGCATCATGAAATAAGGTAGGCCAATAGAATCCACATTGCAAGACTTTTGCAGCAGTTTTGGTGGGGCCAAAATGGCCACCACACTCTTTACTATGACAATGAGATAGTATAGAATGCATTTCATGCTCAGGGATGCATCTTCTAATGACATGATCAGCACAAATCCTATAGAGGTAAGGATCATCCCAAAAGTAATACCTCAGATCATGTAAGAACTTCTTCCTTTGATGAAAGGAAAGATCATTGGGTAAGATTCCACTTACAAGATAGTTTGCAATATCAGCATACCAAGGATGATTTGTAATAGCGTAGAGTGTTTCATCGGGAAATGCATCTTGAATAGGTGTAGCTTCCTGATTAATCACGTAGGTAGAGGGTAAACGAGAAAGATGATCAGCTACTTGATTCTCACTTCCCTTCCTATCCCTGATTTCCAAGTCGAACTCTTGCAACAATAAAATCCACCGAATGATTCTGGGCTTTGCATCCTGCTTACTAAAAAGATACTTCAAGGCCGCATGGTCAGTATAGACAATGACCTTGTTAAGCAATAGATAAGAACGGAACTTGTCAAAGGAGAAAACCACAGCTAGCAATTCTTTTTCAGTTGTTGCATAATTCATTTGTGCAGAATTCAAAGTCTTGCTAGCATAATAGATAGTATGAAATTTTTTTTCCTTACGCTGCCCCAAGACTGCTCCTATAGCAACATCACTAGCATCACACATAATCTCGAAAGGTAAATTCCAGTCAGGAGTAACAATAATCGGAGCATCTACCAGTTTTGCCTTTAAAGTGTTAAAGGCAGCCAGACATGCATCAGAAAAGTGAAAGGGCACATCTTTAGCCAACAGATCACAAAGAGGCTTTGAAATTTTTGAAAAATCTTTAATGAAGCGTCTATAGAAACCTGCATGACCAAGGAAACTACGTATATCTTTAACACATGTGGGGGGTGGCAATTTCTCAATGACTTCAATTTTAGCTTTGTCTACCTCTATCCCTTTGCATGAAATCTTATGCCCTAAAACTATTCCTTCCTGGACCATTAAATGACACTTTTCCCAATTTAAAACCAAATTTGTATCCTCACAACGCTTAAGAACAAGTTCAAGATTATTTAAGCATGCATCAAATGACGACCCAAAAACCGAAAAATCATCCATAAAAATTTCCATAAATTTTTCAATCATATCATGAAATAAAGCCATCATACATCTTTGAAAAGTGGCGGGGGCATTACAAAGACCAAATGGCATCCGTCTATATGCGAAGGTGCCATAAGGACAAGTAAAGGTTGTCTTCTCTTGGTCCTCAGGGGAAATAGGTATTTGCATATAACCAGAATACCCATCAAGAAAGCAATAATAGTCATGCCCCGCCAAGTGTTCAAGCATTTGGTCAATGAAGGGAAGGGGGAAGTGGTCTTTTCTAGTGGCATCATTCAACTTTCTAAAATCAATGCAGACACGCCAACCTGTAACAGTTCTAGTAGGCACCAATTCGTTATTATCATTCTTGACTACCGTGATTCCCCCTTTCTTGGGAACCACTTGGATAGGACTAACCCAAGAGCTATCAGAGATTGGATAGATCATACCTGCATCTAATAGCTTAATTACCTCCTTCTTCACCACCTCTTGCATTGTTGGGTTCAATCGCCTTTGAGGTTGGATCACTTTCTTGTGGTTGTCTTCCATGAGAATTTTGTGCATGCACATGGAAGGGCTAATCCCTCTAATATCAGCAATGGTCCATCCGAAAGCCTTCTGTCGTTCCTTAAGCACTCTCATCAATTTTTCTTCCTGCAAATTAGTCAAAGATGAAGAAATAATGATGGGAAGTGTATCATTATGACCAAGAAATGCATATTTCAAATGCTGAGGTAGTGGCTTAAGATCTAGTGTGGGAGGTTCCTCAATAGATGACTTCAATTTTGGAATCTGGGCCCTCTCTAGCCCTTGTAAGGGGACCATAGTGTGACGACCATATGGTGGATGTGCATTCAAGTACCGGACAACCTCTTCTTCTTTCTCTTCATTCTCCCACTCTCTTTGTTGAACCAAACACCTTTCCAGGGGATCCTGCACAACACTTGCTTGAAAACAATCATCAATTACATTATCTAAGATATCAATACAATAGCAAGTGTTATCATCTAAGGGGTATTTCATGCTCTTAAATACATTAAAAGTGACTTCTTCGCCTTGGAAACGAAGAATGAGCTTACCCTCTTGGACATCTATAAGAGTACGTCCTGTTGCTAAGAAAGGCCTACCAAGAATTAGGGGAACTTTGTGGTCTTCCTCCATATCTAGCACAACAAAGTCAATAGGGAAGATAAATTTGTCCACTTTAACTAAAACATCTTCAATAATTCCCCTCGGATATTTGATAGATCGATCAGCCAACTGAAGGGACATATTGGTGGGTTTTGGTTCCCCTAGACCTAGACGCTTGAAAACAGAGAAGGGCATCAAATTAATGCTAGCACCAAGATCACATAATACCTTCTCGAATTTTAAATCCCCAATTACACATGGGATAGTGAAACTTCCTGGATCCTTAAGATTAGGAGGAAGTTTGTTCTGCAAGATTGCAGAGCATTCCTCATTCAAACTTACTGTTTCAAAATCATCCAGTTTCCTCTTGTGAGTGATTATGTCCTTTAGAAACTTCCCATAACTGGGCATCTATCTCACAATGTCAAGCAACGGCAAGTTAATGTGCACTTTCTTAAGTATATCAAGAAATTTTACAAATTGAGCATCTAACTTGCGTTGTACAATCCTACCTGGAAATGGAGGAGGAGGAACATATGCATTTACCTCTTGAGGTGAAGTGTGGATTGTCTCAGGTTGTGATTCAGGCACTTTCTCTTCAGGAGCTTTTTCTTTATCTTCCTTGGGTTCTTGAGGGTATGGTTCAAGTAGTGGTTTCCCACTCCTCAAGGCTATTGCATTAATTTGCTCTTTGGGGTTGATGATTGTATTACTAGGCAAAGTGTTAGGTGCTCTCGTTGAAATGGCATTAGCAAGTTGTCCAATCTGTGCCTCTAGGTTCTTGATGGATGCATCCTGATTTTGGAGGCGGGCTTCTTGTTTCTGAAGATGAGCTTGAATTTGAGCATCATGTTTTTGAAGGGTGCTCTCGGTGCGAGTGATGAACTTGGACATCATCTCTTCAAGGGAAAAAGATTGAGGTTTTTGGGGCGGTAAAGGAGCTGGAGGTGTTGGTTGTTGTTGTGTGAATCCCGGAGGCTTTGTAGGAACTTCATTTCTCCAACTAAAGTTTGGATGGTTTTTCCATCCAGGATTGTACACATTGGAGTAGGGATTGTTCGGTCTCCCATAACTATTTCCCATGTAGTTCACTTGATCATAAGATTTTTGGAAGGGATTCCCAACTTGACATTCTATGCTTAAGTGTGATCCAGCACATAACTCACACATAGGTGCATTAGCTTGTACCTGCATACAAGAAGTACTACCAATTTTGTCAAATTTTTTAGCAAGCAAATCAATCTTAGCCTCTAATGCCGTGATGGAATCTAAAGAGTGAATTCCTGGAGTCCTTTGTATCGGGGCACGTTCGGAGTGCCATTGATGGGAATTCGAAGCTAGCTCCTCAATGAACTCATAAACCTGCTCTGGAGTCTTGTTCATAATGGTACCTCCTGCAGCTGCATCTATCATAGAACGGTTAGTAGCAGAGATACCATTATAAAAAGTTTGCATCTGAAGCCACATAGGCAGGCCATGATGTGGACACTTCCTAAGCAAATCCTTAAACCTTTCCCATGCATCATAAAGCGATTCAAGGTCATTTTGCATAAAGGTAGTGATGTCATTCCGTAATTTTGCAGTTTTTGATGGTGGAAAATATCTAGAAAGGAAAGACTTCATCAAATCGTCCCAAGTAGTAATAGACCCTGGGGCTAATGAGTGTAACCAACTCTTAGCCTTATCACGTAACGAAAAAGGGAACAATCTAAGCCTAATTGCATCATTAGAAACACCATTTAGCTTAAAAGTGTCACAGATTTCTACAAAGTTAGCAATATGGGAGTGGGGATCTTCAATAAGGTTACCTCCAAATTGAACTGATGTTTGTAGCATCTGGATAATGACAGGCTTGATCTCAAAATTATTAGCTTGTACGGCCGGTCTTCGTATGCTTGAGGTTGAGCCATCAAGGCTTGGTGTAGCATAGTCCCGAAGTGACCTAGGAATGGGAGCTTGCTCTTGGATAGGAGCTTGTTCTTGGAGTAAGATGTGCTCTTGTGGTGGGATTTGTCCATCATGGGGTGGAGTATTGGTTTCCATTTCAATATTTTTGGTGTGTGACCTGCGTAAATGTGAGATGGTCTTCTCAATCTCGAGATCAAGTGGCACTAGATCACCTCCACTAGCGCGGGTCATGCACTAATGCACCTGCACTAAATCAAGAACTCTTACACCCAAGATTAGTCAACCACAACAAAAAGAATGTAAAAAGATAAAAAATAAATAAATGTCTAGATCACAATAAATTCTTTGAGTCCTAATGTCACTCGCTGCCAATCCCCGACAACGGCGCCAAAAACTTGACACGTTCCTACCCGCAAGTGCACGGGGTCAGAGTAGTAGTCAAGGTCGATCCCACAAGGATTGGTGAATGACCACTAGGACAATGATAGAACTTAACTATGTCTAAACTACGAGATGATATGAAATAATAAATTGTAAGCTAAAATAACTAAATAAGCTAAAAAGAAAGGAAAATAGCACTCAAGTCACTCAAATAAATAGAAGAGCTAAGGTTCCGGTTCATCGCCCCCGATCCTCACATGTAATTGAAGATCACATCACAAAATAATTCAACAATCATAATCAATCATGCCAACAAGGATAGAAAGTGTTGTGCTTTCTCAAGCCACAACCACCCTATTACATATCTATGGCCCTAACTATCTCTAGCTTAGAGTCTAATAGAATGTAATGCATTAAAGTCTATAAAGTTTCCTCCTTTATTGTTGAAGAGGTCAAATCGATCGTCTCTCGACCTACAATTTAATCTCCCGTTGTGCTATTGGGTCTAATACTGGATTATCTCTCGATCTCACCGGTATTTCCCACACCGAAAATCAGAACCCGGCCGTGGTTCAAAAATTCGACAATCAATCAATAACACAACACATACATTATGAATTGAATAAAAAAGGATGCAATAATTCAACACATTAGGATCGGGGAAAATTCCCCTTCACCTTAGCACAAGATCTAGCCCATCAAATTCATAGCAAGAATATTAAAAACAATAAGAGATTCCATAGATAAAGAAAATATCATTAGATAATACCCTTGATGTTCACAAATTCATGCAAAAATTAACTTCTTGAATCTCCGTCTCTAATTTACAAGAGAGATCTTGATGAATTGGGGAAGAGGATAGAGAAGAGAGAAAAGAGAGGGAGTGGAGGCTGCCTCGAGATATTAGAATAAGAGTTTTTTACACTACTGCCTCGTGGATCGCTAGGGTTTCCGTAACGATGGGCTTCCCGTGTCAGCTTTGACCATGATTCGTATTTTGACCATAACTTTTTCATCTTAACTCCGATTAAGCTGATTTTGGATGCGTTGGAAAGCTATTAAAAATATCTAAAACTTTGATGTTGAAAGATTCTCCAAATTCAGACCTTTTCTTGGTCTAAATTTCACTTCTTTCAGGCCCATATACTTTAAATATGCATTTTTTCTTTTTCCACTTTAACTTTTGCTCCTCTTTGCTCCTTTTTTTCTCCTTTCTTCTCCCTTTAAGGTTATTATTGTTCTTCATCCTTCATGATTATTTTTGTTGCTTGAGACCCTGCAAATTTTCACAACACAAAGGCAGTAACAAGAACAAAAAGGGAGAATTCTGACTGAAATTAAAGGTAAAAACTCTTATAAACCTTAGGAATAAGATGTAAAAGTCACACTTATCAATTATGTTACAACCAACACAAAGAGAGGAATGACTAATACCTAACCCATGTAGGTTCCAAGGCAAAGATAACTCAAACACAAAGATTAGGTGTGGTTAGTACCTAATCCAAGGCCAACATCTAAACCATAAGATACCATTAAAGTGAAATATAGAGATTTGGATTATAATGAATAAGGCTTTACAACACTTGAAATCTTAAAAGTTACCTTAAGATCAAAACATAAATTTATAACAAGAGATACAAGATTTAATGTAATACCCCAAAAATTAGTCTAATCCCACATCATTATCACCCTAATTTGATTCTAATATCAAAAAATATTATTTTTAGCCTTAACCAAATTTCTTAATCCTAAAACTTTAATTGAAACCGAAACCTTAATCCAGATAAACCAAAAATAAAACTCCCTAAAATTTTCGCTAATCCAAATTATTTGGTTAATCCAAAATTTTCTAATCTAATCCTAATTCCCTAACATTTCTCTCATTTTCTTTTCTTTTCTTTTCTTCCTTTCTCCCCTTTTCTTTTCTTTTCTTTTCCCTTCTTCTCCTACGCCAATTTTGTGGTGTGAGGACTTTTGCTTCCTTTGCACCACCGTCCACTTGCCTCCCACATACACCATAACTCCATCCCTACCAACCCTACCATCCCTCGTGCTGCCTCCTACTTCTTCTTCTCCATCACTCCCCCTGCCACCCTTATTCTTCCTTCTTCTTTCTTCTTCTCCCTATTGTGTAGCCGCCATACCCATCACCATCACTCCCTACCTTCTTCTCCTGTGTATTTCTTCTTCTTCATCATCACCCACTCGTGCCTCTACCCAATTCCCATCCATCTCAACCATCAACATCCCCTTATCATTTTTCTTTCTTCTTCCTTCTCTATAGATCATTGTCGTCACCCATGCCATTTTCCTCCTCCAAGGTATGCGACCTTACTAGTATATATACCCCTCTATCCCTCCATTTTATTATCATCCATCATCTCCCTGAGCTTCTTCTCTTCTTCCTTCTCTTTTCTCCTTCTTTCCTATTTTTGGTGTTCAAAACACCCAATCCACCACCAATCACCACCCATGCCACCACTAGCCGCCCTTTGGATAGTGGAATGACCATCAAGGTTCCCCAACCTTCCCCCTCTCCATCCCCACCATCGTTGCCAACCTCCGCCTCTTTTCCTTTCTCCTTCCCCTCATTTGTTGCAGAGTTTCAGAGTGTACAACCTGTGCACCGTCTGCAGCACGATCGTGCAACTCTCAGATTTCCTACTGCACAGCCGTGCAACTCTTGCATTGTCTGGATGTGTGTTTTATTTTCTCTTGGCCCAGTGCTGCATAACCGTGCAATTCTTGCACTGCCTGGTCATGCGTCTTTTCTTCCTTTGACTTGTTGTGCATTGTTACTGTACAACCGTGAAACTCTTGTACTGCCTGGTAGTGCAACTTCCTTTTTAGCTATACAACCTTATTTTCAACTCAAATCCTGTCCAAACACCACCAAAATTTAAGCATAGCTCCACCACACATTCTTCTTTACTTCCATAAAATTCAAGCTTCCAATTAACTCCAGTAAGTTCCATTTTTACCCTTCTCTACCATAACTTTCCTCTTAATTTTTAACCTCCAATCCTAATCGTATTTTATCTTATTTTCTTAGGTGATATTTTGGTGATCTCGGAAGAGGTATAGGATTTACGTGCATAGAGCCCAACGTCCTTATCAGTAAGGATACATGCCGTAGCTAGGGATTTATGTAATATTTGTATATTTGTATATGCTTTTGTGTTGAATATGTTGTATTGAATAATTTAATTATGGAAATGTCAAAGTTATTGTCTTAAAGATACTAAAGTTCACAACATTAACAGTTTAGCCACTAATAAATGAAATCAAAAGGCCAGGAGGGTCTCTAAGATAATTCATACAACAAATTTTGAATCCAAAAGACCACATGAGTCACAACATCTTAAAGGCAAGACAACCTAGGGTTAGGCATCACGCTGTAGTCCAAATTAATTATTCAATCCCATTCAGCTTAATCCCTTTCATCAAGTTAGTTCCATTTTATTTTAAGGAAAAATCTTAAGTTAAATAGTTCAATTATTTACCTTAAGACCTATTTCTGTCATAATCACCAAAATATCTTCCAAATTCCAATCACGTCATTTTTACCCACTTTATAACCGAATTTATTTTTATAAGACATTTGTCATGAAAAAGCTAAAATATGTTAATTAAAAATAATTTCATATAAGGATATTTCACATTATGAAAAAATACAATATTACTATTACACCCCTAAAATTTACTACTAAATTTTTTTATTTAATTAATAACTAGTGGAAGCAAAAACCGTAAATTTCGGGGACGTTACCACGACATATAGTACTAGACCGGTTTCCTCATATAGTTCCAGTACCAAAATGCTAAAGCTAAAAAGATCAAAATATAATTTACTTAAATTTAGACTTTATTTAAATTAGAGTAGCACATTAAATTCTATATAAGAATAAAACCCACTATTAGCAGTTACAAGAATAGAAACTGTTTTAACTAGGAAATAGACAGGTAAAAGAGAAACCCTAAAAATATTTCCAGACAATCCTTACACTCTTACCCTATATGAGCTCGAATAGCACCTACAATAATTCTGCAAGGGACACCGCCCATTAAATAGGTAGGGCTCCCCAAATGGAACCCTTCAGTACTATAGTACCGAGTAACCCTTTATACCAAATTGAAAGGCAAGGCCCACATGCAACACATAATACATACCGATATACAATGATAACATGTATAGGCACAGAGATAACTATAAGCAACTTAAGAGATAATACACTGTTTAATGCCTCATACATTAAGAAGTGCATAGTACAAGGTTCATTCACTTAGCAATACCATAACATACCAAGAGAGAGATAGGTATCAAGGCTGAACTTATTGTAACAATAGATCATGAGGATGAAAGTAACTCTTTTGGTCTGAAGCTATTAAAGGAATATCATCTCTCAAATCATATCCATGTGAGTGCCAAAACCCTACTATTATAGCTAGTGGACCAGAAATACAATTTAGGGAATAATGCACCTGACCACTATTGTTTGTTGATGGGCTAGTCTATAGGGAAAAAGGCTCCTGGCCACTATTATCATTAGTGGATTGGTTTGACCCCGACTCACATGGTATTCCACTATAAGTGATTAGTATTTTTCCATGATTTATTTGCATCCAACATTTGGTTTATTGAGCTCGGAATCCCTCACTATTATAGCCGGTGTACCGAAAATACACTTTAGGGAAACACACACCTGGCCACTATTATAACCGGTGGACGGGTACACATGATATAATCCATCTAGGTCTGGCTCAATAATCTTTTACTTTATATGATTATTGTTTTCCATTTAATTAGCACAACAAATCCATTTATTTAACTCGAGGGGGATATCAAGAATCCAGAGACGCAAATGTACACCAGTTATACTGGCGCATATAAGCAACATACTACCCTTCAACCATCAACCTAGGGACGCAAAAGTACCTTGGTCGCACTGGTGCATGAGGACACATAGTACCCTACTGACAAAGACACCTAATCCATAAGTATGCATACATGCTAAATAGGTCCGTAGAGCTAGATAGAGTAAGATGTAGGGCCTAACTGGGGCACTAAGACACACTAGCAAATACCAGAATAATCATGGGCTAAACCACGTCTTTAGGGTAGTGACCCCTAAAGAGCCACCATTCCCAATCTCAAGGTCTTCCACTTTAATTATTAATGTCTTAATTAAAGTGACCATGAGAAACACAACAACCACATACTTATTCATTTCCATTGATTTCTATTATTATAAAGTAATCCTTATTCATACAGTTATCCATACTAACCTAAAGAAACCACTAAGGCCATCCTTATCTCATCCATTTCTGGTTCAGGATTCATTTCCATTTATTCATATGCCATAAGGGTTATCATATCATAATCATAATATGGTCTTAGGGTTTGGTAGTCTACATCGAAGGATCATGGAACACTTAACCCTAACATGCCCTTGTATCACATCCAACACATATTACCATACATGATTAATGATTAAGATACCTCTTTCATGAATATGTGATAAACCCTATATCACACCCTTAGCTGTCCATCCAACCCTAGGTTTTGCCATGTTCTTGTGATACTTATGATTTATCAAATCCCCTTATTTTATTATTCAATATTACTTATGTCCTATTATGGAGACTTATTTAATCCATTAACAGGTTATACACAAGTTATCGATTTACCCCCATCATCCTTATAAAATTACCGAAATACATCTTGTTTGTAAAATTACCAAGTCACCTCTTTTTATTTGCCAAATTACTATATTACCCTTCATGTTGTTATAATTACCAAATTACCCCTTGTATTTGTTAGACCACCAAATTATTCTCCATACTTATTAAATCACCAACTTTACCCCTCATATCTGTTAAGTTACTAATTTTACCCTTCTAGTTGATTAAATCACCAAACTACACTCTTTACTTGTTAAATTACCAAATTGCCCTTCTTACTTAAGTACCCTTTTTGTTGGTTAAATTACCAAATTACCCTTCTTACTTATTAAAATTTCCAAATCACCCCTTTTACCTATTAAATTACCAACATACCCTTTTCTTTATCAAATTACCAATTTACCCCTTTACTTTACAAAATTACCAAAATACCCTTCCTTTATACCAAAGTACCAAAATACCCTTCTTTACTTCAAATTACCATCTTTATGTCAAATTACCAAAACACCATTCCTTTATGCCAAATTACCAAAATACCCTTCCTTTGTGTTAAATTACCAAAGTATCCTTTCTTTATACCAAATTACCAAAATACCCTTCCTTTATAACAAATTTACTAAAATACCCTTCCTTTGTATCAAATTACCAAATTACCCTTCCTTTATGTTAAATTACCATTTTACCCTTTTACTTTACAAAATTTTCAAATTATCCCCCTTTTCATATAAAATTACTAAAATGCCTTCCTTACTTATCCATTTACCATTTTACCCCTTTTACTCTTAGAAATTACCATTTTACCCTTATTATACCAATTTTACAAAATACCATCACCATATAAAATATTAATATACACAGTCCATATATATCATCCAACACCACCAACTATTATTATTTATCATTAATAATCATTAGCACCTACCACACGTACTTATTTAGGCCACACCTTTTACACAAGAAAAAATTACCAAAATGCCTCTAGGGCTCATATTAACATTATCTATGCAAAAAATGGCCACATTAGCATATCATATCACACATATGTATTTCACATTATCCTTAACATCAAGCCTTCTCCCTTATACATTATTTCTACACGTGAAATATAAATTAACATGCTTTTCTCTTCATCAACCAACATATGCCACTAAATAAATTATACTTAACAACCTATATCATGCATATAAACACATTAAAAACCCTAATGTGCTAGCATGCGTATATCCACATATTTTAGAAGGGTATAATGGTTACCTTATTTCTAGCAATAATCAAACCTTACCGATACCTTGGTTAAAGGTTTGAGCTTTGATTAGTAAAATCAACACCTAAAAATAATATAAACATTTATCCTATTAGAAGTAGAAACTCAAAGGAATAAATTTTAATCAAAAGCTTAATCAAATACATACTAATATTAACTATGGTTATACCTCAAATTTAAACAAAACTTGGCTGAGAAGGGTGTAAGACTCATGCTGCAGGAGTAGTGTGAGTTGCATACAGGATTGAAAGGGAGAAGAGGTTGAAGAGGGGAGAAGGCGAGGGATGGCTTAGGTTGGGGTTTTGGGTGTTAGGTTGAGGGTTTGTGGAGGGGAGTTAGGTGGTATTTGGGTGTAGGGATGGAGTACAGGTGTAGGTGGTGGTTGGGGTTTGATGATCAAAGCTTAGGGCGGTAGAGACTGTGGTTGTAGGGTTGGGAAAGTGGGACAAAGCTTGGGTGGAGGAGAATGAAAGGAAAAGAAGAGGAGATTTGATGGTTGTAGGGGAAAATTTGAGCTAAGGTGAGGAAGGGTGGGGGTAGGGGAGTTTCCAGGGAGTTGATGGATGGATGTGGAGGTGGCGGAAGAGGCAGATCGGCGGTGCACAGTGGTGGTGTAGGGTGGAAGCTGAGAAGGGGGAAAGAAAAAGAAAGGAGAAGGAAGCTGGCTGTAAGGGCGTGTGGTTGTGGCTTGGTGGTGTAGGGAGGTAGTAAGAGGTGTAGGGAGGTACTATTAAGTTGATTTCTAGGACCTTAATTAGTATTATCCTTAAGATGAGAACTATTATTAATATTATCACTATTATTATTATTATTATTTAACACTACTATAAATATTATTATTGTTAACTTGTCTTTTGTCAATATTTCATAATCACTAACCTATTATCACTACTAGCATTATTAGAATATGAATCATTATGGTTACTACTTCTATATTACTTATATCACTATTATTATTATTACTAGGGTTTGGGTTGATCTTAGTATTATCACTAAAACTATTATTATTATTAATATTGGAACCATCACCTTAATACTATGAATATATCACTATGACTACTTTAACATAAACCATGATGGCTACTAAGACTTATTTTGGTTAGTAATGGCACGATTAATTATTTTGAGAATAATAACCCTACTTTAATTATAAAACTACTATTATCACTATTGGCCCTAATAGTAAATTATGATAAAGGTAGGGTAGGAATAATGGTAATCATTGGTAAGAGAGAGATTAATCCATAGTATTTCCCTCTTATAGGTGAATCAAGTCAAAATCCTAAGGAGGCGTAGGAGCATGCTCCAAGCCCGATGTCGTATTAGGTAAGGATACGGTTAAGGCCTTTTATGTGTAAGAATGTGCTATGTGTATTGGTTTGATGGGTGTGCTTTATATTTCATATTCTATATTATCATGTTCTTGTGGCAGCTTGCTAAGCATGGAGCTAAGGTAAATTGCATATGTTTATGATATGTGTAATGTGATGTTATTACTTGTGCTTGAATTGTGCTTATGTTATGATGCCCCTCATGACATGTATAATAGGAGGTCCTAAGTAGTATGATGTGGTTTTAAGAAAAAAGGGAAAAGAAGGTGGAAAGTGAGTTGACTAGAGAATGATAATGATTGCTTAATTATCTTATGACCTATAGGTGGAGAAAAAGAGGAATAATGGGAATGTGATTGAGGGAATGGATTTAACATGCATGGGAAGTCTAGGGTTTTCATGGGATGGTTAGCCTTTGCATGGGGATGAATTTTACATGGGAAAATTTGATTTGAGGATCGAGTAAGGTAAGGGAAGTATCGTTAGGGCGATTAGAGTCCATATGTGAAAAAATAGTACGTGGGTTGATGTAAGGATGCATGGGGGATTTGACTAGGGTTTTGGGAGGAAAACCTAAATGAGAGAAATGTGTAAGGGAGGAAAATTAATAGAGATGGATAGAATGAGGATAAAATATGGACGGGGGTGTCATATGGGGGAAAAAGTGAATCAAGAGAGAAGATTGTATTCGGGTGTTGAGTGAGTTGCATAAAAGAAAGGAGGAGTACTAGGGTTTTCGGAAAGCTAACTAGGGTTTTGATGATCATGTGTGGGAGTTGGATAGTGAGGTTGTAAGGTCAATTGTGGGTTTTGAGAAGTGATGGTCTTAACAATAAAGAAGAGTTTTGGGTTCATAGTGTGTGGGTAAAAGATGAAAGGAAGTTCTGGGATCATGGGTTGTGTTGGATATGTGTCATGTGGAGGATTTTGTGGTAAGTAAGAGTGATGAATGGATAACATCGTATTGGGAAAAAGATTTGCTAGAGTTTTAGAATGGCTGACTAAGGTTTTGTGGCCACATGTATTATATGGGAAGCGAAATGTGGTACTTAGGGAAGAATCGAGTGAGGTGATAGATTGGAGGAGTATGAGTTATATGGGATAGAGGCAGGTTAGGCCATATAGGCTAAATTAGGGTTTTCCTGGAAGAAAACCCTAGAGAGTTATATTAAGTTGATTCATAAATATGGGAAGTGGGCCTTGGTGTTGAGTAGTCATGGTAATGAAGAAAGAGTGAGAAAGGATATTAGGATGCACTAGAAGAAGTAAAAGTCCTAAGATATGGGACAGAATTATCAAGAAGTTGAGTGATTTTCCAATCCACTGACTATAATAGTGGTTAGGTGTGTTTTGCCCTACTGAGCGTCTCTGGTCCACCATGTATAATAGTGGGGGGTTCCGGGCTCAATAAACCAAACTTTGTATGGTAATAAGTCTTAGAAAGATACTATTTACTTACAGTGGAACACCTCGTAAGCCAGGACCAGTGAAGATATATATATTTTCGGGTTCACCGATAATAATAGTGGTCAGGTGCGTTCTACCCTATGGAGTGTTTCCGGCCCACTAGTTATAATAGTGGGGTTCCCGTACTCACGCAGAATTAATATAAGAAATGTGTGAACCATAAGTATACTGAATGGAAATATACTAATTATTTACAGTAGAACACCATGTGAATTGGGGCCAGTGAGGTTACTTATATATTTTTCGGTCCACCGGTTATAATAGTGGTCATGTGCGTTCCACCCTGAGGAGTGTTTCCGGTCCACCGGCTATAATAGTGGGGTTCCCGTACTCTCATAAAATTAACACAAAAGAGATGTAAGATAAATCATTAATATAAGTTCGGCCTAATCTTGTAATTCTAGATTGTTCTCTTGTACACCTTTTGTATTATTCTCTCGTATAGCCTTACTTGCGTACTTCTTGCTAGCCTTA
This sequence comes from Tamarix austromongolica, assembly GCA_039764185.1. Lineage (NCBI taxonomy): Eukaryota > Viridiplantae > Streptophyta > Magnoliopsida > Caryophyllales > Tamaricaceae > Tamarix > Tamarix austromongolica. The sequence continues at coordinate 34,658,106 of CM077814.1, forward strand.
CCTATATGGTTACCTTACTCAGTACGTAGCGTACTGACCACCCGTTTCATGGGTGTTGCTCATTCCCACGAGTAGAAGACCCATTTGAACTTGTGCAGGTAAGAGATGACGTCTTTGATGCCTACGACACTTACTAGGCATCGGGCGGGGCTAAGAGTTGAGCCTAGACTTGAATTGGGGATCGAGAGCGACCCAACCAAACTCTATTTTCCTATTATTTTACCATGCTTCATTCTTCTTCTAGCTATGTCATGTCGTACGGTTTTTTACGTTTTTAGAAAACTGTAGTTACTTACTCTTTGGGTTGTAATTCTTAAATCGCACTCTGATTTCCGTATGGCTATGAGGGAGTCCTCTCATGGGCTCTCATTGTTTTATTAATGAATTTTGTTTGATATTGACCCTGTTTAGCCTTAGCACTTAGTACTGGAATGATAGGAGTGAACCGGTCTGGTATTAAGTATGGCGATAATACCCCTAGAATTTACAATTTTGTTAAACCTTTTTATTAAAATGAAATTTTTTGGTAGTAAATTTTGGGGGTGTTACATTATGATTCCTTAATTATTACATACACTTAACCTAAGCTACCCATTCATCTCCCTTTCTTCCTAACCTATTTGATGCATGTCCTTTGAAATTCACCTCCCTCCTTTACCCATGTACTGCCTCATTTTCATTATCCACTAATGCCACCTACCCTACTCATGTGTCCATTTCATGTAAGATCAATCTTACTTATTTTTAAGTATGATCTTATGTAGCTTAATATAATTAAATCCTTATGATTTATGTATTACATAAGCTAATATGGGGATTAATATGTATGGTAGTTTTAGATAATGATTTATGAAGTGAATAATATGTTAATCATATTGATAATTGGAGGTTTGATATTTGTTTTAAGTATAGAAAACATGAAATTGATTATTCACAAACCTATGAATTTGGGTAAAATCTCAAGCTTATTATATATCTTAGATGGATAATGTTTGGTATCAAATTAAATTTCTATGATTTTAATTTCCAACTCTAATTTTAGATCTAAAAAATAATTAGTGTCAAAAGAGTTATGACTTTTTTTCCTTAGTGCGTACATTTGTTTTTGGCTAGCTCGAGAATAAAACTAGTAGTTTAGGGTTAAGTTTGATTTTAGAATTGATTTTTGATTAATTTCATGATTTCATGTTATTATTTGGCATTTTTAGGGGTAAAATGATATAAAATATGATACCATTTAATGGCATATAGTTGAAGTAATAAATGGTTAAATAATTAGGTAAATTATGATTTAATGTGAAAGTACACCATTTATTGAAGATGTACTTAGTGTTCTTCATGGTTCTTAAGTTCTTCATTACTAATATTAATTACATTTTAATCATTCTTTAATCACTTGCTAACAAAATAAGTAGGGCTATTACACAATTAATCATGGTTATCCCTGATATGACAAAAATACCCTAAATATGGTAAAATATGGACATGCGAATAGGGATAGTCAAACATTGGCTTTTGACCATGACCTTGACTACTAACTCTTACTTGGATTTTTTCCATTTAATTGTACTTGTATCCACCAAGAATGTCACTTTTTATCTTTATCTTAGTGAATAGTTAATTTTTCTACAAATGGCATACCACCATATTTTTGTGATTTTGAACTCAAATATGTTTTCAATTAAACCATCACGCGATGATATTCAATAATATTAGCTTAATACCTTATGTGCTAAGGGCTATATGAGTATAATTTTGTGCTAGTTTAGGCACACAAAAAGGTTTTAAGATTTAGCATCCTTGTGTGTGATTGTATAAAACACTCACAAGTGTTGGAGGTCAACATGATAACTAACCTTAGCCTTCATGTAACATTTTAGGTAAATGTTAAAACCCTAAGGGGGTAGTACAGTGGTCGAATACCTTTCTCCACTCTATAGTGCGTCAAAAGTAGCCTATAGAGGGTGTATATACTTAACACTTATATTACTTGAGACTACAAAATATGGCAGGGCTAAGAATTCTCTTAGGAGTTTGCTCGAGACTAGACATTCCTCTAAGAACCTATTTTAGGTTGAACATTTCCTAAGGAAATTATTTTAAATAAAATATTAGTTTTTATTAATGAGTTTCAATTTTCAATATTATTTTGGTTTATTTATTTTATTTAAATCACATTTCTTATAAATAATTTATTACAATTATCGATTTGTTTTATGATTTTATTTATAGTTTTGAATCCATATTGAGATTTATTTAATCATTTATTGTTGTTAATAATTCAAGAAAAAATATTTTCCAACTATGATTTTATTAAATTCATCTTATTTAATTTTTTTAAAAATATATTTTTGTTTCCTTTATATGGTTAGATTTTAATATTTTAAATTTGCTTCTAATTATAATGTCGTCATGTGATTATGATCTTGTTTTCGGATTATATTTTATTAACAAAAATAAATTAATTTAAATTGTAAAGTTCCTTTAAAGTAGTAAAATTATTATTATATTTTTTATCAGTAAAGAATATTTTCATTTTTGAGTTTATTTGTTTTTATTTGGTTGATATGATATTAAGATATCTTAAATTAAATATTTTTGCAACTTATTTATAATTTTTTTTTCCAAAATTAATTTTTTCCATTTTAATTTAAGGAAGACTATTTTTAAAATGTGTTAAATTATTAATAAAAATATTTCTCTTGATATATTTTATATATTATTTTATTGGTGTATTTTTATTTCAATATACATTATGGTTTATCTAAAATAAAAATGTTTATTCGGATAAGTCATTTGTTTTACTTTGAGAAGTAGTTTATAGTTTTTACAAGAATATTTTTGTTAAAATTTATCTTAATTGAAAGTTCATATAACTCTATTTTTTAGATATTTTTTTATGGAAAAAAATAATAACCAATCCTCTTTAAGCGCAGCTCGACTCCATTCCCTTCCCCCTTCTTCATCCTCTTCTAGCCACGACCTACCACAATAGGTTGCTAATGACCATAAAATATCGATGCTAGTGCAAGTAGCAGCAAACGGTGCAAACAGAAGCATCATCGGTGTTGTGGAGCAGCGAATAGAGTAGTGGGAACTGGGAGAACTCAACGACCACCAGCACAGCCCGGTCACCAGCAAACGTTCCTTAATCTTCACTGGCTCTAGCTATGCAATAGTTTACAAATGACCAGAAAGTAGTACAAGAGGAAACGACATCGTGCAATTCCAATAGTGGCACAGTGCATCACGCACAACTTTTGGCTACGACAATGGGAAACGAGCAACCACCGACGTTCTTATAATATTTTATTTTTAGAAAAACTTAATTTTATTAAAATTTATATTATTTAAAAATAAAATTATATTATTTTAAATGATTTATCGCATCCTATAAAATTTAGAAATCTGATTACATTTTTAAAATATTTCATTCACACCTCATCATCCTTTCTTATGGTTTTAAATTTTATGATATTTCTAGAATAATTTTGGCTATAAAATTTCCTCCTAACTATTATAATTTATTTATATTTGGCTTCATCTGAGTTTTTTAAGCTTTTAAAAAATTTTATATGGAGACTTTAATAAAAAATAATTACTATTTATCATCTGTTTTATCCTTATTTAGGTTTTAAGTTTGAAAATGAGCTTTTAGTAAACAAAAAATTACGAAAATTTCAGAATACTTATATTTTGGAATATTTAAGACAAATATAAAATAAAAATGATTTGTAATCATTTTTATCATTTTCAGATAAATTCAGTTTTTTAGTCATATTTAGCCCTAAAAGCTCAACTTTTTCTAAACAAAACCTATCTTAACAATATAAAACTTGTTCCTAACTTCATAAAATATCTAGAATAATTTTATGTAACTTTGTTTGACTTATGATACCTACTTATTTTTGCATCCCTTACCCCCTTTATTTAATTCATTTTCCAACTTTATTACCTAAATGTTAAGCATAAATATCTAACCTTTACCAACTAATCTTTCTACTTTATTCTCCCCATTTTCCCTCTTCTTATTCCCTTCCATTTTGTAGCTGACCCTATTCTCCTTCCGACCTGCATTAAATTCTTGATCTTTCTTTATTAGTTGATGGTTTTATTTGATTTTACATAGTCTAGGTGTTTTTGTAACCTCCATTCTTAATACTTAATTTTTTTTGTTGTAGAAACGTTAATTACCAAATTAATAGGTGTTGCTATTATACTTAGCATAAGTCCGGTTCCCTCATCTTTCCTATATTAAGTTATAAGGCTTTAAACAAAACATAACCAAAATTAAACAGTGGAAATGAGAGAAAATATATAAATAAACTTTATGGATAATACTCTCTGCACAATAACGTTTATTAAAATATATTCAGGAATATAAAAATCCGAAGAAAAACTTATACAATCAAAAACTAGTATCCAAGGTACAACACTAGTTTACGCTAGCAATTAGATCCATAAACCCATTCTAAGAATGGAATATCTTCCCAAAGGCTCTCATCCTTATCAATATAATACACCTAGAGCCACTCCATACCCTTCATGTAGTCATATGTCAAAGTAGTATAAGTATTGAAAGACCGTATGGATACTCTAGAGGGGTTAATAGAGTATTTTGTAACAATATTGTCAAATTAAAATTTTGTGGGAAATAAGTAAAAGGATGTCAAATAATAAACAAGTGATTATAGCTCAAAAAACTCTACAAAGTTTCTCTACATCTACTACCAAAAGGTTTTATTTTATATTTGATTTTCTCTTTATTTATATTGTGTATTTGATGATGATTACTACTCTCTTGGTTTATGAGCGCTCAATCTCAATGACCTTCTAGGAGATAATTTACACTTTGCCTGATTATCCTCTTTCGGTTTATGAGACTACAATCTCAATGACCTCTCTTAGAAATACTAGACAACACACCACTCTTCATTTGTATTTAAGATGATGAGTTTAAATGAATATAATAAGAATCTTTACTAGATAACATATGAAAGTGAGTAATCACTAGTGAAGATTATTATATAATTAGAGTAATAATAATTAAAAGTGTATGAACACTCTAGTTATATATAAAAATAAATTGAGCACTAGACAAGTTTGATTTGGATTTGAAAGTGTAAAATCAAATCTCTCTTCATTCTTTATAAGATGTGAAATTGTAATTTTAAAAGAGTTGTGTTAACTTGATTGATGTTTATTAAAGTCTAACACATCTTATTTATAGTATTAAAAGATGAAAAAAATTGGCACTAGCCTTTGGGTACAAATAGTGCTCCAATAGTTAAACTACAATAGAAAACAAAAATATTAGAAATGCCTAGACTAGTCGATTCATTTTAACAAACTAGTCGATTGGTGAAATAATTTTCAGCACTGCACACCTTTACAAAAAAGACCATAACATGAGCTATAGAGCTTGAAATTGCATGAATTATTTTTTGCTGTAAATTAAACATCACAAGTTTTCCAAGGAAATATAATTCACCCAAAAATAATGTCTGTGTAATTTATGGTGAATTTTACAAGTTAGATCATATGCAAAACTACTTAAAATAAAATCAATTTCATATAACATTTTGTACAAACACTTGGAAATATTTTTGATATATGAAATCATTTTAAGATATTTCAAAATTATTTTTAAATAAGATTATACATATCGAATCATTGAAAAATATAAGTGCTCAATATGTAAATCATATTTACATAAAACCAAAGATTGCATACTCTTTGACGCTTGAGTCTTGGTATCTTGAGTACACTTACTGTAATGCCCCGTTTTAAAAAATATTAAGTATAAATTAATAATCGTATGATTAGCTATAATTATTATTTTAGGAGGTTTAATATTAAAAGTGTTATTATTTTTCATATTATTTTGATTATTTAACTATAAATTTAATTAGGTTAAAATTTTGATTGAAATTAGACTATTTAATATAATATTAGTTTATACCTTTAAATCTTTTCCTAATTATTTTATTAATAATCTTTTGATCTGTAACCCAAAAAATAATTTCCCATTATTTTACTTTTTCCAACCCTTTTTAAACCTATCCTAATCCGGATAATTGTTTTTCTAAATTATTTTCCTACCCGATACCCTAATCTATCCAAATTAAACCTAAAAATAAAATAAAATCTACCTAATTTATTCTACCATTTTTACCTGACTAACTTACTTGTTACTTGTCCCAATTTCCTCCCCCAATCACTCTCCCTGTCTTCCTCAACCCTTACCTGTGCTTTGCATTTTATATACATATACGCACACATACACTACACATTCCCGCACACTCCACACAAGCCCCTACTTCCCTCTCTATATTGTTTGGTTTTTCCAACCAAACAACCCCTCCCAACTCCCTTCCTGCCTCATACAGCAACCCCTAGCCCCGATCAACCCAAAAAACCCTCCCTTCTTTGCATATACACATGCATGCTTACAACCTCCACTTCCCATCTCTTCTCCTCTCCTTCCCTACCCTTTCGCACAGCCCACTCCCATCACTAACCAGCCACACCGACCATCAACCAGCACCAACACCACCTCAGTCGAGCTACCCAACCACCTTCTAACCATCCACCTTCCCATCATCCCTGCTTTCCACTAGCCAACCATCTACATCGCACACCTAAGTGCACCACCTCCCCATCCTCTTCTTCCTACACAACCCATCGCCCATCACCCTCAACCCAGCAGCCCCTTATTCCGTTTGGTTAAACCCCCAACAATACCTCACTACCAACCAGCCCACACAACCACAACCCCTCCCTCCTCTTCTTTCTCCTTCTCCTGCAGCCCACCTCCCTACAGCACCAACCTCCACCTTCATCCTTCACTATCAACACCACCTAGCAGCCACGAGCTATCACCCAACCACTCCTTCACCACTTTGCAGTCTAGCGCACCTAACAACCACCACCCCGCAGCTCCAGCCCACCACCATTCTCCTCCTCCTACATCGCCCAATAGCCGCAACTCCACCACTGAACCACTGCCCTCTTCCTCTTCTCTTTTCTCTCCTACGTCGCATGCATCCAACTAGCCCTACAGCTGTAGCTTCAGCGGCCACCCCCAACCATCACCTTTGGCCAGCAACATGACCAATGCCACCAACTGCCACCTTACACCCCTTTCCCTACCTAAACCTTGCAGCCCTCGCAGCTGTCTAGCCACCCTCATTTGCCCGAGGCTCATGTTATGCATGCAGTATGAGAAATGTTTGAGTTTTACTAACATTTTGGTACCCATTTTAATTGTAAGGGTATTTGGTAATTTTTAAAAAATAAATATTTTTATATTATAATAATTATTTTATCCTGTAGATATTAATTTGGTAATTTCGGTATTATTTTTAGGTATGAAAGGTTGATTAGTGGGCTCCGATAACTTTAGTACGATATCGCTATTTTTGTTGAAATTCAGGTAACTGTTATACCCCACTAAAATTATAAATATTGCGTGATAGCACATTAGGGTTTCAGTGCATGAAATATGTTAATATAACTTGTTACGTTATAATTATGTGTTAATTATTATTATTATTATCATTAAGACGGGTAAAATGAGCATGTTATCTGATGTAAATTATGTCGGGTACGAAAGTATGATTAAAATGATTCTAAAGATGGAACAATAATTTGTATGATAATTATGTATAAAATAATAGGTTAAGCATGCTTAGATATAATTATGGAATAATTATTATGGATGTGTGCCCTAGGGGCAATTTAGTCATTTTTGTGTATTATAATATTTATCCTGAAAATCATGTCTAATATATATTAGATATTGTTGAGTATGTGAGTATATGTTTTAGATGGATTAAAGGTGCGAAAAAGGATTTTTTGTGCAAAATTATGTATATGGACAAAATGATCATTTGACATATCTGATAATTTAAATCATGTAAGAAATAATTTATTTATGGTGTTTTAGCCTTTTCATGAAGAACGAATAAATTAAAATGGAATTTGTATTTAATCCGATGATAATCTAAAAAAATTTGCCTCAGGGGTATTTTGGTCATTTTTGGCCTAAAGTGTCCATATGTGAATCAATGAGCCTAGAATGACCTTAATATATTTTAATGTTGGCCCCGATGTTGACCTTGATTATGGTTTTCTCTGATGATTGAAAATAAACAAAAATGGTTAAGTATAGAAATTGGATTTATCTATATTGTATGTAATTTCGTAGTCACCTTAATAAAATACTAATACTTAAAGTGAAAGACATCGAGATCAGAAATGATGGCTCCTCAAGGGTCGCTACCCTAAGGATGTGGTTTAGCCCATGCTTGATATTATAGATTTTTTTGTGTGCCTCAGTGCCCCAATCAGGCCTTATATCTTACTCTATTTGATTTTGGAGACTAATAAGGGGTATGCATACTTATGGATTAAGTGTCCTTGTCAGTAGAGTATTGTGTTACCTTTGTGTACCAGTGTAACAAAGGTACCTTTGCGTCCTTGGGTTGATAGTCGGTAGGATACTGTGTTACCTTGTTGCACCAGTATGACTGGAGTACTTTTGTGTCTTCAGGTTGATTGATCTCCCCTCAAGAAAGTAAATAAAAATGGAACTGATATGATTTGATTGAAATAATGATTATTGGATTATTGGATTGTTCAGTAGCAGCCTTCATGCCTACTTATGGTTTCATTAGCAGCCTTTGTGCCTACCTACGGTTTCCTATTATTTGGATAGCATCCTTTGTGCCTACCTACGGTTTCCTATTGTTTGGATAGCAGCCTTTGTGCCTACCTGTAGTTTCGGGATTAGCCTTCGTGCCTACCTGTGATGGTATTATGTTTATGAGCATACCTTTGATGTTATGAATTTTATTATGCAGTCCCTGTAAGTATAATTGGGGTGATATAGATCTTAGTATATTATACCTGTGAACATACTTATGATGTATGTAATTGGTTGGGAGTTATGCTGAAACATGAATTATGCTGCAAAGGTTAAAATTGTGGTATAGAGTTGGGTTTTAATTATGTCTTCAAAGAGTATCTTTGGGATGTTCATTAATAAGTTCAGTTTTTTTAGATGAATGAATATGAGTAGTACATGACCTTGATGGAATTTGATTATTTAAATGATTATTGTATCTCAATCATCGTATGCATATGTATATGTCTTATACCATGTTAGTTGTATGCCTTGCATGTGTTCCATGTTTTTTTATCATATTAGTTTGGTATAAAGGGTTGCTCAATACCGTAGTACTAAAGTGTTCATTCTTGTGGGCCCCTACCTATTCAATGGGCATTGGACTTTGCAGGTCAACCTCCAAGTTCAGTCAAATGCTGGTAGTTCAGATTTGAGAGCATAGGACTATTTGATGTCTCTTTTGCTATCTTATTTTCAATTGTATTTGGACCCTTACATCCTCTAGTATTTCTCTTTTGAGTTTTGTAAAATGCTGATGTTGTTTTTAATTAGCACCGTATTTATCTAATGTTCTCTCTACTTTGATTTCTGTAATCCTATTATTAATTTAAGCAAAGTAATAATTTCAACCTTAGCACTTGGTATGAGAATGGTAGAGGAAACCAGACTTGTACCAAGTGTAGCGGTAACATCCTTCATTTTTGTTGTTTTAGCTTTCACACTTAACTCTGCAAGCGAAATTTTTCAATAGTAAATTTTGGGGTGTTACACTTACTTATCCCTTTATGGTTTGTGTATTACACATATAAAATTGAAGTACTTGAAGCTACAGTATTATTTTTCCCCCTGTTGATATTTGGCTTGTGCTTGGGATATGATTTGTAAACTTGATCTCCTTAGCACTCATTGACTTAGTTAAGTATTGAATATTTCACTTTTTGATATGATACACATGCACACTTAACAAGATAATTCAAATTTATAATTGAGTTGTTATCATCAAAACAAATGTTGACTGACCTATGAGCTCAACAATCCCCCCCTTTTTGATGATGACAAACAAAAATATGTAAATATATTGAAAGATGATGAATAAATATGTGAGAGTGAAAATTAATATTTTTTCTCAAATCATATGGATTGTATATTAGCCATTTTATAATAAACTCACACAATTATCATGTAAATGGCAATATAATGATAAAAACAAGTGAGCACATATCATATTTTCAACCTTTATCCACCTTTTGTCATCAACAAAAGGAAAAGGATTTTGATGCAGGAGCAAACACTCAAGAATTAGCTTTCATAATTATGGAACTAATTATTCTTCATTTGGAAAGTATTTCCCACAAATTTGAAGACAAACGGATGGTTACACCATTAGCAATATACCAAACACGCTACTAAGTGTCTACATGCATGTGCATAGCATGCATGGACTTCTTGGCCACATGAATGGGGAGAAAATATATAGATTGGACGTGTGAAATTATTCATTTAGATAATTAATTAATTAAGTATTAGGGTTGGATATTAGATAAAGCATAAAGTAGCATAATATATTTTAGTTTGGAATATTTTGAATTATTCCTTTTAGCTAAGTGGTAGATTGACTATATAGAGCCATGAAAGTCACAAATAGAGGTAGCAATTGGTGGTTAATATTGAAGTTGAATGTAAAGTTGAATTATGTATGAGCTCAATTCAAGTTAATCAAATCTATATGAACGATTTAGCTTAAAAATCTTAATTTCTTTATCTATGTGAATTAGAGATTAAGTCCTATCCTTTCTACTCTCCATAATCCATATTTTTCCAGCTATCATTATCATCCAAACATCACCCAAAATTGAGCATAATGGAAGCCCTAAATCAGCACCATCATTTAAAACCCTAATCTATTTCATTCGAAGCTAAACCCTAACCCTAACCCACAAAATCAACTATCCTTAAACCCTAACCTTTGAACCCTCCTCATCATCTACATATCATAATTAAATCACTACATTCGAACCATACTTATCTTATACGAACCATCATCACTGAATCATCACCATTCTATTCGATTCATCACCATCATCACTCCATCCTATTTGACAGTTTAAACCTTAATACACCATCACCAAACCTTATTCTAATTAATATAAACCTAATCAAGCCATAATAATACTAATTTGAAAATTCCATCCTCCCACAGACATCAATTTTTGTATCAAAGCCATAGGTTGGAGCTATTGCAATGAAGATTCAATCTTTCTTTCAAGATTCTTAAAAAGTCTTCAATATTCTTCAAGAGAGTGTTTCATCTTCAATATTCTCTAAGAATTCATTAGGAAAACACAAAAGGGTTGAGCACTTAAAGGTGTGTTTGGGAGAACCACAATTGGTTGGTAAAGAGAAAGGATGGAGAACCAAGGAGAGGATTTGAGGGATATTCTCAAGACCTTAATGGATGTAATCAAGGAGGTAAAATTGCATGTGGGTAGAATAGAAGCTTCCCAAGCCCACGAGTCCCATGTGCAGCCACAAAAATGAAGGTAACAAGTAAAGGAAGACCATGTGAGAAGGACACAAAATTAAGTGGAAGAAGAAGAAGAGAGCGTGGGAAATTATGTAAGACCATGTGACACCTCAAGAAAAACCTATGATGACATGGAAAAAGGAATCTACTTTGATATTTTTGACTTTGAAGGTAATCTTGATTCGGAATATTTTCTCAAATGGTTGCAAATTGTTGAATCAATTTTTGAGTATAAAGAAATTGGTGATGGGAAAGGTGTTGAATAAAAATATTAAAGTTTAAAAAATTTACTAGAGTGTGGTACGATAATTTTAAAAAGGAGATGGGGGAGAGAAGGAAAATTGAAGATTAGGTCATGGGAAAAATTTAAATAACACTTGAAAAAGAAATTTATGCCTCAAGAATACTAACAAGAAAATTTTATAAAAAAGACAACTTGAGGCAAGGGTAACTTAGAGTTGAAGAATACATTCGGGAGTTCAAAAGGTTAGTTCTAATATGCAATGTCCACAAACAAGGAGAAAAAAGGTATGCACGATTCATCAAGGGTTTAAATATGAATATTCAGGAGAAGGTAGAGGTGTATCCTTATGAAGTATTTGAAGACCTAGCCAAGTTAGCCATCAAGTTTGAGAAATAGTTGAAGAGAACAAAGCCACCTAACAAGTCAACCAATGCTCTATATGGTTTGAATTTCAATGGTGTGTTAAAGCCACTAATTTATGAATCCACAAACCAAGACAATATTAGAAGGTTCACTCATGAAGAAAAGGGCAAGGATCAAGTAGTTGATAAGGTGAACAAGCAATGCTTCAAATGTAGAGGTTATGGCCACTTTGCTTGAGATTGTCCAAACTAAAGGGCATTGAATTTAAAAGAGATAGAAAATATGGAGGCTTGTGAAGAGAATGAAGACCTTGATGAAGACTTTAAAAAATAAAGTGATAGCTTAGAGGATGGTTTAGAATAAGGCTCAGTGGATTGATACGTGTTGCAAAGGGTGATCCAAGTACAACAACCACCTTTACTTATTCAATGGGAGATGATTTTCAAGGCCAAGTGTAGAGTTGGTGCTAAAGTGTGTGAAGTCATTATTGATAGTGGCTCATGTACTAATTTTTCTAGTGAGAAGATGGTGAAAAAGCTCGGCTTGGAGACCAAGGGTCATCCGAGACCATATTCACTCCAATAGCTCAACAAAGATAAATGAGTAAGTGTAATCAAACAAACTCTTATCTCTTATAAGATTGAAAATTGTTTTGATGATGTTTTATGCTATATTATGCCTATGGATTCTTGTCACATTTATTATGGAGGCAATGACAATTTGATAGGAAGGTTCTACATGACAGGGTCTTTAATGAGTTTGTGGTATGTAAGGATCCAAAAATGTTTAGGCTAAACCTAATCTAAATGGGGAGGAATTTATTTTGAGGAATGAAAAGGGGGAAGGAACTAAGAGCATGCAGTAAAAAAAAGGAGAAGATGTCGAGTGTAGGAAAGGAAAAAAAAGAGTAGCATGGAGATGTTGATCCTTAAAGAGTGTGAGATGAATGAAGTAATTAAAGATGAGAAGATGTTCTATGTATTGGTGGTTAAGGAGGTCTAAAGTGGGGAGAATGTTAATATGGATCTAAAATTACAACAAGTATTGAAATAGTATGTCGAATTTTTTTTAAAGAATTACTAAGTGTGCTACCTCCTTTGAGAGGTATTGAGTACGCTATTGATCTTATGCTAGAATTTACAATATCGAACAAGCCAACTTATAGATCCAATTTGAAGGAGGCTGAAGAGCTACAAAAGAAAGTGTAAGAGTTGTTAGACTAAGGTTATATTTGGGAAAATATGTGTCCATGAGGAGTTCCAACTTTGTTGGTTCCTAAGAAGAATGGTATATGGCGAATGTGTATTCATTCGAGGATAATCAAAAACATCACAATCAAGGACATATTTTCAATGCTAAGATTGGATGACATGTTATATGAATTGCATGGTGCAAAGGTTTTCTTAAAGATTGATCTTAGAAGCGGTTATGATCAAATGAGAATAAGGGAAGGGGATGAGTGAAAGACAACTTTCAAGACTAATTATGGGTTTTATGAGTGGTTGGTGATGCCATTTGGGCTATGTAATGCACCAAGTTCCTTCATGAGATTGATGACAGAGGTACTTAGACTATTCCTTAGAATATTTGTTATTGTTTACCTCGATGATATCAAGAGTGAGTGCGAGCACATATAACACTTAAGGAGGATATTTCATAATCTTAGAGAGGTGAAGCTCTATAGTAAGATGGAGAAAAGTGATTTCATGATGGTGAGGGTGATTTTTATTTATTATATTGTGAGTGGTGATGGTATTAGAGTTGATCCATCAAAGGTGGAAACTATCCAAGCGTGGCCTATTCCTCCTAATGTCCATGAATTTCAAAGTTTCCATCAGTTGGCCTCATTCTATAGGATGTTAATTAAATACTTCTCTACCATTGCAGCATCTATCCCAAAATTAATGAAGAAAGGAGAGTTCCATTAGAATGACCAAGCAACAAAAGTTTTTGAAGACTTGAAGACAAAGCTCTCAAATATACTGGTATTATCATTACCTTGTTTTGATAAATTGTTTGAACTAACATATGGTGCTCGTGGTGTAGGCATTAGGTTGTAATTTCACAAGAAAGGAACATGATTGCTTTCTTTAGTGAGAAGTTGAATGGTGCAAGACTCAACTATTCAACTTATGATAAAGAGTTCTATACTATTGTCTATTGTTTGGAGACATTGAGTCAATACTTGAGGTCCAAGCATTTTGTACTTCATTTGGATCATGAGAGTTTGAATTATCAACATGATCAAAAGAAGGTGAGTCCAAGACATGCTAAGTGGATAAGCTTCTTACAAACATTTGTGTTATCTACAAGACATGTGGATGGAAGAGAGAATGTTATAGTGGTCATTATCTAGAAGGACCATGGTCATTACCATGTTGACTACAATGCTTTTTGGGTTTGATATGTTGAATTATCAATATGCCATAGATGATGATTTTTCTATGATCTTCAAAGATTGTAAGAAACAAGGAATTTATGGAGTTTATGTTATTCAAGATGGGTTCTTATTCAAGCATAAAAAATTATACGTGCTAAAGATTTTAGTTTGAGACTTATTAATCAAAGAGGTGCATGAAGGAGGAATTGCAAGACACTTTGGAGTTGACAAGACTTTAGAGTTCTTGTAGGAACATTTCTATTTGTCGAGATTACAAAAGGGAGTACAAGACATGGTTACTAGCACTACTACGAAAACGGGTTATAATAACGGGACATTAATAACGGTAGTTCGAAAACCGTTGTCAAACGCGTGGAAATTAATCGGCGGGAAGTTTTGATAACGGTTCTATTTAAAAACCGTTATTAAAAGGGCAACGTAAAAATTTGGACGGATGTTTTAATAACGGTTTCAGGTAAACCGTTATTAAAAGTATATTTAATAACGGTTTATATTAGAACCGTTGTCAAAAGTCAGAATCTTTTAATAACGGTTCTCTCAGGAACCGTTATTAAAACCCCAAAATCAAACTTATATTTCGTTCAGTTCTGTTTCGTGCCAAAATTTTCAGACTCTCTGCACCTTCGTTCTCTTGCTCTCCTTCTCCTTGCAAACCCTCGCACGACCACACCGGCCGGCTCCTCTCAAGTAAAGGAAACCCTCGCACCGCCAACTCTCCACCACGCCTCCGCCATTGCCGGCTCTGCATGTGCGTGCTGTCATTGTTCCGAAGCTAGCTAGCACTTGCACCATCCTCTGTCGTGTTTGAAGCCCCTTGCCTCTCTCAACATTCTCACCGTCGTGTTTGTAGCTAGCTCACTTTATGTATGTGTTTGTTCTTCTTCTCGTAACATTTTATCTACTTATATATGTATATATATATAAATGCATGCATGTTGGTACAGGGTTTCGTTTGTTTGTTATTGAAAGATTGTGGTTTGTCGTTCGAAAATGGGTTGTTTAATGTATTGGCTGAAAATTTTGCTGTTTTTTGTTGAATTTGTTGCGTTATTGTTATATATTAACAAATGCATGTGTTGGCCGAGACCTTTACATATATATATATATATATATATATATATATATATATAATATGAATGTGAGTGTAGAATTATATACATTTTCACTCATAAAAACTATATATATACACACACACACACACAAATATTTTCATTAATAAGTATAGGAGATCACTAGCAATAAGATATAGGAAATGTCATATAATGAAATGCAAATATATTTTATATATGCATATGTTAATGATTGCTATTTGATGAGGATTAAATAGATATAGAGAATAAGGAATATATAAAAGTGAATAATTAAATAGAGAGAAATAATTGTGTATGATCGATAAGAATAATAATAATAATAATAATAATAATTAATAATATGATTTATATATTATGCTTTAATTACATTTAGCTAGGTTTAGGGATTAGGTTTTTTTGTGGTTTAGGGTTAGGTTTTATTATAATAAATTATGGTTAATTAGCTAGGGTTAGGGTTAGGGTTTATCGTTTATTATGGTTAATTAGGGTTAATTAGGGTTAGGGTTAGTATTAATATCTTTTTGGAAACGTGTTAACATGATTCGTATATATATATATATAGAATAGCATGATACATTTGAGATTAATTAAATAGAGAGAAATAATTGTGTATGATAAGAATAATAATAATAATAATAATAATAATTAATAATATGATTTATATATTATGCTTTAATTATATTTAGCTAGGTTTAGGGATTAGGTTTTTTTTGTGGTTTAGGGTTAGGTTTTATTATAATAAATTATGGTTAATTAGCTAGGGTTAGGGTTAGGGTTTATCGTTTATTATGGTTAATTAGGGTTAATTAGGGTTAGGGTTAGTATTAATATCTTTTTGGAAACGTGTTAACATGATTCGTATATATATATATAGAATAGCATGATACATTTGAGATTAATTCTTTCTAAGCATGATTCGTATCGATAATATAATGGTACATTATTATGCTCAATACATAACATTCTAACATAATTTATTTATTTATTTTTTGTAGAGATATGGCCAACAAAAACATTGATAGGGATAGCAGTGATGAAGAAGGGAAGAGGGGACCTACGATTATGAGAATTATCGTAGACATGAGGAATAGAGGAGAAGTAGTCGATTTGGGATGGAATACTTACAATCTTCCCATCGGCCCTTAAGCAGATATGTTCTTGACCTACATTTCCCTTGTGACCCGTAACCGTGTTCCTATCTCCTATAATAATTGGAAGCAGGTTCCACAGGGTCATAAGGAGCATATTTGGCAGGAAATCACGGTAAATATGCTATTTTATGTAATCATTTTTGTATGTCAAATGTTATTAATTTTATTACATTATCATCGGTATACATCTACATGTCTTATTTTGCAGAAAGTGTTCAATGTCCTAGAGAGTAGGAAGAAATGGCTTCTTAGACATTGTGGGGAGCGTCTAAGAACATTTAGGTCATATTTAGCTCGTAGAAAAATGTATAGAAAGAAGGATGGTTCTGTACGACAGAACCCACCCAAACGATACGGTTTCATCGATCAAGAAAGTTGGAACCAATTCATTGCTTATCGTCTTACGGTGGATTTTAAGGTACTTGTTAGATAACAATTAAACTTTTTGTATCAATCCCAGTATTATGCTTAATATTGAAATAACCATGTCATTATGTTTTGGCTTGTCACATAGGAAAAAAGTACCCAAAATAAAGAGATTGCCAAGCAAAATAAATATCGGCATAATATGGCTCGCAAAGGCAATGCGGGCCTTGAAGAGGAGTTGATATGCATTTTGTCATTATCTATTTACATGTAAATGTTGAATTTTATAATAATATTCTTAATTAAGAATATTTTTTGATTTGTAGCTCCTAGCCCAAGACTTGGACCCATGTACCTCGTCCATCAATATTGGTACATTATGGAAGAAGGCTAGAGCAACAAGAGATGGATATATTAATGAATATGTTGATGTTGCAGCCAAAAAAATTGTAAGTTTGTAGATATCTAGAACCCTACTTAGTTTTCTTATAGAAAACTATTATATTATGCTTATTCCTATAAGTTAAATTTACAGGACGAACTTGAAACGTCAGAAGGTGAGGAGGTGGACCAATATAGCATTGTGGCCCAGGCTACAGGAATTGTAGAACACCTTGGAAGACACAGGGGCATTGGATTGGGTGTTACGAGAACGAGCATATGTGGTCGATCTCGTGGTTCTCGTAGCACTAATGAGCAAGTCGCCATCCTCACCCAAAAATTGAACGTGGCATTTGAACGGATGGCAACAATGGAGCAAGAGTTGTCATTTATTAAATCTCAAGGGTATAAGCTATCCGATTCAGTAGACCATGATCAGCTTCACATACCTAATGTAAATAGCGTCAGAGATAGTTGTGAAGCTGATGCATTTCTTTCTACTCTTCCCGAGGTAAGCATTACAAACTATGAATTGTTATTAAATGTATTCGGTGTAATAAATTATTAATAATGTGTAATATTTTTGTTTAGGGTTTGCATAAATGTGACTTATTAGCGAATGACCTTTCAACAATTTTGGCGAAAGGAAGGGTCCGCATTAGTCACAGTATTGAAACGCAGACAATCCACGGGTACAATTTAGCCCTAAATACAAGGCCGGTGAGTATTGACACTCCAATCATTGGCAGTGCACACTTGCCTTGTTATAATGAGGGCGATGAGGCAACCACAGTACTAGAAGCTCATGGAAGCTTTGTGGCTTGGCCTGCGGATCAAATACGTCTCACTACTGAAGAGGTATTGACATTTGACATGTTCATTAGACCTTGTTTAGTAGTTACACTATATATACCTTTTTCATATATATATATTTATATGCTCAATATATATTTTGTTTAATATTATCAATTAAGGAATCAAAAAAGAAGACTGCTTCTGCTAGTAAAACCAAGAGAGGTACTAGCAGAACGAGCAACACAAAAAAGGGCGCTGCTAAAGGAAAGAGAGCTAAATCTGAAAAATCAGTTGCCCCACAAAAGATTCCTTCTTCATATCAGCAAAGCCAACCTCCACCAGCATTAGCTATATTATATTTTTATGCCCAAAACTACCTCAGGGACAATTATATTTTCATTGATTGTCGTCCTGAGTATGTTGGGAGGGACGATGCTACTTACATGGTATCGACGGCTGACATAAGCGACATTTATAATCAAGAATGGATGTCAACCATAAGTGTCGCCGTCTATGTCACGTAAGTATAATTTCATTTTGAGATTTTAGTACTCTTAACTTATACAATTGGAATTTTTATGACCACTTATATGAGTTATTATTTATTAACAAATATGCATTGTTTTTGTTGTCCATAGGTTGGTAGCTACTCGAGCTACGATGGAGGGAATGCTGTCCTCTATTGTGTTTGTGTGCCCATACTACATAGCTGACGGTAGTACAATAAGAGAGGGTAGGCACATAAACTATTTAGCGGATCGCATTTTGATTGAGGGACACAACAAGCTCTATCTCATTCCTCACCTCGCAACTGAACATTGGGTTTTGTACGCCGTCCGACCTGATCTTAATAAAGTCTATGTGTTTGATTCCCTTCGAACCTATGACGTGCCTTTTGAAGTCGCTCGTCGTGGTGGGAAGGAATTTATCGACATGTTAGTATACTTTTCACTTCTTACTTCATTAGCTTATTTATACATATATTTGTCTAGCTAGCTTTCATTATTTGAGGTATATATGCGTACTTACAATATTGTGTATCCAACTCTATTTATTAGGGCACTACGGACAGCGTATCAAAGGAGAGGTGGGAATGGTGTCCCAGACCCAAAGAATGTTCAATACGAGCCTGTCATAGTAAGTAGGAAGGCAACTATTTCGTATTTTATTTTAATTAAAATTAATATCTAATAGTTAGAGAGCTAACTGAATTTATATGACAGTGTCCACAACAGCAAAACGACAAAGATTGTGGATACTATGTATGTAGATCAATGGATCTGATAGTCCAAAATAGATCGGTCAACATAGATCCAAGCCATGTATGTTTTCTTTTCGATATTTTTCTATTAATGAATCATGACATATATGTTTGATACTTGACGTAAGTGCTAACTGTATATTAATCAAAACTTGGGATTTGTAGTTTTTCACCGATGATTATGCACAAGGCCAGCAATACAGTGTTGAAGAAATTGATGAAGTGAGAGAGCAATGGGCCAAGCATGTGCATTCATTCATTCGGTATTAGGTAGAGATCTATATATTCTACATGCATATATGTTCTGCAGGCTTGTATTTTGTCTATGTCTTTAAGTCTTGTAATTAAGCTAGATTTATAAACATTTTGCTTTGGTGTGTAGAGCTACCAAGTTGTGGTATGCCTACTAATTTTGTTCTTGAGTATATATGTCCGGTGTATTAACAAGGGATTGAATAAAATTATGGTGTGATTGCAGATATGTTATCAATTGATGTTGTTTTACAATGCAGATTTGGTAATTATTGAACATACAACTGTGTATGTGGGCAGGAACAAAACTGCAATAACTAAAAAAAAAACTGAAGTTTTAATAACGGTTCTTAAGAAAACCGTTATTAAAAGGTAGGTTTTAATAACGGTTCTGATGAAAACCGTTATTAAAAGATGTTTTAATAACGGTTCTTCTAAAACCGTTATTAAAACTCTGGTATTTTAATAACAGTTTTCATAAGAACCGTTATTAAAACTCTGGTATTTTAATAACGGTTTTCATAAGAACCGTTATTAAAACTCTGGTATTTTAATAACGGTTTTCATAAGAACCGTTATTAAAACCTACCTTTTAATAACGGTTTTCTTCAGAACCGTTATTAAAACCCTCTTTTTTAACAACGGTTTTTCTCAAAAACCGTTATTAAAAATGCATTTTATGCTCATATTGGCGGGGTTTTTTTATAATTTTGATAACGGTTATGAACCGTTATTAAAGATTTAATAACGGGCGTTTTAATAACGGTTGAACACCGTTATTAAAACTGTAAAATAACCGTTATTAAAACTACTTTTTGGGGTAGTGTAGGTGTGCTAAATTTCTAGGAGCAAACAATTAAGAGTTGGCTTTCATAATTATGAAATCAATTATTCTTCATTTGGAAAGTATCTCTTATAAATTTGAAGACAAACAAATGGTTAAGTTGTTAGTAACGTACTAAACAAGCTACTAAGTGTCTACATGCATGTGCATGTCAAGTATATCATGCATGGACCACATGGTCACGTTTATGGGGGTAAAATGTGCATATTGGATGTGTGAAATTATTAATTTAGTTAGTTAGTTAATTAAGTAGTAGGGTTGGATATTAGATAGAGCATAAAGTATCATAATATCTTTTAGCTTGGAATATTTCAAATTATACTTTTTAGCTAATTGATAGATTGGCTATATAGAGCCATGAAAGTATCAAATAGAGGCAGCAATTGATGATTAATATTGAAGTTGAGTGCAAAGTTGAATTTTGTGAGAGTTCAATTCAAGTTGATCAAATCTGTGTAAACGATTTAGCTCAAAAATCTTAAACTCTTTATCTGTGTGAATTATATATTAAGTCCTATCATTTCTACCCTTCATAATCCATATTTTTCCAGCCATCATTATCATCCAAACATCACCCAAAATCGAGCATAATGTAAGCTCTAAATTGGCACCATCATTCAAAACCCTAATCCCTTCCATTCAAAGCTAAACCCTAAACCCTAACCCAAGAAATCAACTATCCATAAACCCTAACCTTTGAATCCTCATCATCATCTACATATCATTATCGAATACATATCATAATTAAATCACTACATTTGAACCATACGTACCTTATTCAAACTATCATCAGTGATTACCCATCATCACTGAATCATCACCATTCTACTCGATTCATCACCATCGTCACTCTATCCTATTTGACACTTTAAACCCTAATATACCATCACCAAACCTTCATCTAATTAATATCAACCTAAATAAGCCATAATATTACCAATTTGAGAATACCATCCTCCCACACACATTAGATTCGGCAAATAAGATATCCAATCAAAAGATAAATGCATAAGAAATTAAATGCGTATGAAGTGAAAGTCACCCTCAAGACATGCCACATGCTCTAATAGAGCATAATGAGGTCACTCATACTCAATATTATCAATGAATAACATGAATTAAACAAATACAACATATCTCTCCCTTAGGCTATCTCTTGGGTAACAATAGAAGTGATCAAGTAAAACAAATATGCTCTCCCTAAGGGAATGCATATTGTAATACCCCAAAAATTTTCTTAGCCTAATATTATATCATTAGCACCCTAATTTAATTCTAATCTCAATAAATCTTATATTAGCCTTAACCTAACTCCTTAATACCAAAATTTTAACCAGTTCTAAAACCTTAACTTTGATAAACTCTAATTCGTAAACCAAAATCAAAACTTGCTAAAAATTTTCACTAATCCTAATTATTTTAGATAATCTAAAATCATACTAAACTAATCCCCCAACCCTTCTTTTTTCCTTTTCTTTCTCCTTTTCTTTTCTTCTTTCATCTCCTCCTCTCTTCAACCATCACCACCATCACCCTGTAGCTACTACCCTACCCTAACCATCATCTACAACCATCACCATCATCATCACCTTGCAGTTACACCATCACCATCATCACCATTGCACACAGGCCCCCTGTTCTTATTGTCCTTCCTGACTCACACCACACATGTATGTATATATGTACACACACACACACATTCTTCACACCCTCCTTCTTCCTCTTTGGTTTTACCTCATTCTGCTCATATTTGTGTCAAAGAGCCACCACCGAGCTCCCTCTTCCTTCCCCTTTTATCCTTCTCCCTTTTCTTTTTCTTCTTCTCCTTTCTTTCCCTATTTTTGGCTTGTGCACCACCTTGCGCACCACTCACCTCCCTTTGGCCGGTGGGCTGACCGTTAAGGTCACCCTAACCTTCCCCCTCACAGTGATCACCACCTCTTTTCCTTTCTTCTTCCTCTCGTGCATCACAACATTTTAGAGTACACGGCCTATGCACCGCCTACTACATGATCGTGTGACACCTAAAATCCTCTTACTACACAGCCATATAGCTTTTGCACTACCTGACCATGCATGATTTTTCCTCTCAGCCTCTTGTTGCACAACTATGTAAACTGCCTCACCGTGTAATATATTTTCTCTTGACTAGGAGCTACATCACCTGCTGCACAGCCATGCAACCTCATTTTTTTGGTCGTGCACCCTTAGTTTTACCCCCAAACCTTATCTAAACACCACTAAAATTTAACCATAGCTCTATCACACATTACTCTACACATCCACACATCTCAAGCTCCCATTTGACTATGGTTATATCTATTTTTATCCTCTTAACTTGATTTCTCCTTCGATTTAATTCTTCAAGCCTAACCGTGAATTTTATTATTTTTATAGGTGGTATTCTAGTAGCTTCGGAGGAGGAAGTCTAGGATTTGTATGCTTAGAGCCCAATGTCCTAGTTGGTAAGGATATTATTCGATGTTTAGGGTTTTTGATGTTATTTTCTTATATGGTTATATATGTTTTTTATGATATTATTTATACATGATGAAATATGTGTTGATCTTGATATTTTGTGATGATATGAATGTTATGTTGCAAGAAAGTAAGAAATGGTGAGAAGTACCATTTTGTTATATTTTTTTGTGATAATATCATATTTGGGGAATTATATCTTATGGTATGAAATATGGGTTTAAGGATAGTGTGTTGTTGAAGTAAGAATGGGTAAGAAGTACCATTAATATTTTGTTGTGATAATATCATATTTATGGAAATATATCCTATAGCATGAAATATGAACTTAAGGGTATTATATTATTAAAAGAAATTAAGAATGGGCAAGATGTACCATCATTATTTTGTTGTGATAATATCATACTTGTGAAAATATATGTATTATGGTAGGAAATATGGGCTAAGTGAGATTAATAAATGGACTTAAGAATTCTCATGAGGTATGATAACTAATTGTGGACTTGGAAAATAACATGTGTGGGAAAATAAAGGTTTTTATTTGTTCTTAAGGTTAACTTGATCATTATGGGATAATAAGGAAATCTTGGTATTTATGTGTTAGTAAGTTTAAAATACAATAAAAATAGCATGAGGAATTCATGGAAGTATTATTGTTATCCGGGATTCTTAAATGATTTAATGGCTAATATAGGGTAATATATCTTGTAATGATAATACCATTACTCCATGTCTAAGATTTAGAGGTATTCTATCGAGATTAGTAATCATGAAAAGTTCATGGGAGGTGTTATGAAAATTCTATGGAATTTGGGTCTTGGATATTGTTGTGATTAACATATTGGGTATGATATTATTTAAGTGTACTTAAGGGAATTAGATTGTGCATATTGGGTATGATAAAAATGAGGGGATTTGGAGATGATATAATATAAGTTGTGTGAATTAATCAATATAGAAGCATGAATACTAAAGCATGTGTAATTAAGGTTTCAAAAGGACTTAAAGACTTAGACCTATGCCATATGCATATATGTTTTTAATGTATCCTATACCTGAGAATTAATCATGAATAAGATACTAATTACTTAAAGTGAAAAAGCACATGAGTAGGGCCAAGGTGATCTGTTTTTCTATATATATATATATATGTGTGTGTGTATGTATGCATCCCATTCCACTGACGAGAATAGTGGCTCAGGAGTGTTTTTCCCCAAGGCGATGTCTTTAATCTCTGTTCCACTGGAAATAATAGTAGCTTGGTAGCATTTTTCCCTAAGAAGGTGCTTCAATCCATTCTACTAGATTAAGAATAGTGGGTTACCTATGCATCATGAAATGAAAATGTATCGCTATAACTTATGGAAAATATACTAATGATTTAAAGTGGAAGAATACATGATTCAGGGCCAAGGTGATCTACATATATATGTGTGTGTGTGTGTGTGTGTAACCCGTTCCACCAGGGAGAATAGTGGCTCAGGTGTGTTGTCCCTAAGAAGATTTTTAGACCATTCCACTGGTTTAAGAATAGTGGGGTTCCTCCACTCAACGTATATAAAATAATGAAAATGGATTATACTTAATAAAGGAATTTGGATCATATTCTGCCTTATGAGATGTTTCATTTATTTAGTTATTCTCTCATTGTCTAATGTGAAAGGATGTGCTCTTTATATCCTTATTTTGATAGTATTGTTCCCTTACTTAGTACGTAGCATACTGACCACTCTTTTTATAGGTCTACTCATTCCACCGAGCAGAAGGCCCTGAATCTTATGTGCAAGTCTCAGAAGATCAGTTAGATGATTTTGCTATTTATGATGCCTTATGTGGAGATGAGTGACTTTATATCTATGTTAGGGTTGGGTGAAGAGTATTTGTTATCCAGTTTATGTATTTAACTGGATACTGTTTTTGGACACTTGATCCATGGTATCCCCTTTTTGTATTTTGTATTGTTAAACTCAAATTTAGACTCCAAACTCATTATTGTATTATAAATGTTCTTTTGTTTTCTAATTTCCTTGTATCACCTTAAATGCTTTAGACTTATGATTGATGTAAGGATAGTTTCTTAAGCTAAAATTATGTTGAACACGGTGGTAACCCCCACTAATTTACTTAATTTCTTTTACTACAAAATAAATTTTGTTAGTAGTAAAAATTGGTATTTTACACATATAATAACAATAAGATCAAGATTACAATATGATTACTTAAGATATTATTATCTTGAGCAACATAAGTAGAGGAAGCAGAGATATGAGTATCAAGATTCATAGGAATAACTTAGATATTATATCAATAAATCTCTTAAAATTTCATGATTATAATATTTATAGTCATAAGGCATGGAGTATTTAATGATTCATAAAGATACTCAAGTAACAAAAATGATATGAAAATAAATTTTAGAGTTGCATAAATCAAACTAAGTCAACAAAATATGAGGGTGAGTGCAGCAAGGATCATGCAAATATATTAGAGTGTCCCTTCACATGAACATAGATCAAAACAAGACTAAAATGATTATTTCATCTTGAAAGTTATGAAAAAATACCTTATCACATATTTCCCTTTTATATGGTGGACATAAAACACAAGGAAAATAAGGAATGTGATGAATGATTCATTCAATGAGTAACTTGTCAATAATTTGAATTAGAGATCAAGACAAACACATCAATGAAATGTAAGAGTATCACTCACTTTTACTAAGTAATATATTTAAGCATAATGAGGATACTTTTTAGCATAATGATGAGAGAAGGTCATGATCATGTACATGAGATATCATAAGTGAATCTGGCAATAAATTCATGTGATCAATTAATTTCAAAGTTACATCTATCAACCTAGCCAATAAATATAAAATTTTATGCGTGGATAAGATGTGTATTTATCCTCTTGAGTAGGCCATTGATTTTTTTATCAATACTTGTAGAATTTGAAGTACCCACTCTATACTTTATAGCTTGAGTACTTCAGTAGTACTTTAAACATAAAGTACTTTGCTTGTCACGAGGCTCAGTGGACTTTATTTATTTTTCAAATATTAAGGATAGCTTAATAATTTCATCAATGGAATCAAATAGACAAGTATCAACTTTTTCTCAAATCATCATATTAAGCTCGCCTAAAAATCTAGTACATGTTTGTTCCTTTCTCTCATGGATATCCCATATAAGTGATAACCTCTTAAAATCCCTAAAATATTATATTGTACTTAGAATTCCTTGTCTAAGAGTAATCAATAGTATAATTATCTTTCTCATACTATTTAGGTATATATATTTTTTCTTAGAAGCTTCTTAAGTTTATCCCAATATTTGATTTTTGATATACCTTCTCATTCTCTAGTCCTCTTCAAATTATCATACTATATTCTAGCAAACTTCTTAGGCTTAAGAGTATCTAGTTTACATTTTTTCTCATAATGTTAGTCTTTGAATTCAAATATAGCCTACACCTCATGTAACCACTCAAGAAATAAGTATACTTCAAGCTTACCATCAAAATAAAAAAGATCAATTTTAATACCTTTATCTTCTTTTTTATAAAACTGTGGTTGACAGTCATGGAACTTTAGGTTACTTCTTCTTCCTATTGACTCTTCATCATGATATAATCATGTGTTTAGATACATTCCCCTTTCTATATTAGTTAATTTCATGGCACTCCCCATTCAAGCTCCACAAAAATCTCTTTGTTCTTAGATATTATAGATCGACTCTTGTTCGGCAAATCTAGATTATAATCTTTATAATTCTATTTGTAATGTAGGAATTTGCGTATGTTGAGAATTATTGTCATCTTTATTGGTTGAGAGTTTTTGAACAGCCTCAAACATTGTTTGGAAATGGTTCCCCTTCATTATTTCAATTACCACTACACTTAACCACACTCAAGTATAACACTTTTAGTTCATAAAACCAAATAAACTTAATGTTGCCCTATATTTCTTGTTCGATTCTTACATAAAATTTTTATTATAATGAATCAAAAACACCAAAAACAATAAAATATACTAACCACACAATTAAATGAACACACTTAACACTTATCTTGCTAAGTTCTTGATATGCAATTCAACAAGTTTATACAAATACCATTCGACAACCTTCTCAAAATTTCATGCATGCGTTTGAATGCTTCAAGTGTAATTTGATGAAGGGAAAGAAAACACACCAATATTCACCCATTATAATCAATTAAGAGACATTATATTAGAACAAAAAAACTCAAAACACGTAGCTTAAAGATAAAGAAAAACACACACTCACTTAGCTAACGCTATATCAACTAAGCAAAATTACTTTTCAAACTTCACTTAGATGAGCGTATTATTAAATTATTATCACCATACATGATCAAATAGAACACAAAACACATTAAATACACAAAATTTCATGCAAAAAATGAATCTTATTAATGCTAAAAGAAGACACACACTACACGCACTTGAATCTCAAAATCATTCTACCAAAGTTTCCCAAAGCTTGTGTCGATTCCTTTTTCACTTTCCTTCTAGATGTTTTTTCAAGATTCATGAAAAAATAATCTATTTTATGTATATTCCACATAAAAACATGCAAATAATTTCAATATTCATAAGACATTTAGCAAGATTCAAAGAATTCAATCAAGAAGAATCAAGAATCTTACTAGAACTTGTTGGTGATATTTGTTGATGTTGAAGTCTTATGTTGAATTTGTACTTGTGATGTTGACTCCAAAAAGCCATCTTCCATACCAAATTTCATGTGTAAGATCATAAACCAACAATATTCTATAATGTAGGAACTTTTCTTTTGGATCACAAGTTGTAAAATCTTCTCAAAATCATTTGAACTTTGTGAAACTCAATGGTTTTGATGGTATCATGTTTATTTAATCTAATATCAATTACCTTCTCTAGAGAAAAATCTAAACTCTACAAGACTCTCCCTTAAGAATAAGAGGATTGCACTCTCTCTTTTTGTGTCAATTTTTAAACCTCAATTCATGTTATTCATTACACTTCAATCGTACAAGTCCATATATATATATATATATATATACCTATACACATACAGGCATGTCATTAATAAGCCCACAAAACCAACCTTATTAACAAAATTTAAACCCTATGCATGATACTAATATATATATATATATATATATATATATATAGTAATTGCAATGATAATTTACAAGTATTACAAAGTATGCAATAAAACAACAAAGCTACACAAACTCTAAATATGTAATACATTAAATTAACATATGTAATAAAAAATTGAATCTTATAGCCTTATCTTCCATGGAAATTTGTAATCCATGTAATGCCATTGTCTTTTACATAAAAGATCTTTAATAGTTTGATTTATTTCCAAATATATATAATACCTACAATATTTACTTAATAAAGCATTTGAAGCATTAGGATTTTCAAGAAAAATTGGTAATATCTCTAAGTATGCTAATTCTTGTTCTTCATCATTATAACAATAAGATTGAGATTGCACTTGAGATGCTCCTACATCGATTATCATTTAAGTAAAAGATTATGAAGCATTATGTGGGTTTATATTATCTTATCGTCAATTAGCTACTAGGGTTAGGTGTTTATGATATTTGCATTGAGGCTGGATCCTAGTTGATCCCAATATGTTTCCTACTCTAGATAGTGGTAATGTACCAGGGGTATCAATGCTAAAGGGTCTAGTTACCTCGGTTGCTTATTCGGCTTTTTCAGACTTTATGTCCATCCACAGTTTCTCAGCTTTATCTATACCTAAGTCCTCTAGTTATTGGTTTGAATTCTCTGGATATTGAGAGACCATGAGAGATAATCTAGATCATTGCTCAAAAATAATGAAATGCATAATATGTGATCATAATAATGTGAATCATTAAATGAAATGAACCCTAGAGATGTCTTAGGTGGTTTGTATCCTTTATATGCTCTTATAATATGTATATAGTTAATATGACTCAGCCTTATAAGTATTACATTATGTATGTTTCACCCATGATCCTGTGTACATGACATGTTTAATCTTCAGCATGACATTGCATAATGCCATGATAAGTTTCCATGTAGCTATAAGTAAGCACAATAGCATGTATTATTGAACATTATGTCATATGAAATGTTATATGAAGGCCTTAGCAATATTATGAAAAGTGTGCTTTAGTATATTAATGCATGAGTTAATACATATATCGTATAATCTTATGCATATGCCATAAACTACATGATAAGATTCCAATTTACCACCATTTATAATCATATAATTCACATATTTTGTGCCATAGTGACCTAATCAATTACATGTAGTGTTGATATCATACGATTCGCTTAAGTGTGAAACATAAACATAGCCCATGTATGCTTTAAGCATTCTTTTCATGTACTTGATACACCTTGACTATATATAAATTTGATCTTTGTGTGTCATGTGCCCCCACGAGTTGGGTTGGTGTAATTTAATTAGTGTTGGAGCCGTACTAATATTAATTTAGTTGATTAGGTCATATGATCAACCATTTATGGTGGGAAGCAAACCATTTGTGCAGGCTCAAGATTGAATGTCTTATTGTCATGAGGAATATTTGCCTTGGGTTTTGAGAGTAAGTTATCCATTTATTCGATGTGGTGAATAAAGTTGGTTCTACTATTAGGATAGCCCTTTATTCTTTTCTTATATTTTATTCTACTAAAGTTATATCTATTTGGTTTATAGTTTTGTTGGAGATGTATTTTAGATTTATTTTATTTTCCTTTTTACGTTTTGAAAATCTATATTTATATTATAGGTTTTACAATGAATTTATTGGTCATAGTTTTGTTCTATGAAACCATTTCCTTTTAACTAAAAGAACATAATTTCTAGTGGGATTTTACTATATTAGTTCAAATGAGGTTTAAGTTTTGATTCAACAAGTTTAGTTTTGCATTTAGAAAAGGTTAGTTGGTTATGCACACCTCTCCTTATGTTAAATGTTGTAGTTTCATCCCTATTCTTATTTTAACATCTGCATTTTCTCTTTTTAAAACATAACTTTTCAGTAGTGAAAAATGGAGGTATTACAATATATATATGTCCAATTATGCTATGGTATGTAGGTTCCTTTATGTATATACAAGTATGATCAAGCACGTTTCAATGGTTCAAAGTATGGGAAGAATCACCTTTTATGAAAATATGTGTATGGCATAATATGGATATTGCATGCAAGGCTTGAGCATAGTGCGTGGGTCTTACACATGATTTACATGGCAATGAAAGATTGGTTTTCTCTGTATTTATGTATGCATAATAATGGATTTGTTGTTTCAATCCCCTCTCTCAATCCCATGATCAGGAGCTCTTATATGGTTTCCGATGACAACTAATGAGTATTATAACCTCTTCTTTAGTATAATTGGGTTGATTAAGTGTAGGTAATTTTAGAGGCATTTCCTTTTGATGGTACTTAAGTGATTAATGTGTCTCCCCTTGTATTTACTTTCCTTTGAGTCATTATTTCTTCTCCTATATTTTCTATATTAGTTTTAAGCATACATAGCCTTGGTTTGTAAACCTTGATCCTTTTTTTTTAATGCATTTTATACTATGTGATTTATTTTTCCCTTGTCTTTGGTTGGTTGGATACTCACTCTTGTATCTAGCAAGGATGGATTATATAATGTCTATCTAATACTAGATGCATTTGTAGCACCCTATTTTTCATAGGATTATCTTCATACTCTCACATTTGTAAATGTTTTAAAACAAAATATATAAGTAGTGAAAATGGGGGTGTTACACATGTTGAAGTCCATACTTAGGTGATCATACCTTTCTAGTTACATAGTCATATGAATTCAGTGACCCTATTATTCCATGACTAGTGGATTGGTAACATAAATATAACAAACCCACTTAGGATGAATGTACCTAGGAAACCGCATGTCTAGAATCATAATCCTTAAGTATGCATACCCTCTACAAGATACTATAAAAACCACTAGAGATTATATCTAAGGTCACTCTAAATATCGCAATAACTAGGAGAAGATATCATAGGAAGCACCTCTATCTTGACTCACGTGAACTTCCACTTTAATTAGTAATGTATTGTTCATTTTGTTGTTTGTGTTTTGTGAACTAAGGGTTTATTTAGGAAATAGAACTAAGAATTAGTGGTGAAAGAATACCAAGGATAAAATAGAGAGGAGAGAATAATAGTAAGAGATTTATATTATGATTTTATACATCTAGAATGAATATAAGATCTTATTTATTATATTATGATTTCATACAGCTGGAAGGAATATAAGATTCTATTTATATAGGAGTAAAATAAGGGAGGAAAAGTGAATATATAGTGTGGTGGAGGATAGGAGCCTAACATCTCCTGCATAGGAAGCCAACCTAATAGAGGAGGTTTATAGGCTATTAGTGTGATACCCGTTTGAGACTAACATGAGCATGCCTACAAGATTTTTGGGACAATTCTTGTCCTATGGATCAATATTCTAGGGCTTGATAGTCTTAGTTGAGAAAAAAAAAACTCATATTATCACTCCCTTTAAAATTCCATCCACTACATCAACCACTTATATGGGATAGAAAGGCTAAACTTCTACTACATAGTCGATGGTTATAACTATTTATTAAATGTGATAACCAAGAAAACCCCAATATAAAATATTATATAAAGAATGCATCATAAAAAGACTGATGGAAAAGCTTGGACATCAATGTGTCCATCGGACACGCATATACAGATAAAGGCAATAAAGTTACACGTACAAAACTCTCTAACACTTTATAAACAACAATGAACAAAAATAAATAAATTTACACAAAATTCCATCAAACACCACATACACGATATCAAGTAACAACAAATAAACTCATTCATGTAACGTTCATCTACTAGTCAATACATGAAACATTCACTCAACTTATCCTATCAAGAAGAAAATAAAACTACAAATAAAATTACATTAGTTTTCATAAATTCAAATTTTAAATTTGAATAAATATAAGATAGTACCAAAAATATGGCTTGGTGGGTAAGTCTCATTCTCCTTACTTCTACATGCTTAGATTGGAGAAGGAACCTTTAAATAAGGGCCACCTAATTCTGACTATAGTTATTATAAAAGGAACATTTTCTTAGGTCATTAAAGGCCATATGTTTTAATGTCACTATATTTGTAACATCTCAAAATTTATAATTGAATTTTTTTTATTTAAGTGGAAGTATTAAAAAAAGTAATGTGATGTTACTATATACTCAACATAAGTAAGGCTTAACATACCATCCTTATATAGAGTACAGTCAAATATTCAAACATAATAAAACAAAAAAAGAGATATATTTTCATAAACTTAAACAAATGTTTGGAGGATTAGTTCAAGGATAAAATAAAAAAAAGTACATAAAAGAGATAAATTAGAAATTAATAGTCCTAACAGGTATCCTAGCCAAAAGTGTCGATTAGATAACCCGACTCTATGAACCAAGTCTTGAAGATTAAAACATCACTTTTCCCCAAGAAGTGCATCATATGAAACATAGTCATCTAAGGGGTCCTCAAAGACCTATACAAACTCATATGTGTCATCTACTCATGGAAATGAGCATAACCCATAAAAAGGAGGATTAGTATGGTGCGTACTAATTAAGGTAATAATGCAGTCATAGAAAGGTCACACAATGTCATAGGGTACACCAAGGGATAAACACATATATAGATTAACATAAGGTGGTACCAACTTATTTATTGATTCTAGGTCTTATGATAATAATGGCATAATTAATATCCATAATCTTTTTTATATTGAGTTCAAGGATCCCACTATTCTCAACTGGTGGATGGAATTAATACTATACAACATTGGGACATAAACATCCTCATACTATTGTCAATATATGTAATGGTATCAATAATATACAACCTTAGGGTAAAAAGCTTCTAACCAATATTCTCATATACTAGAACGGATATGTACCACTAATTCTAACTCACATGGCCTTTCACTTTGAGTGATTAATATCTTATCAATGATTACAATCATTCCAATGAGTTATTTAATTTGAGTTTAAGGAACCCGCTATTCTCAACCGGTGGAGAGGTATCAATAATATACAACCCTAGGACATAACGATCTTGGCTGCTACTCTCGTCTAGTTTAATAGACAAGTAAAATCCTAGAGCATAAAGCTAATGACCACTATTATCATTTGGTGGAACGAATAGGTACAATATGTCCCACCTCTTATGATATTTCATCATCAATGATAAAATATCTTATTCATCATTATTTATTTCAAGGTCATTATGCAATCACAAATATAGACATATAAGGCACATGACCCAATATATTTTCCCAAGGACAAGCCATATTCCCCCTTAGAAACCCTAACTTCATAAGTTAAGATTAACTTCTACCTTAGTGCTCATTCTATCACCAATTCAAATATCCATCCTTAAAATATTGTTATTTACAACTTTAAAAAAAATCAAGGTTTAAACCTAACATCTTACACATGCATTAATAGCTTACCTTTTGTTTTATTATTCACCTTTGTCCCCGATACCCTAATTTTACAATTAAATCATAACTTTTCTCATAAGATTCATATAACCAATAAATTTATTATGCATTCCTAAAATGCCAATAATAACAACATATCACAAAGTTAAGGTCAGACTCCAACATTTCAAACATATGATAATAATCCCACCTCTAGGGATACAATTCCCATTTAAATATGTTTTTCTCTTTTATTGAACTTAAACCATTCATACTTACTTCAAACATTCCACCTAATATAATTAACCTATTTTGAACCAACTATCACATTAAAATACCCAATATTTTATTTTAACCCATATTAACCAAAATGCCCCTCAGACAACTAAAATACCCATGTTTCTGCAAAAACCTTATGAGTCCCATTATGGATGATTTTTTAACTTCTAATACATAGTATCATCATAAAAATACATAAGCACAATTATACATATATTTCACATATCCCAATTCATGCCAACCTATAATATGTACAAAATGTATGATTTTACATCTTTATTACTTTTACGACACACTGTACAACATATACTTCGTTATAATAATATTATATATATATTGCAAACATGATATCACATAAAATATAAATATTGCACATAAAAGGCCTAGCTATGACATGTACCCTTATCAAAGTGTCTCTATTCTCTAACCATAAAAGACCTATGACTCCTTCTCCAATATCACTGGAATAGTACCTAGGAAAATTAAATAAGAAAAACTAAGGCAAAGGAGAGGAAGAAAAAATAGAATAACCATAAAAGTGGAAGGTATAGGCAAGGGTGGTGCATAGTAGAGGTCATGAAAATGATGTGGTGGCAGACACAATGGTGTGTAGTAGTCAAAATGGTGGCAGTTAGTGGTGGATGGCAGAAAAGGTGGTGGTAGTGAAGTGTTGGGATCAACAATTAAGGTGGTTGTGATGGTTGGTAGTTGAAGTGGCGGTGATGATGGAAATTAGGGTGGTGGTGATAGTAATGGTTAGGCCGATGGTGTGGTGGAGATGGACCCGGTGATGGTCAGTGGTTAAGGTGGAGGTAAAGGTTAGTAGTCGTCGGTAAGGAAGTGGAGTGGCTGGAAGCTAAGGCTAGGAGAGAACATAAAAGAATTTAAGGAAGGAGATTGTTGGCTGGGTGGTTTAATGGGAACAGTGAGGAGGAAATGGGGTAGAGGCAAGGGAAGAGAAGGTGGAAAAAAGGAGAAGAAGGGAAGAAGCCCATAGTGGTGGTGGGTAGTGATGGGCGGGTAGGGAAAGGAGGAGAAGAAATAAGGGCTCGACTAAAGGTAAGGTACAACGATAGAGAGGTGGCATGGTGGATGGGTGAGGTGTGATGGTAGGGGAGAAAGCAAAAAGAAATTAGGTTTCTTGAAAATAGGAAGGGTGATGATGGTTTCTTGATAACAGGAAGGGAAAGAGAGATGATAAAGGAGAAGAGGGAAGGGAAGGACCGATAAATAGAGGGTTTGGGTTTGCATGTAAGTCTTCTATAATGAAGTGGAAGTCCCAATATTTCTTCATTGTAAGGGATACCAAGTGGAATATACCTAAGTGGGGTTAGCTAAATCCTAATGTTAGATAGTGTCCACCTTTGTCTCTAGAGTCAAAAGCCAACATAGGCAAGTTTGATATGTTTATGTAGAATGGGTGTATTATAAATAATAGTGAGGTTATGAATAACCCTATCCTCCTCAATAAGATAAGGATAATTTATTATACTAATAAGTAACTTGTTCCCTTTTTTCACTTTTGTCCATTCATTAATTTAACAACACTATTGACTTGTAGAATTTTCTTCTTCTTCTTGTAGAGTGTATTGTCTTAAAAAATGGCCAAGATATTTTCCCCTCTAACTTATAGAAGGGCATAAAAAGGCCCACCATTTATCCTTTAGCAAGATATCTACAACTTGGGCCACTAGATGGAAAGGATGTATATTACTACCACATTTATTTCATTCATAATCATGTTCTAAAAATACTTTTTCTTTGTCATTTGTTTAGGAAATAGAAAGGATCACGATGCCAAGTCCTAAAAATCAAAAGAAAAAAAAGAAATTTTGAATAATTTAAGTAATACTCATTATTTTATTGCTTGTGAGTATTGTTTGGTCCCATCATAAATAAGTTTTATGTGCACCAACTCCCATCATAAACCTATTTTCCATCCATTTACTCCCTGTTATGAACATGTCTTTGAATATTGAGTTTTATGCTTTTGTCATACTTGATAATCCCTTAGATTATATGATCACCATTTCTTCACAATTTTATTCACCTTTTTGGAAGGAAGCCCAACAAAAGGTAATCTCTAAAGTTTTTGTGCTGGGAAGGTTCCAAAGCCTTGATATGCCCAACTTTATGTTACCCCTAAATCATTAGAACCAAAGAAAAAAGACAATCTTCCTAAATCACTTTAGAGACCAATTCAAAGAAAATGTAAGGAATTTTTAGACCCTTCCTTAAAGGTTCTCAAACTTCCTACCTTACCATATACTAAAGAGACTCCAATATTGACCTCACCTAAAGAGACCATAATACTAATAGAAGAAGAGGGGAGTGATCATTCAAAAGTAAAGGGGAGAGAAAATATTCATGTGGAAACCAACACTATTCCTTCTATACAAGCAAAGGGTGGCACAAGTGTTAACATCCTCACAAAAACATCCTTTTGACTAGAGGATGTTGATAACTCCACACAAGTTGTTATTATGTTAGAAGGCTCTAATGCTAAGGTACCAAAAATGGAAACTTTCCCTCTGAGAAAGGTATTCTATGAGAGTGGCTCCAAGGTTTCCATTAATGATGATGAAGTCACCTTAACCTACCAAGTGATTACTCCTTCTTCATCTACCTCCTAGACAACACTAATCTAGAATGACTGAGGCTATAGTGTAGGGACAAGAAAGGAATATAGTTGAAGGCCTCAAAACAACATCTTTATTTAGAGGTAATTAAAACATCTTCTATCAAGTATGTACTAATTTATAATTATATATATATAATATGACCTCAATGTGACAACTTAAATAACATTTTATATATCATTTACAACAACATTTTATACAAAAGAAGATTTTTGAAATACTTGTTCGATGTGCCAACCAATTATGATGGATAATAGATGAATATCATAAACTTTAAGGTGACCGCTCACCTTTAAAAGTAAAAAATGAATCTCTTGAGGCTAAAGTAGTTGAGCTATAAAATAATAAAAGCACATTGATGTCTTCCTCAATAGATGTACTCTTTTCTAAAGCCTAGGTTCATAGATTAAAAGATTGTCTTGAAAGATAAGAGTAATCTAATAGAGCTAAAATATAACTGCTAAAATCTTATACTATCCATCTAGAAGATAACTTTCAAAAGGAATCAAAACTGATTGATTAATTATCTTCATATAAGAAAAAGTGGTTTGTAGATGTCAAAGGTTAGAATGTTCATTAAAACTAATAGATCTTTGATAAAAGAGATTAATTCCCTCAATAACAAGGTAACTAGATATGATTATATATATTCAAAAAAAAACTTGGAAGAATAGTAAATAGAGACCGAATGACTATGTTTGGAATTTATTGATAAGGAGGTGGTAAGACATACTAAAATAACACATCTTCAAGAATAATTGGTCAATGCTAAGCAATTGGTTAAGTCATTACAAAAATATATGAATAAGCACATTGAGAAGGAAATTCTTAATTCCAAATTGATACACTCTCACAAACCTATAGATAACTACTTTACAAAATAAGAGTGTGTATATTATGCATGATATCTTCGATCTCAATGGTATGCTTAGAGTGCCTCAGTGGTGTGTGTTCAGTGCAAGACATTTGTCGAGCGTGATCAATGGAAAAATCCTAATACATTATTATAGTTTGACCAAGATTTAGAAAGCATACCTATTCACATAGGGTGATAGTGAAGATGATAGCTTTTAAAGCACCCTCATTTTCTTATTGTAACATTTTCATACCTTTGATATGTAAAATGACTCTATAGCAATTTCTTATCTTGATCTGAGGAAGAAATATTGTTGTAACAAGAAAATTGAAATACCTAAAATGCACATAGTTTGAATCTTTATTATACTTTAGCAAACCCTTCAACTATGGGCTTAGTGTCCTCAACACTTTGATTGAGGATCACACCATGGGACATGAGGCTTAGTAGTTGAAAAGCCACTAGGCATGGCTTAGTAGGCATAAAGGTAATATTATATTAACCAATGATGCACCATAGAAGTCTATGCTTAGTGAGTGAAAGTGAAACACTCTTTCATCTCACCAGATGTGCTCATATTCTTTTAGTATTCAATGCTCGATCGTATCTTAATTTTAGGGATAATGTATAGAACCTTGGGATTAGGCTTAGTGAGTGAAGGTGTATCATTATTTCATATCACCAAGTGTACCAGTATTATTTGGGCTTTATGTTACTCACAAGAATATTTACTACAAAAGACATTATATGAAAACATTAATACACAAACACACACACAACCACTTGATAGGTAAATAAAGTAAGCATATTCAAATGTAACAATGATCATTGTTAAGTCAAAATCAATCAAAATTACAAAAACCGTTTTTTCAAATGGTTTGTGTTCCAAGAATTTGAAAGATATCTTCTCTCTTCATCAACTAATATGAACATACTTGGCACAACTTGCTCCATTACTTGATAAGGACCTTCCTATTTAGCTGCAAATTTTCCTCCGCCACCATTGCTTTGGAATTCATATTTCATTAATGCACAATCTACTACTCTTAGTTGTGTGGCTTTGACTCTATTGTTGTAGCAGTTAGTTACTTGTTGCCTATATTTATTAAGCCGCATTTGAGCTACTTCTATTCATTCTTCCAACAATTCCCTCTCAATTTTCAAGGATGTTTCATACTCATTATGATTATAAAGGTTGGTTTTATATGAATTTGTCTCTATTTTTATTGGTAAAATTACCTCAACATCAAATGTTAAACTAAATTGTGTTTCGCTCATTGTTTTTTTTATTTTTTTCTTGATAGCCAACAGCCAACAATATTATTAGAAGCTTATCCACTTATCCTTGCTCAGCCTCATT
The DNA here is from genome assembly GCA_039764185.1 of Tamarix austromongolica. NCBI lineage: Eukaryota > Viridiplantae > Streptophyta > Magnoliopsida > Caryophyllales > Tamaricaceae > Tamarix > Tamarix austromongolica. Next base: position 34,696,819 of record CM077814.1, read on the forward strand.
TAATAGACTTTTCATCGCTCCAAGTATTTCTTTAATTTCATGTTTTGCCTAATCATTATACTACATTGAAACTATGGAGGAACCCATTCTTGTGATGTTAAATGTCACATATAGAAGATTATTCAATGCAATTTACCTTCAGATGAGCTTCTAAATTAAATTGACAGACAATTCCCTAGTTTTCACAAAATTATTTATATTTATTATTGTCAAATTATTGACCATTATCAATTATCATTGCTTGATAAACTCCAAACCTACAATTTGTTGTTAGTTCTATTCATACGACCATTTGTAATTCCCTATCCCATCAAAGTCCACTTTTCCTATTCTTGCATGCATATAATATTATCCTAGAAAAACTCTATTATTCATTTTTTTAGAAATTTGTGATAGGGCCTCTGCCACTACCCACTTTGTATAATTATTAATAGAAAGTATAAAGAATATTTTTTGTCCAACACCTATACCTTGGAATAAATTCCTCTAAACTTTTCTTTATTAAAGGACTTCAATTTAACCATAACCTCCTTTAAATTGACCTGAAAATTTTTATAGATATTGGCTTTAGAGGAAAGCTTCCAAATACCAGCCACCCAAGGAAGAAAACATGGATCAAGGGTCCACATATCATAAAATTTAAAATGGACCCTAAATTGGGGTCTATTTTCATCCAAGGAAATCAGTGAAGGGCTGTGATATGAGAATAAAGTCTCCTTAAACTGAGCATATGACAAAGGAAACTTAGAAGACCAGGGTAAATTAACCATAACCCTATCCAGCTTAGCCACAATTAACTTATCCCCCAAGCTTCTATTGGACCAAGTAAACTTCAGTCCTGTGAAAGCAAGATCATGAAGCAATAAAGAGTTACAACACTCTAAAGCTTCAATGACATCAGAGATGTTAATGGCATTGCCTTGAAACTTCTCTACAGGTTGAAATACAACATTAAAAGCACCCATCACAATCCAAGGATCATTCTCAAACTTATAGTTATGAAAATTCTGCCAAAGATCCCTTCTATTAATCTCAGTATTAAAACCATAAATAATGGAAGCAAAGAAGGACACATTGGAATGAACAGTAGAGACAAAAACATGCAAAAATTTCTCACTACATGAAATTAGCTGAACATCCCAAATCCCTCTATCCCAAAGACACCAAATTCTCCCATTGGACTGAGAAACATAATTATCAAGTACGCACCATTGAATACCAAGCTTTACACAAATACCATTAGCGTTAGTACTTTTAACTCTAGTCTCCAACAATCCTACAAAAGAAATTTTATGCACTAATAACCAGTGCTTTAATTCCTTTTGTTTGTAGGACTTATTCAGCCCCCTGACATTCCAAGCCCCTAACATGAGAAACATGCTTGAGAAAATGAGGCTGGCTAGGTTCAAGACCCTGATCCATTATACTTTCATCCTACAGGATGTGGTCATCATCATTAGAACTCAAGAATGCATATATATTACCTAAGTCTATTATGCCCAATTTCTCCTTACCCTTTGAAAAAACCCTCTGCTGCCTAGAACTTCCTCCAAGATTTGTAGGACTGGCCTCTCCTGAAAAAATGGCAACTCTTTGAGCCTCCCCACTTGCCTCTGGAATAAGACTATGCTCATGCCTAGACTTGTCCACCTCCATTTCACACCTCTTCTCACTGTTCTGAGGCTCTGACTGTCCCTGAGACACCTTCCTCCAATGTTGAACTCCCTAGCCAGCTCTTATAAGCCCCTCAGAATTGAGAACAATCCCTGAAGATGGCCCTGTAGTCTGCACAGATGGTTTGGCCACCTTCCTACATTTCTCAGAGGAATGACCAGCTTCATAACATATGTTACAGAATGTAGGCCTCCATTCATAACTAATCTTCTGAGTCAAGACATCTCCATCAGAATCAACGAGCTCCATAGATTCAACAAGCTTTTTAGACACATCAACTTCAACTAACATACAAGCATAAGAGATTCTCTCACCTACTGAGGTTATACCATCCAAAAAAAGTGGTCTCCCTATTGTACTCCCAATTCTGCTCAAAGAAACAACATCCTAATAATCCAAAGGCAGATTCATAAGCTTCACCCATAATAACATAAATTGGAATTTTTCTTTAGAAAACTAAAACCGCCTATGCCACTCTTTTAGGATGAAAGACCTATTAAAGAAGGATTAATAAGGCTTGGTGAGCACCCAATCTCTATCTTCTTTAGTGTCAAATTTAAAGACAACAAACCCCTGATCATGCAACAACACCTTGGGTTCCTTCACACAGGACTAGTTTCGTTTTACATATCTTACCATTTGGGGCAAAGAGGGTTGAAACCCAATCACATAACCAACTATAGCCCATTGCCAATCCTTACAATTTTTATCCACCTTATCCTTCTGCAGAGAAACTTGTATTTTATCCCCTACCATCATAGGAGAGATATAATTCAAGGTAGCCCCCATCGAAGGAATTCTGTTGCCAATGACCAAATCTTTCCAGGATTTTTTATCAACCAATGATCTATTCACCTATTGAACCCTTACTTCCTTATAATTCCTTGAGAACCTGGTCCACTAGAACTAATCATAAGTCCATCATTCTGTCCTGGATGATCGAAATTCTCCCTTGATATCGAACTGTTAACCCTATTCACAGGATTGTGAGCAACATTGCCGTCTGCATGAAAACTGCATGGTTCCCCTTCCTTTGACAATACCTTATCATAACTCTCATCTATCTCTAGATTAGCATGCACCATATCAACCTTCTCAACATCAGACCTTGAACACCCTGATGCCATATTCTTCTTCTTGGTCGTTGCCAAAGCACTCCTCGTGCAAGCCATGGAGGAGGACAGAGGAGAGAGAGTCTAGGGTTTTTTACTTTCATCTAGCATAACAATCATACATTTAATTACATGATATAACACAAGCACAAAATCATTCATGACACTTAGCAACAAAAAAAATTCTAGACTACAACAAGTATCCTTACAAAAACAACTCCAACCCTTGAGTATGCTTATCTTATTCTACCTCTTATGGTACCTCCAAAATTTTACCTAATAAACCATAATAAAATACCATTAGGATTAAACCACATAATTAAGGAAATTTTAATGGAATAGAAGAGTGAAAGAAAAGAGGAAAACCAAAACAAACACAATAAGTGCTTTGGAAGAACTTACACAACAAAGATAAAAAGAATGACAACAAGTGTCGAGCTAAGGGGTTGGCAAAGACATAAGATTCCCTTACTAGGTGGTGAGGAATGGTCAAAGGGGTCGAAGTATAGAGGGGAGATGCAGTGGGGTCTGATTAGAAAGGAGCAAAGCAATAGCAATGTGTGTTGTTGCTACGGTGTTGTTGGCCTAAGGTCGAGTGTGGGTTGCAGTTGGTTTAGCGGAAGCTTTGAGGCAAGTAGTGGTGAGTTTGGATGGTGTATGGGCATAGGAAACATCTAATTTTTATTCAATTAGGGGCTAGTTTGATTTGGGGAAAAAGAGAGGTGTGGAGGGTTGTGGTGGAGGTTGTCGAAGGGTAATGGTGTGGTAAGGTGTGGTTCCTTTAGCCGGAAGGTGGGTGTAGGTGCGGTGGTTGTTGTTATTGTAGCCAAAGGAATAAAATGAAAGGGGGGGAGCTATAGTGATAATGGCCAAAAGGAGGTATGAGGACCGGCTATTTTAGCCATTATTTATGGGGAAGGTTCAATGAAATTCACAAGTGGTGAGGATGGTCGAGATGTTTTAGTGTAGGTCGTTGCTGGTGGTGGAGTTGCATTAGTAAGGGTTACCAATGGTGTTTTTCGGTCTATTTTGGCAATGAAAAGGAGGAGTATAAGAGGAAGAAGGTGTTATATTGGTGGAGATATTTTGGCAAAACAAATGGAGGGAGAAAGAGATAGGTTTGGTTACATGTGTTGTATACATACATGCATGCTCGAGGGGAAGAGGGTGAGAATGGTAGAGAGGGAGGAGATAATTGGTAAGGCCATGAAAACCAAACAAGCAAGGCATGGAAGCAGTAGGGGTTTGACGTAAGATTATATGGAACATAGAAAAGGTAAAGGTTAGGACATGAGGGATTTACAAGCAAGAAGTAAGGGAAATAGATAGTTTTGAACGGTAAGGGGGATAATGAAAAAGGGAGGAAGAAAAGGTATACAGGGCTTTACATTTTAATTTAAGTAATGGGATAAATAAATTATCCACCATTTGGTTTTAAGTTTAAGTTAAAAATAATATTAATAATAACACAAAATAAAATTTAGGGTTAGGCTAGCATTTAGGATTAGGGAGTTAGGGTATAATTGAAATACTAATTTCCTGAGATTAAAAGTAGGTTACGATATTAATTACTAGGGATTAGGTTTTTCTAAAATTTGGGGCTTTACATCACTATCCCCTAAAAGGAGACTTCATCCCCAATGTCAAAAGTCAAAGTTGTAGAAGAAAAGAAAAAGGGTATAAGGAAGGTGATCCCAGCGATTAACTCTACTAGGGTTGCTCTTATACTACTAGGGACTAAGATTTTAAAAGAGAGAGAACCCCAAAACCTAACACACATAAGAGCTCAAGACGCAACTCAAGCATATCTTTCTCACACTTCTTGGTCGCCTCCTCTACTCCATGATGGCTCCAAAGAATCTTCACAAGTGATACTAAGCTTATTCAATTCTATAAAATCTTGTTGTCTAGAACCCACAAAGGTCTCTCATAGGACAAAGAGTCTTCAAGCTCAAATTCATCTATTCTTATCATGTGGGATAGATCTATGACATACTTCCTTAGTTGGGAGATGTGTAAAAGTTTATAAATTCAGGCCAACTTTGCTTGAAGTGCTAGTCGGTATGCAACCTCAACAATCCTATCAAGAATCTAATAAGGATAATTGTATCTTAGGCTTAGCTTATCCTTCCTACCAAATCTTTGCACCCCTTTGATGGGTGAAACCCTCAACAAAACTTTGTCCCATAGCTCAAATTTATCACTTTGGTGCCTCTAATCTATGCAGCTCTTTTAGCAACTCATGGTTGCTCTCATCCTATCCTATATCAACCAAACCTATTGAGTCATTTCCTCAATCATCTCTTGTCTAAGTACCATAGTCTCGTTGATGTAGCTCTAATATAAGGGTGTCCAGCACTTATATCCATACAATGCCTCAAAACGCTCTATCCTTATGCTAGAGTAATAACTGTTGTTGTACTAGAACTCAACCAAATGTAGATGCTTCTCCTAATTTCCCCGAAAGTCCAAAACATAAGTTCAAAGCATATCATTGATTATTTGAATAGTTCTATTAGTTTTTCAATCAGTCTATGGTTGGAAGGTAGTTGTCATCCTCAATCTCATGCTAACAACCTCATCCCTAGAAGTGAAAAAAGGAAACTTGAATCCTAATCAAAAACTATGTCGATAGGTGTACCATGCCTACTCACCACAAATCTTACATAAGCATCGACCAACTGATCCAAACTCTAAGTCAATTTTAGCAGCACAAACACATCTGATTTAGTCAACCAGTCGACAATCACCTAGATCATTTTGTGCCCCCTGTGAGTCTTTGGTATCCCACTCACAAAATCTATCAATATAGATTCTCACTTCCATCATAGAATTTATAAAGGCTAAACTAACCCCTCAAGTCTTCGGTTCTCAATATTAATATTCCAGTAGGTTAGACATTTTGACACAATTTCTATAACCTCTCACTTCATGTGAGGCCACTAATAAATCCTTTTGAGATCCTTATAATACTTATCCCCTACTTGGTGGATGGAATATAAAGTATAGTGACCCTCCTCTAAAATTCAGTATTTTAGATTACCACAACTTTGAGGTATACACCAACAACCTCCATATCGAATACTAACATCCTCATGTATCTGAAAGCCTTCAACTCGGCCATCCTAAATCTTTCTACTTGAGCTTACCATCAAATGACTATCCTATTTTGATATTATCAAAAACCATTAGTATAATCATCAAGGCACACATCAGAACCTCTAGGTTACCACGCTGGATCATTTCTATTCCCCTATCACTAAGATACTCCATCAACCAACTAGCCACCACACAAGCACTCAGTGAGTTCGACATCTTCTTACTCAAGGCATTTGCAATGACATTGGCCTTAACCTTGTGGTAGGTCAACTCGATATCATAGTCCTTCACCAATTCTTACCATCTTCTCTACCACATATTCAACTCCTTATAAGTGAATATATACTTGAGACTCTTATGGTTGGTAAGGAATCTACACTGAGTCCTATACAGATAATGTCTCCAAATTGTCATCAGAAAAATGATGTCTACTAACTCCAAGTTATGCATTCAATAATTTTACTCATGCTTCTTCAATTGTCAAGAATTGTATGCTACTTCATTCCCATACTAAATCAACACACAACCAAGTTTATTCTTCAATACATTGCTGTAGACCTCAAACCCATCTGATCCTAGTAGTAGAGTTAAAACCGATTTTATAGCGAAGCACAACTTCAAATCCTGAAATTCTCCCTCACATTTGTCATCCCACAAGAATATGGTTGTCTTCTTTATAATGTTCATCAAAGGATGAGATACCTTCAAAAAGTCCTTAGCAAAGGGTCTGTAGTACCCAACCAAACGTAGGAAACTATGAACCTCGGGGATTTTAGTAGGTGCCTACAACTCAATCACTACCAAAATTTTCACCAGATCCCTAATAACTCCTCTTATTGACACTGAGTGACATAAAAGAGCAACCTACCAAGCCAAATTTTTCTCTAAAAGAGTTTAGCTTACAACTTATGCTCCCTAAGGAGGGATAATATCATATGAAGGTGTTACCCATGCTCCTCTTCACTCTAAGGGTATACCGAAATATCATATATGAAAATTACAATAAACTAATTGAGGAATGGCTGGAAAATCCTTGTCATCAAATCTACAAAAATGGTAGTTGCATTAATGAGCCCAAAAGGCATCACCGTGAACTCATAATGCCTATATCGTGTCCTAAAGTTTGTCACTATGATATCTGCCTCAATGATGCCCAGCTGATGGTATCTCAACCTTAATTTAATATTTGAGAAGATTGAAGCACCATGAAGTTGATTCGATAAGTCATTGGTCCTCTGAAATGGATGGTGGTTATTCACTGTTAATTGGTTCAAACCCTGATAATCTATACACAGATGAAGGCTTCCATCCTTCTTCTTTATGAACAAAACTAGTGTTCCATATAGAGACACACTAGGGAAAATATATCTATGCTCAACTAACTCCTCTAGTAGGGTCTTTAGCTCCCTCAACTTCACCAGTGCTATCTAGTATTTCACCTTCCAAATAAGCTCCACCCTCGATACTAAGTTAATAGTAAATCTATCTCACGTAACAGTGACACACTTGGTATTTCCTCCAAAAACATGTCTTGAAACTCTTGGGTAATTAAAATATCCTCTAAAGCTGACACATCCTTATTTAGCTCTTAAACTCCACATAAATACACAAAGTAACCCCTCTCTGCACTAAAGAAAATAGATTATGGGCATATATGACCCTCATCGTAGACCTAATCTTTTATCTTTTGTAGGAGACCCTAGCACCCTAAGGTCCCCACAACATGACTTTACCCTATGAAAAATCTATCATCACTTAGTATATACCCAACTTATCAATCCCAAAGATAATGTCAAAGTACTGAAGGTCCATCTCAACCAAGTTTACTATGAAGTCTACCCCATGTATCTTTAAGACCTTGGTTGAGTAAAGCCTAGTACAATCTAGTATGTCTTTAGAATAAAACATCACAATAATAGACATAATAGAAGATAGAGATAAAGTAGTAGTTACACACCCTTGCTCATATAACATGGCTAATTCTAGAAAGTAATGGCACCCATCATTCTCCAAATGCTAAAATGGATCCCCTGCTAGAACTAATAGGCCATCGTTAGCTGAATGGCTGCTATCCCTAGTGTAAAGATCAATAACTCGATAAATTAGGTGTGATACTACCTTACAATCATGCTCCTCTGAGCCATATGTATGAACTCCTTCAACTAGTCCTTTTGAAGACTCTTGGGGTAAAACTTAGTACTCCTACTAGGACATCGGTGGTCCTCCCTATGGACCATGACTAACCCATCAAGTTTTTGTGACTCCTTGTAAAATGAAATTTGTAATAGTGGATTTTTGAGTAGGCAGGTAGTTAACTACCTTATATTTCTGTACATATCACGGATCCATCCCTGTAGGATGACCAGGTCCTCATCACTAGTGTAGGTTAAGAGGTGATATCACATACCCTCTAGAGGTAGCCCTTTTCGAAACCCTCATGTGGATAATGCAGAGGTAGTAGTGGCAGCTAAGGTTGAGGTGGTGGCAGACATTAGACAAACTCAATGAAGGATTCGAAGGTCTGATCCAAACGACAAAAGAGGTGTTAAGTGTCATGATAATCTAGCTTCAAGATAAAAAGCACATTAGGAAAAATATTCCTGTCTTACTAACACATAATACATAAAATAACATTCAAAGGTCACCTAGATTACCTATTCTCAATTCCTCATAAGTGAATATAGGTTTTCAAAGAATTAATTTTTTTTTGAAAATATGAAATGGATAGATAATATAATTTAAGGGATCATTTAAAAAACAAAAATTTGACAAAAAAATGTGGTAATCAAAATTAAAGCTCTGATACTAACTTATTATGCCTTAAATTTTACAATTGAAAAGTTTATTTTATAGTGAAAGCTTATGACAAAAATACTAAGTTTTATCACCTTAATCAATGTAAGCATGGCTTAACATACCATCCTCACATCAATCACAAGGCTACAAACATTAAAATGGGGACCAAGATAAATATTAAATAAGAGTAATTTTATAAATTCAAATACGACTTTGGAGATTAACTCTAAGAATGATGACAAAATACAAACTAAAGGGAATTTATGGATCTAAGAATCCAAAAAGATATCTAAGAAAACCATCATCCAAATAACATGACACTTAACTTGAAACCCCTATTACAGGAAATCACTCCACCCCATAAAACGCATCATAGACAAGAAGATCATCTAATTGGTCCTTAATGACATGCACAAAAATACAAGGTTCATTTGTTCATTGGGATCACCCATAAAAAGGATGTTCAGTATGCTACGTACTGAACAATGTGATAATACTATCGAGTAAGGGATATAATTAAATACATGCATTTATAATAGAGAACAATTATAGATGCGAAACACATAAAATATCACAAAGTAGGTACTAATCAAGGCCTCTTTATTAGGTATACAAATGTTCATTCTTTTACTTATGTTATGTTTAGGAACCTTAATATTCTTAAACTAGTGTAACGGTTTGAAGCACCTCTCAGGGACAATACACTTGAGCTACTATTATCGTCTGGTGGATCAGACCCTACACCTTGATCCTGAATTGCATACTCTTCCACTTTAAGTCATGAATATCTTATCAATTAGGTTACTTATCTCAAATCATATTATCATTCACGTTGAGTTTAAGGGTATATTATTCTTAATCCAGTATAATAGACCGATGTACCTCTCTGGACAAATTGCTCCTAAGCCACTACTATCTTATGGTGGAATAGACCCATAAAATACCTCAGTCTGACTCACATGATCTTTCACTTTAAATGATTAATTTATTATTAATGAATGATTTGAAATGTACACAAGACATTTAAATAAGGTCATTCTCTAGTGTTACGACCCTTATTTTTCCTAGAAACCCTAATTTCATATTTTAGTCATCACTCTTCTTTTGTTATTTTTTAACCACAAAACATATTACCACTTCCAAACAGATTATTATTATTATCAATATACTCAAATTTTAAGGCTTAACTCTAATTTTTTGATAATAACCTTATCTCAAGAGTTACTATTTATAGGGCTTATAAACCCTAAATGTACAAGTATGTCATAACTTTTCCTATAGGTTTCAAACTATTTCTACATTCAATATAAATTCCTAAAACACTAATATTAATAACGTATTTGAATTTAGTAGTCTAACTCTACCATTTCACACATGTGATAATAGTCTTCTCATTATAAGGTTACTATTCCCAACTTAGGCCATTTTCATACTTATTAAACTTAGGTCATTTATGACTAGTCTAAAAACTTCCTATAAAATTTATAAAAAATTTTAGATAATATAACACATTAAAATACCATGATCCAAATATTAAACCCATATTGACCAAAATACCCTTAATAATGACAAAACCCTTATTTTATGCAAATCTTAAATGTTTGGTAAAATTATTTCTAAATCCTCCATTTATCTCCATATAATTTACTATACTAATTTCCCACTAACCATACCTTAATAAACCTATATTACAACCATATATCACACTCAATTTTTTTCATATAAAATGTTTTCGTAGGATATTATAAAATCCTAAACTTACTTTTTTTTCAATCATACAATATTAAGTCTCATATCATATCATTAACAATCATACATTTAATTACATGATAACAGTAAAATTATATAACACAAAATCATGTATGACACTTAGCGACCAAAAATCCTAGACTACGATAAATATCCTTATGAAAATGAATCTGGCCTCTAAGCATGCTTAACCTATCCCACCTCTTTATATACTTTTAGCATGTTACCAAAGAAACTATAATAAAACACCATTAAGATTAAACCATATAATTAGGGAAATGGAACGGTGAAAGAATGGAGCAAAAAAACAAATAAGTGCTTCAGGAGAACTTACACAACCAAAATAGCAGGAATAGCAACAAGTGTCAAGCCAAGGGGGTGGGTGAAATGCCCCGAAAATTCCTAATTTTATAAATTATATTTAAATGAGGTTTTATTAGAAATTTATTTAAATAAATTATTTTTATTAAAATAAAAGGATATTTAATTAGAGAAATTAAGAAGAAATTTATAAGTATTTTTATTAAAAAAGGATTTGGGTATTTTAGCTAATTAAGCATTTTATTTTGAAAATTTATTAAATAAATTATTTTATTTAAAATAATAAGGAGAAAATAGTTTTAAATTAATATTAATTTTATAAATAATTTAATTTGAGAATTATAGGGTGTTTTGCTAATAAAAAAAAGAATTTATGGAAAATCTTTTAAAAATCCTAATTTAGCCTAAAAAGGGATTTTAAATATTATTTTATTTAAATATTAATATTTTTAAATATCCAAAATATTCTAATTAATTTAATTATCCCAAACCATTATTTTTCCTTTTTCCCTTTTCCTTTTTCCTTCTTTTCTTCTTTTTTCTTCTTCTTCTTTTCTTTTTCTTTTTCTCCTCTCCGAACTGGGCCAGCCCAGCGGCCCAGTTCCTCAGTTCCCTTCCTTTCTTCCTTCGGCCCAGCCCGTCCGCGCGCCGTTGCCTCCTTCTCCCGCCTGCAGCGCTGCGTTTTGTCCATCGTTTTACTAAAACTCGTCGTGTTATTTAATGAGCCAGCCCGCGCGTCCTCCTTCGCCCGTCCCCCTCTACGCCGCGTTTTGACTCCACTTCCACCTAAACCCGTCGTTTCATTAATGCCTACCTCCCTCGCGCTCGACCGGCCCGGTCTGCCCCTTTCTTTCTTTTCTTTCCTCGCGAACCGCCCGGCCCAGCCTCTTTCTTCTTCCCCTTCGCGCCTGCCAGCCCCCGACGCCGTCGAACCTGCAACTTCCCCGCCGAAAATGGCGGCATCGGCTACGAGCAGTCTTACCGGCCGATTCACCCACCCTTCTCTTCCTATTAGCTCGCACATCATCTTGGAATAGTCAATTAACCTTCACTCTCTCTCATTCTCTCTCTCTGGCTTCTCGAATCTTCGACCCGACCCAAGCAACCGCCGGTCGATTTATGACACCGGCCACCAAAACCCTATCACCCAAACCCATCCTTCCGACCCCCAAAACCCTAATAACCCATCTAAACTCTTTAAATAGCCTAATGGTGGGTGTTTTCGAGACTTCTTCCTTCCGAAACCCCAAGTCAGAATCGCCCAGCCACCTCCCCATCAGACGCCATTATCTCCTTCCTCGGCCAACACCTCCTCTTGCTACCAATCTCTTCCCTGAAATTTCCTCTAGCTAACTAAGCCATTCAAATCCTTCGATTCTTCTTGAATGAGCTGCCATAACCATGCGAAGTTGGTTAGTTGCTTCGACAGAAAATTTCACCCCGAGACCTTAAACCACCGCCCGCCGCCACATGCGCCGCTTCTAACACCTTCCAAACCAACCATTAAATCCTACTAATTATCCTCTACAGCCCCATATAATTATTTTAATTTTTCTTCCTCTCCATCACCCATTTTCCTAATTTTTGGCCCTCTTAGATCACTTTTCCGGCCACCTCCGGGAACCACCGCCGGTGCCACCTTCATCCTCCAACTCAAGGTGAAACCCTAAAACTTTTAAATACTTAATTTCGATTTATTGATAATTATTATGCTTTTATTCTAATTTTTAATGCTAATTTGAGTTTAATTATTATTATTATAATTATTATTATTGTTGTTATCAACTGTATTTTAATTTCTAAATTTGGTTTACAGGTCTGGGAGTATTATTGAGTGAGATAAATTATTATTCTCGAATTTTGCCTATTTAATGTAATTATTACATGTTTAATAATATTATTAATAATATAATTAATATTATTATTGTTAGTATAATTAGTTATTTGATACTGCAATTATTTCAGGAGAAGTAGAAACCTAAAATTTTAATTAAGTCTCGTAGCTTTGCCTTTTTATTATTATTTTTAGCATTTTTAACATTATTACTAATTATCTTATTATTATTAACCATATTAACTTTATATAATAAGTATATGTATAATATTAATATCTTTTTACATTTCAAATAGTATTATCATTAAATGGGGAGGTTTCAAAATCCACTTTGTAAATTTAAGGCTTAGATTATTATTGTTATTAAGTTTTCTATTAATATTACTACTATTAGTAATAATCTGTTATTATTAAAATTATTATTATAATAAATATTATTATTATTATTACCTTTACTAAATTTATTTCGGTAAAGGGTAGAAACCCTTATATCACCTTTTTACTTTAAATTATAATAGTATGTATTAATGTTTTAGTGGTTTTGGGCATAATTAATTAAGAATCAAGACTTAAGATAAATTAGAAACTAATAGTAGTATAGGAAGGAAGCTAATCCTAGTATTTCTTCCCCATAGTAGGTGAGCCCAGTCAAATCCCTCAAGTGGAATAGGAGCGTGCTCCAAGACCGGTGTCGTTTTAGGTAAGGAGTGCTAAGGCCTTTTATGTGCTTATTTGTATTATGTGCTTCGCATGCTATGTATCATGTGTTGTTATTATTAATTATTTCGTATGTGGTATGAGATGGAGTTAAAGTATGTTTTTGTATGGCATGTGTATTATATGTATATGACAATATGTGTTGTGACTCTATAAGACATATATGAGAGGACTTTGATGTGATTTGTGCGGGAGAAAGGATGAAAAAGGAGGATGGGGAAAGAATTTGATTAAGGGAAGTGAGTTAACCTAATTTTATGGTTTTATAAGGAGTAATCTAATGTATGATTTTATGTGTGAAAGAGCAGAATTTATGGTTCGTTGGGAGAATCTAATTTAGGATGTTATTTGGGAGACGGTAATTTATGATGTTATCGAATTTATGGTGTGTTTGGGAGAATCTAATTTATGGTGTTAATTGGGAGAATCTAATTTATGATGTTATATGGGATAATCGAATTTATAATTTGTTTGGGAGAATTTAGTTTATGATGTTATTTGGGAGAATGTAATTTATAATATTATATGGGAGAATTTAAGTTATGATTTGATTGGGAGAGTTAATTTATAATTTGTTTGGGAGAATCTAATTCATGATGTTATTTGGGAAAATGTAATTTATGATATTATATGGTGGAATCTAATTTATGATTTGCTTGGGGGAATTCAATTTATAGTTTTCCTTGGGAGATTCTAATTTATAATTTTATGTGGAAGAATCTTTATGGCTTGAATTTAGGGTTTGGTATGGAAGAATCTTTATGGTTTGAATTTAGGGTTTGGAATGGGTGAATCTTTGGTTTTGGTTGGATTGAATTTATGGTTTTGTATGACGGAATCTAGGGTTTACCTGGTGGTATTAATGGATGTATGTTGGTATTAGGGTTTGTATGATGATATTAAGGTTGTATGGTGGTAATTATAGTTGTATGGTGGTATTAGGATTTACATGGTGATATTGATGGTTGTATGGTGGTATTAGGGTTTGTATGGTTTAATTTAGGGCTTCACGTGGAATTTTATGGTTTACATGAGAAAGGTTCGAAGGTTTGCATGGGGGGATTAATGTTTGCATGGGTATGAAATTTACGTGTGGAAAGTTGATTTGGGATGTAAGGAAGGTAATGTAAGTGTTGTTTGGGTGTTTGAGCACTTGGAATGGAAAATAGCACGTGGAGCAAATTAAGGGTACGGAGGACACTGAATTAGGGTTTGGAGTAGTTAACTATGGATGTTTGGGGCTGCTTAGAGTTTTGGGTTATCACGTGTATTTGGTAATTAAAGTGTAATTATGGAATTTTATGATTTGTGATGTGTGGTGATTTATGCATGTTTGGTGAAAGCCTTTGAATAAGATACTTAAGACACTAATCACTTAAAGGGGAAGATTGTTGAGCCGGGTCCAGACCGATCCACCGGTCAGAAATAGTGGTTAGGACATGATGTCCTATGTGTAACCGATCCACCGGTAATAATAGTGGTGAGGACTTTGTCCCGCAAGTGACCGGCCCACCGGCAATAATAGTGGGGTGACTCGAGCTTAATAAATATAAACCAGAGTTTGCCAACGTTTAAAAGATACTAATTACTTATAGTGGAACACCATGTGAGCAGGAACCAGACCGATCCACCGGTCAGGAATAGTGGTGTGGACTTTGTCCCGCAAGTGACCGATCCACCGGCGAATAATAGTGGTGTGGACTATGTCCCGCAAGTGACCGGCTCACCGGCAATAATAGTGGGGTGTTCCTGTGTTCACATGGACTTGATAAAAAGGCATGGTGTGAATCGAATTCTGATAAGAGATCAATTAAATGATTAATCTGGACTACAATTGGGCCTCTGTACTTTTACCTGGTTGATCATATGCATTTATGATTATGTTCTTCTATTTTTCTGCATGGCTTATGTATTTATGTGTTGGCCTTAGTGATCAAGTCACCTTACTCAGTACTGGACCCGTACTGATACTACCTTGGTTGATGGGTCCTGTGATGATCCACCGATGGTGGGGAGCAGACCTCTTGTGCAGGTTTAAGATCAGAGATTGTTTTGGGGTGGCAGGCCTGACTTGAGTGAGTAGGCAATCCGGAAATTGACCCATCGGGTTTTATATTGTTAAATGTATTTATATTTGGAATTTACAAGCGTTAATAAAAGTTTATGCGTACTTTGATTTTGTTGTATGATCTTTTGAATTCTTTTATGAATTGTTAATTTAAATCTTTTCTTTAGCCTTAGAACTTGGTATTGGATTGGTCGGAGAGAACCGGTCTAATACTAAGTGTGGCGGTAACATTCCCAGAATTCACAGGTTTTAAGTGTTTCTATCTTAATTGCTTCTGTTTTAAAAAAAAAATAGTGAATTTTGGGGTGTTACAGTGGGAATGCCACAAGTGGTCATTGCTACATTGTGAGGAATGGCCAAAGGAGATGAAGGATGGAGGGAAGCAACAGTAGGAGGCTAAATGGATAAAGGTGGATCATGGGTTGTGGTTGGTTTAGCCAAATATTGGGGAAATTAGTGGTGATTTTGGCTAATAGATGTGCATAAAAAATGGCTAGACTTGCTATAGACTAGGGCTGGTTTTAATTGGTGAAAAAGAGAGGAGTGGAGAATTATGGTGGAGGTTATCAAAGGGTCAGGTAAATAAGTAGACAGATAGCTAACCTGTGTTTTATACAAGTACTCTAGGCATTCCTAGGGCCAACAGGCAAAATTCAAGTACAACGAAACAACAAGAAGATAAAATAAGACACTCACAAGACAAGTGACAATCCATAAGCTAGAAGTTAAGTCTACCTAGTGGATCAAACTAATACATAGCAATATAAACATACTTTTAAACTTAAAAAAATATGCCTCAACAATCCACTACCTTGTACTAAAAAACTGTAGCATTCTTAGCTGTCCATTTCAAGTAAGTTAAAGCTACTAAGGCTAGTTTCCAAGCTCTCATCAAAAGTTTATTATCTTATCTTATTTTGTGTAAACAACAGGTTACACTTGTGAGGTTCCTAGAGACCCTCCTAATACCAAGCCAACTATGCACTTGCTACCAAATTGAGTTAAAGTTAGAACACCTGAAGAAGAGATGATCATGATTCTCATCTTCCTCCAAGCTGTTTAGGTAAGTTGGGTTTAGATTAAGATAAGAGTGGCAATCATAGGTTTGTAGTCCATTATGAAGAGAAAGTCAAAGTAGACAAGAGTATCTTCTAGTCAGATATCCCTTCCACATGAACCCATAATTACTCCAATTCATCTCTTTCAATCAAAAAAACTCATAGGCTTGTTGGGTGGAAAATATGTATCCTAAACCCCAAGACCTTAGAATGGCCAATGCTAATTGACATTTCCCATCTGGTTTGTCATTCTCCCTAAGAGTTTCCAAATATATCTCGTGAAATAATAGGTGTTGTGAAAGGGGGAGAATAAGGTTGCCAAAGGGTGATGGTGTGGTACGGTGCGGTTCCTTTAGCCTTAAGGTAGGTGTGGTTCTGGTGCTTGTTGTTGCAACTAAGGGAAGAAAATAAAAGGGGGAGTTATAGTGATAATGGTTGAAAATAGAGGTGAGGAATGGTTATTTTAGCTGTTGGTTATAGGGAAGGTTTGGTGAAATTCACCTATGGTGAGGATCGTGTTTCTATGCAGGCTATCCTAGGTAGTGGAGGTGCTTTGCTAAGGGCCTCCGATAGTAGTTTTTAGGGATATTTTTGTGACAGTAAGGAGGTGAAAAAGGAGAGAGAAGGATAGAGGTTTTGTTGCCTTTGTTGTGTGTATATATATGTATATATATATAAAGAGGGAGAGGGTCAAAATGGTTGAGAGGGAGCAGACAGCTGGTAAGGCCATGACAAGGAAACAAGCAAGGCATGGGTGGAGTAGGGGTTTGATGTGAGATTAGATGGAACTTAGTAGACGTAAGGTTTGGGATGAGAGGGATTTACCCATGAGAAGAAAGGGAGCAGGAGTAGGGGATGGTTTCAAACAGAAGGTTGGGAAAAGAAAAAGGGAAAGAATAAAAGTTATACGTCGCTTTAGATTTAGATTTAGGAAAAATAATTTATGTTAAGATAATGGGAGAAATTAATTGTCCACCCCTTAGGTTTAGGGTTAGGTTAATAACAACAACAACAACAACAACAACAACAACAACAACAATAACCCAAAATAAAAGTTAAGGTTAGGCTAAGATATAGGATTAGGTAGTTAGGGAAAAATAGAAATACTAATTTTCTAATATTAGAAATAGGTTATGATATTTATTACTTGAGTTTTAGTTCTTCTAAAATTTGGGTGTTATAATAATGTCATTAATGGCTAAACTGGATTTTATCACTATAAAATTAGATAATTTGAGTAATACTTCATGCATGCAGGTTCAAGCGAATATACTTGTTTGCAATTTATGTGGTGAACTACATGTTAGCATAGAGTGTCAAGTAGGTAATCATTTCTAGCCATCTTTTTATCAAAGTTAATTATCTTTCTTATAGTATGGGAAGGCATCATAATCCATACTTGAATGTGTATTATCTAGGGTGGAGGAACCATCTAAAGTTCTGTTGGAAAAATGACAATCTTGTAAGGCTCGTTAGATTCCCACCACAAAGACCTATGTCACTTACTCTAATGCTACCTCAACAACCATAGATGCCTTCTTCAAAATAATGGTGAGAAAATTCATTCGCTTGCAGAGAAACGTTTCCAAAATCAAGAAGCCTTAATCAATAACTTAGAAGCATATATTAGATAATTAGCTAATGCAATTTCTTGAAGGGTATCTAATATGTTGCCAAGTGACATAGTGATAAGCCCAAAAGAGCAAGTTAAAACTATATGATTAAGGAGTGGGAAGATGCTCCTAAACCACAACTCAAGAGTCAAAAAAAGAAGAGGAGAAAGCTCTAAAATATGTGTTGAAGTCAAAGGAAGAGGTAACAAAGACCACATTTCAATAGTTAGAATCACATTTCCCTCCTCCATTTCTTAGAAGGATAGACCAAAGTAAGAAAGATGCATAATTTGCTAAATTTATAAATATTTTGAAAAAGCACATATTAATTTGCTATTAATTGATATTCTAAGACAAATACTTAACTATGCCAAATTTCTTAAGGAAATTGTTACTCATAAAAGGAAATTTGAAGATTATTATACCATTAGAATAAATAATGATTGTTATTCTATTTTACAAAATAAATTACCTCCTAAGCTGAAAGATCGAAGAATTATTACTATTCCATGTGTGATTGACATTTAAAATTTGACAAAATGCTATGCGACTTAGACGCTAGCATAAACTTGATGTATTTCTCCCTTTTTCAGCATTTGGATTTAGGAGAGCCAAAACCCCTAATATGTCTTTGTAACTAGAAAATAGATATATTAAGTATCCTAGAGGCATAATATATGATGTTCTGGTGAAAGTGGACAAATTTACATTTTCTATTGACTTTATTATGCTTGATATGAAAGTGGATCATATAATTCTCATTTTTGGTAGATCATTCTTAGCCACGGGAAGGAGTTTAATAGATGTCCACCAAATTAAGTTGATTTTTTGGTTCTAAGGTAAGGAAGTTACACTTAATGTCTTTGAAAGCATCAAACAACAGGTTGAAGATGACACTTATTATAGAAATGATATGTTAAATGGTGTGGTTGTTGATAGATTTCAAGCAAGAATAGTGTAGGATCCTCGAGAAAGATGTTTGGTACACTCTCATGAAATTGAAGACAAAGAAGGAATCAAAGTGATTTAACCTAAATTTCACTTAAAACTGACTATGAAAAAAGTATTAAAGGAAGAGTTAACTAAATTGGTTGAGGTAGGTATTATATATTCCACCCCTATACAAGTAATGATGAGTTGGTTCCATCTAAAACTCTTACGGGATCATATGATCATATTAACTTTATAAAATTCACTACAAAATATATGACTTGTGCCAACAGTAATTTAGTTACAAATTTTTTTCTGTTGGTAAAAGTTACTAATACCAACAGATATATTTTTGTCGGTAATAAAGAAAGGTTTTCCTACAGAAATTTTTTATCTGTTGGTAATAGTATGTTATGCCAACAGATCTTTTTCCTACTTTTATATCTAAGGGTATTAGTAGTATTATACCAACAAAACTAATACACACTCATATATCTATTGGTATTAGTATATAAGGAAGATAAATGTTTTAACTATTGTTATATCCCTTGGCACAATATATTCATTCCTCTTATACCTGAAATACTTCTCTTATTATCATAATTGCTAATTTTATATGAAATACTAATAATATAATATATAACTATATTTATAATTAACATTATAGTCATTGTTATTAATTAATATTATAATTAACTATAATAATTAAAATAATAAAAATTATAATCAAAGTAATAATCAATCAAGCCGCACTACGAATGACCTATAAGACGGGGTGTCACTACTTGATTGGCACAATGGGGGTCTAGGAGGCATTGTATTAATTCCTTATTTATAGATAGATATCCTTTTGAGCCTAATATTATTATAGTTATTTATATAATTATTATAAAATTTCTTATTTTTCAAATTCAATTTCATTAAACCTAATAATTACATAGCTATTATTATTGTAAGCATTATTTTAATAAATATCATAATAAAAACAATAATTAGTTAATTTGCATTTGGAATAACCTAGGACAGGAGTCTTGTGGACTCGTCTGCTAATTAGGATTCCGGGAGCACCATACGTGTAGTGTAGTACCCCGTTTATTAAAAACCTAATTTTTATAAATATTTGTATTGATTTATCATTTTTAATATTTAATGTTATTTTAATTAGGTTATTTAATTTAAATTTTATTTCTATTTTAATAAGTGTTCCAATTTATTTTAAATAAAATCTTTTATCAGATAAGTATTTTATTTAGTTAAAAAAAACTATTTATAAAATTTTGGTTAAATTTAATCTATTTAAAATTATATTTTTGATATAAATTCTTTTAAATATTTGAAAAAGAAAAAATTTTGGTCAATACTGACTAACGCAGGCATGCAGCTCCCCCGCCCCTTATTCCCTTTCCACTTTGATAGACTCTCGACCCCCCCTGAGTATTTGGTTCCTATGTTGCGCAGCCTGTAGGTAAGGATCGAGTGCACACCGCTCGTTGTTGCTCGACCGTGCCGCTATAGCTCCCGTTCGTCGTCATATACGGTAGCACGGTAGCATCAACGGAACAACAGAAGTGCAAGAAGGCAGCATTGGCGTGCCACTGACCGGACACTTCCAGCATCGATCTACTACCAGTGACTGCTCCTCTCCCACCGACGAAGCTACACCGCCCTTTACTTGCATTGATTTGGATGATTTCGTTTGGTATAATTTTCTGAAACCCTAACTTTTTTTTATTAATAATGAAATAATGGGCTTTAATTAAGCTAAATTAGTTATTTAATTAAGTATATATGTATTGTATGATTGAATTGGATATGCTAATTGTGTGATATATGTTGATTTCTGGAATTTATGATTATTGACCTGGTTATGTCCGGATATGTTGGATTCATTCGATTAAGATATTTGGGAAAATCTGATTATGCGTTATACTTTTAAATATATTTAGTTTCATATTGGAATTGTCAATTTAAGAAAATTGTGCGAAATTATTCGGAATTTGATTTCTAGGTCAAATTCTTACGGATTTAAATTGAGTTATATAATTGAGTTATTTTATTAAATTTATTATACGTTTTGTAATATAATATGTTTAATTTCATTTCCAAACCGTTAATTTAAATATTTTGGCAAGATTTGACCAAATTTATAATACGGACTCAAAAACCCTAATTATGTTAAA
Source organism: Tamarix austromongolica (assembly GCA_039764185.1). Classification (NCBI taxonomy): domain Eukaryota; kingdom Viridiplantae; phylum Streptophyta; class Magnoliopsida; order Caryophyllales; family Tamaricaceae; genus Tamarix; species Tamarix austromongolica. The sequence goes on from CM077814.1 coordinate 34,717,970, forward strand.
TTGAGTATTTTCTTTATTTTTTTAATCAATTGAGTATATAATATGTTATAAAATAGGTCTTATTACATTTATAAACATTCAATTTAAATAAATTAATTAAATTTGACTGAATTGTATTTTTTTCCTAAAACCTTAACTTTCAAATAAAATTATGTAAATTCTCATTTGTATAGTTGATTATTCTAAAATTCATTATATAGAATTATTTAAAATGACCTTAATTGTATTTTAACATGTTCAATTTGGATTAATTGGTTTGAATTTTATAGATTTGTATTTTGGGCTTTAAAACCCTAACTTTTGCGAACAGTTTCTGAAATCAATTAAATTGAGTTAAAATTAGCTAGCTTTGATTTAAAATCAAATAAATTAAGTTTTTAACTTATAGTTTGGATCAATTCTATGAAATTGATTGATTTGATATTTTGGGGTTGTAAGCCCTAATTGTGTAAGTGATTTTTATTAAAATTTACTTACTTTCTATTCTTTTATGTTTCGAATACTTTTTCGAATTTATTCTTTATGTTTTCGATCGATGATCTAGGAAGACGTTGCAATGGATCCGGAAAGCCTAATGTATATACTAGTTTATAGTTTTTTGGTTTCTCTTTGGTCATTTTTCTTAAGGTTTTGATTTAGTGATAGGTTGCTTGTATGATTTGTGGGTTTATGGGTCTTTTCTAGGGCTTTTGAGTTGCAAGTGCTCAAAGCTAATGCTTTATAGCCTAATATACTTAGTTTTTCCCTTTTGTGTCTATAATGGCCTAACATTCTTCTGGTTCTTGGTGGAGCTGGCTAAACTGGTATTAGGAGAGTGTTTTGAATTTTCTTATTTTCCCTTAGTCAATGTTGATGATATTTTATCTTTTACTTATAATAGGGCGGTGTATGGAGCATTAGGTCTTAACAACCCATAGGGCAGGTTCCTACTTTAATTTTTGTTCTTTGCTTATCATATTGGGTTGGTGTTTATGTCTCTTGGAGTTTCTTTTATGGCTACCCATAATTTAGAAAAGGGGGTTGGATTCAATTATGAGGGTGATATAATATTTGTAAAAGCTTTAACATGGTTGTAAATTGTTGATTCCTCTTTCACTAAAAGTTATCTTCCCTTTTAAGCTATTCTTGCTAGTCGGTGAAGTCAGGAAGGTCAACACTTAAGCGGTTGTTGAATATTAGTAGTTGTACAACTTTTTCTCATTAGAAATTGTTACCTTCTTTGTGGTAATGTGGTAGGAAATTATTGCTTATTGTTTCTTAGTGAACATGGTTATACATAATGGTTGTTAAATGTTAGTGAATCCATGAAGCATTTCTTACTAGAATAAAAGATTTCGTTTGCTTTTATATTAATGATATTTGAATCTAAAACAATAGTTACCTCTAAGATTTTGTTTTAATGTAGCTATATTATCTTTTTTTATTGGTTCATAATATGCAACGTAATAATTTTTTTATAAATGATGACTCTTTTACAATCAAATTTTATATGTGCATGATGGTAATCTTTTATATATGTTTTTGATATGTAGTGGTTGTATACTTGTCTAATTGGAGTTTGAGTATTATCCAAATTTGTTCATTGAAGTTCTCTACTAAAAGTCAATTGGGCTTTTAAGACACGGTTCTAGATATCTATCAATTGAATTGGTTGGTTGTTATCATTTTTGGACCTTCTTGTTACTTTTATGATGTTGTCTCTATTTGTTACCTTGTTTAATCATGGTTTAATTAATGCAAAAATAAAAAATAAAAAATCACTTCACCAAACATGCAAGGGACATTATATGGTCGGGTTATATTGGTGGATTAGGTAGCCTCACCTACAATTAAATTGTAGATATAGTATAATTATAATTATACTATATAAAGCCACACACATCATGTGCCACGAAAAACTGGTCTTTATTATTATCCTTTGTCCTTATTTTTCTCATTATTTTGATGTCTCTACTTGCTGAAACTTATGTAGGAACTTGATGTCATGGATGTATTTAAGGACAAGAGTTGGCTGAAACTAAGGAGAGTAGAAAATACTTACAAAAGAGCCTTAGATACATTCCTTGACTATGCATTTGCAACCTCAGTCACTGATGGAAATAAGATTGCTTGTCCATGATCAACTTGTGCAAATCAATTTTATCATGAACGAAATGTGGTTAGAAGTCATATTATAATGAGAGAAATGGATATTGACTATCAAAGGTGTGTTTGGATTTTTCATGGGAAGCAAAGGGGCAATGAAGATAATGAAATTTTAGATTTGGGGCTCGATGATGATATGGGGTTTGATGATGTGCATGATGGCTCATGTGATGATTTTCTTGAGATGGTAGGAGATATTTTTGAATTTCATAGGGCAAGTAGTAGTTTTCCAGGTTCTAATGAAGAAGCTGATGCATTTTTTAAGTTGATTGAAGATGCACGGCAACCCTTATATCCTTGTTGTGAAGGTTTTAGTAAACACTCCTTCATTGTTGAAACATCTGAAATGTTTATATAGAGTGACCGATATTGCCTTTGATGCCTTAGTGAAATTGTTTAAAAGATCTCATCTTAAAGAATCAACATTGCCAAACTCTCATAGGCAAATGCAGGGGATTATAAAAAAAAAAACTTGCACTTGGTTATGAGAAAATTGATGCGTGTCCAAATGATTGTGCACTTTTTAGGAAGGAAAAGATTCATTTAGATAATTTTCCTATTTGTAATGCTTTAAGATGGAAAGTTGCTGATGATGGAACTATGGTGAAATTAGTTAGTGGCAAAAAGGTTCCTTTAAAGGTATTATGACACTTTCCTTTGATCTTGAGGCTTAAAAGGTTATTTATGTCATCAAAAATAGCTACCTTAATGATATGGCATGAAGAGGAGCGAAAAAAATATGGTAAGCTCAGACATCTAGCAGACTCTTATCTTTGGAAAGATTTTGATGCTCATTACCCAGAGTTTGCTAGTTATTCAAGAAATTTCAGGCTTGGCTTGACAAGTGATGGGTTCAACCCATTTGGCATGATGGGTAATCAATATAGCATCTAGTTAGTTGTATTAATGATTTATAACTTACCTCCTTGGTTATGTATGAAACAATTATACTTTATTCTTTCACTACTTATATCTGGCCAAGGCACCTGGAAATGATATTGATGTTTTCTTGAACCATTAGTTGATGAGTTAAAGGAGTTATGGGAGGTAGGATTAGAGACTTATTATGCCTCCAAAAATGAAATGTTCTCTGTTCATGGTGCCTTAATTAATACCATCAATGACTTTCCAACATATGGTAATTTGTCGGGATGGAAAACTAAAGGAAAAATTACATGCCCACATTGTAACATAGATACTTGCTCTGAATATTTGAGGGGAAGCAAAAAAAATGTGTTATATGGGCAATCTCCACTTCTTAGATTCTAATCACAAATTTCGTCGTAGCAGAAGGGCCTTTGATGGAAAAATAGAACTCAGACCTCCTCCTACATCATTTTCTAGGACAAAATTGTTATATCAAATGGATGGAGTTGATGTCATATTTGAAAAAGCCCCTCATAATCATAATAAAAGGAGAAGGGAGGATAAAAAAGGCTTTGGAAGAAGAGAATCATATTCTTCCAACTTTCATATTCGGAGCATCTTCTACTACGCCACAGCTTAGATATGATGCATGTGGAGAAAAATGTTTTTGAAAATTTACTTGGCACGCTTTTAGGCATTGAAGGGAGAACTAAGGATACCTTATAGTCAAGAATTAACTTGCAGATAAAGGATATAAGGAATGAGTTGCATCCAATTGAAATAGAAGATAAAATATATCTACCTCTAGCATGCTTCACATTGACCCAAAAAGAAAAAGAGGAAATACTAAGCATATTAGGTTCTATGAAAGTACCGAATGGGCATGCTGCAAACATCAGAAGGCAAATTGTTGATGGAAAAATCTCTTGGTTAAAAATTCATGATCATCACATTATAATGCAACAACTATTACTATTGGCTTTAAGAAAAATGCAGAACAAGGATGTAGGTGAGGTATTGATTGAGCTAAGTAATTGTTTTAAGAAACTTTGCTCGAAACAGGCAATGACCCAAGACTTGGAGATATTAGAGGATCACATCACTCTCACACTATGTCATATGAAACGCATTTTTTTACCTTCTTTCTTCAACATCATGGTGCACCTAATTGTTCATTTGGTTAAGGAGGCAATCATCGTAGGTCAGTATTTCACCGTTGGGTGTATATTGTGGAAAGGTATGTACATTCTAGTATTTTATTTATTATTTTTAATGGAAGATCAAGCTTATGTTTATTTTATGTTATTAATATGATAATAATGTTATAGGTATTTTAGGAGGTTGAAAATATATGTTCATAATAAAATTCGTCCTAAAGGATCAATTGCAAAAGGACATATTCCAGAAGAATGTCTAATATTTTGTTTTAGATATTTACCTAATGTTCAAACAATGGAAAATAGGTCCACATGAAATGATGATGATGATGGTAATGAATTTCATAATGGGTTGCCTATATTTTCCTTAAAATCTCATGTAATGTCTAAGAAAAAAGATGTGCAACCGGAATATATGTTGATTGAAGAAGCACATAGTTATGTGCTTGAAAATTGTGATGAAGTTGATGTATTTGCATAGTAAGTCCTAATTCTCTTAGAATAACTTTTTTAATCATTTCATATATATTTCTAACTTCACCATTTGGTCCCAGAGAGTATTATGATATCATAAGAACTGAATACCAACACATGTCAAATATGATTGATGACATCCATAGAAGAAAGTTACCTGAATAGTTTGTAATAAATGTATGTTGATACTTATACTCATTATGTTTATATAATTGGTTATACATATTTTCATTCAATGAGTCTTGCTCTAAGAATGTGGATAAAGACAATGATTAAACTAACTTGCAATGGATACAGGTAACGTGTGAAAAGCATTGATAAGAGGAGTGTAACTCAAAACTCTGGCATTCTAGTCACTGCAAATACAAATATTGGGAGCATGTCATACTGTGGTGTTTTGACATAAATTATTGAGTTAACTTATCCTCGTGGAAGGAGTATTATTTTGTTTCAATGCCATTGGGTTGATCCTAGTAGAGGATTTAAAGAGGACGAACTTGGATTTACTCTTGTTAATTTAAAGGCTATTATGAAAACAAGTGAACCATTTGTATTGGCATCTCTAGCATTGTAGGTGTTCTATACCCCAAATTCTAAAGAAATAAATTGCCATGTTGTCAATGTCACTAAGCTAAGAGACTTGTTTGGAATGAAGATGATCTCATACCTGAAGTGGATCGTAGACAAACTTACATGCTTATAGATTTAGGTGTAGATGATTTTACTGTTATTTGAGAAGAACAAAAAGAACCTTTCTTTGCTCTGACAGATTGCAATAATGATGATGAAGAAATTGAAGAATATAGTACCCAAAGTGATGAAGAAGATAAAACTTTATATGATTATGATACCAAGTAGTGTTAGAAATATGTATCTTTGTCTGATTTTAGTTATAATATTAGAAATGTATTTTATGCTTGTGTGTTTTGGTAATGAAGATTGTGTACTTTAAGGTTTTTAATAGTATTTAATTTTCTTATGCTTAAATATATGTTGTATTGTATGTCTTTCAATATTTCTAATTATCATTTTCAATATGGTATATTGAATGAAAATATATACTAATTATACTTTGTATGTTATTAAGTTATCATGTTGTGTTTGGAAAAAGCATCAAGTAAGAAGAAAATAACTACAATAAGTCGAGAACAATTAGAGGTCAAAATTTCATTCTTTTTTTTTCTTCTTTTATGTACAATATTTTTCTTAGCAATGTAAATGGTAACTGTCAGTGAAAGTTTATTTTTAATATGTTAGTTTTTGATTTCTAAGTTGGATACGGAAACATAACTAATTAAATACTAATTCTCAATTTTTATGTTACTAGGTTTCCATGTCGTCTTTGCAAAAGGCATTGAGCTAGAAGAAAGTAACTCCAAGAAGTCAAGGACAATTGGAGGTAAATTTTTTACTATTATTACTTTCTTGTCTTCCTTATAAATTATTTTGTTTTAGTAATACTAAATATGGTTGTCAGTCCATATTTCTTTATAATTTTTTTTCTTTTTTTTGCATAAGTGAACTCATTACTTTTATGTTGAGCAATTGTATCTAACCTCTTAGACACTATTAATTCATAATTATTATTGTATTGTTTATGTAGGAAGTTATTGCTACAACATCTAGAATTTCAAAATTTCCAAATGAAGGACAATCAATTGAAGCAATAGGACATGCTCCTGGGCTAAAGAAAGTGATCGCAATCGATCCATCCACATATTCATCAATTAAGTAAAAACTATTCATACCTACGTCACTAGAGGAATGATCTCAATGAGCTGAATTTGGTAAATATTTACTTATATTATATTTCATTACTACAATTAGTAATCTAAGACATGAGTTTATTCAAATTTTTTATTACATTCAATTTCTTTCAATTAGGAGGGTGAGAAAGGATAGAATATATGAAAACTACTAAGGAAACAACCATTAATAGGTGGTCCATGTTATTTAGTCGCATGGGTAAGTTTAAAACCTTATTTGTATGGTAGTAGATGATCTTGTAATATATAAAAATTACGGAAGAAAAAATATTCAATGGTAGAATTTTATTCTTTGTATGTCTTTTAAGATTATTGCTAGCATTTATTGTTATTTGTTTCTCATTTTTTAAGGGATCGTCATGGACAAGAATCTTCTTGCTCAAAGATTAATAGTATAAATGAAATGATAATGTGAGATCCTTCGAGAATTCCCAATACTGACATGTGTAATTCATGTAAATCTATATGTTATAACTTTACTTTAGCATTTATTATCACCATCTCCATGTTGAAAATGAATAACTCAGTTACCTTTTTATTGTTGTTGTTAGGCAAACGACATAGTCCTGGCCATATCCAATCCATCAATGTGTCATCTATAATAGAATTTAATGATGGTTCACAAACCGAGCATGCAATTTCAGGTGGCTATAACACCACAAATAGAAGAAGATTTTGAGGTACAATGCCTAGAAATGAAAAGAGTCATGGATGTAACAAAATTAAAGTGTTAAAGAAGGCTGAGTATGTGAATATCAATGAGCATCTTCAACCAATTAGTGATTCATCTTAGCAATTATCAACACTTATAGGCTACTTGGCATGGGATCCTAGGCAGTTTCCACTTGATTGTTGGGATTAGAGAAAGATGGATAGGACATACCTAGATTTGATTTGGGAGGAAGCAAAGGTACATTACCACAACATTTACTTTATCAAATTTCTTATTTTTGTTATATGTATTATATAGCTTTTGTTTTCTATTTCATTTTCTTCCTTTATAGATCTCTTATTAATTTCCTAAAAATCGAGAGTCATATAAGTGGGCATTGGGTAAAATCTATGAAGCTTGGAGAGCTCATAAGTCTGAGTTAAAGGTGGTTCATTTTGATGGAAAAACACACAATCAAGCAATAAATTCTAGGCCAAAGGAAATACCTGATACCATGTGGTTAGAGATGGTAAAATTTTGGGAATCTCCAAAAGGTAAGGTAGTGATTTCTCATTTAATTATTTAAAAAAAAATAAGCTATTACAATGATAGTTCTATTAGTTTATTTTTTATAGTAATATTTTTTCCTCATATTACTTAGGAAAGAAGTCAAAGAGGGATTCTCAATCGTGCAAAATCAAAAATGTGTTCATATGCTGCTTCAAAGAGCTTTGCACGCATCCGAGCGGAAGAAAAGGTAGGTATATGATTAATTCATATATGCAATACCATATTTAATTTACATTGTATACTTGATATACAATTTCATATGTGTTTTTATTAGGAAAAAATAGGGAAAGAACCCTATGAATTGGAAATTTGGTTGAAAATTCATGAACAGAAAAGGGTTATAAGCTTAATGATGCTTTTGCTGCAACAAGAGTATGTTTTCAATCTATTTTTATTTTAGGGTTATATATATGTGTGTGTGCGCAAATCTACCTCATCTACTTACAGAAAGTGATTCTGGATGAGATAACTGCACTTCCAGAAGGATGTAATGCTAATGCTCGACGTGAAATATTCAAAAAGTTAGTGGGAGAAGATAGGAATGGATATGCAAAAACCTTTGGTCTTGGTGTAAAAGTTCCATGATCCCACAAAAGAAGATGTGCTTTTGAGGAGGAGTGAGCTAAAAGGATCAAATTCGATTCTAGAGTTGAGAGGTTAGAAAAGGATCTCCTTGAGACTAAAGACCAAGTAGGATATCTGACTGGTATAATGCATACATTATTGGAGAATCAAGTAAGTTCTTCACTAAATGTTGATAATTTTTTTTACATTTCTTACGCAACACATTTATTTTGGGCATATTTTTTTTACCTCTAAAATAGTGCATAGATGAGTATATGAGAATATTAGGGGTCACATAGTGATTAGATTGGGTAACTATGGTATGTACATCTCTTCTCTTTTAATCTCGGCTAATGTGCCACTTCCACTCCTATTGGAAGAAGTTTTGTATGCTAATTGATCTCCTACGATATTTTTAGTTCACGTCCTTCTTTACTCATAGCATCAGTGTTACGCGAGATGGAAATAGAAAAATAAGGACAAAAAATATATAAACATATTATTTTTTAAAAATTTAGAAGGTAGGTACGAAAGAAAATGATAAAAATATTTACACACGCGCGCGCACACATACACACGTATATATTATATATATTTTAATAAAAATAGACCAAATCTACTAAAATAAATAGAGAAAAATAAAAAAAAATTATAAAACTATTACCTATATTAGTTATCTAGTCAACACTTTTTCTCCGATTAATGTCCTTATCCAATCACCGTTATTACTCTTGTTAACCTACCTTAGCCGACCTATTAAAAAGTTCTAAGCTTATGTCTTGTCATAGGTTTTTAAAATATTTATTGGATGAGTAATTCTAGTAAATTATTAAAAATAGTTAAATATTAAATAAATTATGCAATCCAAACCAAAAAGATAGTTTCTGTGTCAATCTTATGCAAAAACACAAACAAAAAAAAACTTTGGATATGTATATACTCAATTATTTTTGAGTTTCCTATGCTTAAATTTTTTTTTCATTTATTTATCCAATTAGCTCTATTTATCTCTTCATTTTTTTATCCCCTTTAGCCATAACATTGAAATTTATCCATGCTAATTAGGATTTTTCATGGGATGGTTATCTTGCCACATCAAATTTTATCTTAGATAATTCGTATATTATATACTCATAATGCAAATTACACACATTTTTTTATATCATAAGATAAAATATATGTTTTTTTATATAAGAAAAAGTTTTCATGTGAAGTTATAATTGAAATTTTATTACATGGAAAATAATGAATAAAATGAAAACAAAAAAGTAATTGTAGTAGAAATAATTAGAGTGAGTCAGTTACGTTGTGTTCACTATAAATAATTAATGTTTTAATGACCAAAATTTTTTGTTTTTAATGGCCAATTTTTTATTGTTAATGTTAATAAAAATTTGAAAAAATTTATTGGTTCCCTAAAGAATACAAACTCTCATTGTCTAGCTTTTTGATATGAATTTAGATTAACATGATTAAGTTAATTGTATATATATTTTTAGGGAAAACATATTGACGATTATTATCAAATGGAGGATGACAAGAATGAAAAAGATGAAACTGAAGAGGAGAATAAAGAAGATGATGTTTGATGCATTTATAAAAACACTTTTGTGAGTCGGCTTATGAAGACAGTTGATGATTTTGTTTGTTAGCTTACGAATATGATCGATGTTTTTGTATATCAAATTATAAAGTTGCTTGGTGCTTTTGTATATATGTTAGCTAACGAAGAAGCTCAGTACTTTTGCCCGTAAGCTTACGAAGATGCTCAATAATTTTGTATATTAGCATATGAAGATGTTTTTGTATAATTGTAACACCCCTAAATTTACACAAATTTTTTTAAAACAAAAAACTACTTATAAATTAAAACCGTGAATTCTGGGGATGTTACCGCCACATTTGTTACCAGACCGATTCACTCCTACCGTTCCAGTACCAAGTGCTAAGGCTAAGAAAACAGCTCATAACATTAATAATAATTTAAATTCATAAATACGAGAATTCGGTACGCATAAGTTTTTATTCAATCCAAAATATGAGGGTAGTTTTTCAGGGAAAGGAAATAACTACAATCATAAAATTGTTTACGAAGCGTCCAACATAATTAAAAGAAACTAGGAATGAAATCTCGATGGAAAACCGGCCACGCCACTCCGAAACTGATTCGGCCCAATCATCACTCAGTCCCATCTGATGTCCCATAGACATCAATCGCGTCAAAATAAACATCTCCTACCTGCAGCAAGTCAGATGGGTCTTCTACTCGTGGGAATGAGCAGCACCCATGAAACGGGTGATCAGTACGCTACGTACTGAGTAAGGTAACCGAGCACTAAGGCCAACACATACAACCACATAAACCATTTATAGGAATAAAAGAACATAAAGACCAACATGATCACATAATAACGAACAATCATTCGGGTAGATACATAAAGGCCCAATCATAGTCTGGATTAATTATTTAATTAATCTTTTATCATAAGTCAATACGCACCATGCCTTTTATCAAATCCATGTAAATACAGGAACACCCCACTATTTTAGCCGATGGGTCGGTCACTTGTGGGACAAAGTCCACACCACTATTATTCGCAGGTGGATCGGTCACTTGAGGGACAAAGTCCACACCACTATTTATGACCGGTGGATCCGTCTGGTTCCTGCTTACATGGTGTTCCACTATAAGTAATTAGTATCTTTTAAATGTTTGGCAAACTCTGGTTTAGATTTACTGAGCTCGAGTCACCCCACTATTTGTAACACCCCAAAAATTTACACATTTTTTTTTAAAAGTAATCCTCGTAAATTAAAACCGTAAATTTATGGGGATGTTACCGCCACACTTAGTACCAGACCGGTTCACTCCTACCGTTTCAGTACTAAGTGCTAAGGCTAAGAAGACACTATCAATAACACCATAAAAATACAAATTTATAAAAGCGTAAATCAAAGTACGCGCAAGTATTACATAATTCAAAATGCCAACTATTGTTTTTAAATAATAAGTAAACAACATTGATAAAGTCGTTTCTGCAACTTAAACATAATAAAAATAACATGAGTTATAAATTAAAAAGAGAACGGCCACGTCTCTCTAGACAATCGATCCAGCCGAGCTATCACTCTACCCCTCCTGATTTCCCGTAGACATTGATAGCATCAAAGTAAATATCTCCTACCTGCAATAGATCAAACGGGCCTTCTGCTCGTGGGAATGAGCAGCACCCATAAAATGGGTGATCAGTACGCTACGTACTGAGTAAGGTAACTGAGTACTAAGGATGGCATTTAACACATTTAATCATGCAGGATAATGATCACATACAATTACAACCCATACATATAATACACAGAAGCGTAAAGTGAAATCCATAACTTATAATCAACAAGTCCACACATAAGGCCCAAAAAGATCCAGATTAATCATGTAATCTTTCTTTTATCAAAAGTTGATACACACCATGCCTTTTATCAGATCCATGCAGAAATAGGATCACCCCACTATTATTGCCGGTGGGCCGGTCACATATAGGACCTTATGTCCTAACCACTATTATTACCGGTGGATCGGTCACATATAAGGTAAAACCCTAACCACTATTCCTGACCGATGGATCGGTCTGGTTCCTGCTCGTATGGTGTTTCACTATAAGTAATTAATGTCTTTTAAGAGCTTAACAATTCTGGTTTGTATTTATTGAGCTCGAGTTACCCCACTATTATTGCCGGTGGGCCGGTCACATATAGGACCTTATGTCCTAACCACTATTATTACCGGTGGATCGGTCACATATAGGATAAAACCCTAACCACTATTCCTGACCGGTGGATCGGTCTGGACCCGGCTCAATAATCTTCCACTTTAAAAGATTAATGTCTTAAGTATTTTAATCATAACATTAGCCACTCACAACATTTGTCCAGACATGCATAACTAACTCCATGCAAACCTTAACTCATCGTAACCCACACTTCCATACAACCCTAGCTCTCATGCAAACCCTAACTCCACGTACCACAATTCCATGCAAACCCTAGCTCCTATGAAAACCCTAACTCCACATAGACATATTTCCATTCAAACCTTAATCCACATGCAAACCCTAGTTTCACGTAGACCACACTTCCATGCAAACCCTAATTCATATGCAAACCCTGGCTCCACGTATACCACACTTCCATGCAACCCCAAGTTATATGCAAACCCTAATTCATATGCAAACCCTAGCTCCACGTATACCACACTTCCATGCAACCCCAATTCATGTGAAAACCCTAGCTTCACATATACCACCCTTCCATGCAAACCCTAATTTGTATGCAAACCCTAGCTCCACGCAAACATGCTTCCATGCAACCCTAACACCACATTTCATGCAAAACCCTAACACCACATTTCATGCAAAACCCTAGCATTATGTCATTTCATGCAAACCCTAACACCACATTGTTACACTACCCATCATTATTTTACAACCCTAACATGCATGTCTTAAGGACATATCATACAATAAGGACATAAACATACACATAATTCTCACGCCATAGTTTATTCACACCAACATACTTCAACTCTATAATCATGCCACATGCAAAATAATTAATACTAATAAACATAAAATACATGGCATATAAAACACATAGTGCATATAAACACATAAATGGCCTTAGTAATCCCTTACCTAGAACGACACCGGTCTTGGTGCACGCTCCTATTCCTCTTGAGGGGTTTGACTGGGTTCACCTTTTATATAAAAGCATACTAAAATTAGACTCTCTTATATAATTTTATTATTCTCTAACTTATTCCAAAATTTGGTTTTTAATTAAAACACTACTACTTAATAAATAACTTTAGAAACTATTACTTAAAAATACAAATGAATTATTATTTTCATTCGAATAGGGTGGTGATCTAAGGGTTTCTAACCCTTCACCAAAATAAAAATGATAGTATAATAATGATAATGATAATAATAATAATAATAATAATAATAATAATAATAATAATAATAATAAAGTCGAATTAACATTAAAATTTAGGATAAAAATAGAATAATTATCAATAAATCGAAAGTAAGTGTTTAAAAGGTCTAGGGTTTCACCTTGAGTTGGAGGGTATGGGTGGCAGCGGCGGTGGTTCCCGGAGGTGGCCGGAAAATGGATCTAAGAGAGGTAAAAATGAAGAAAAAGAGGTCAGGGGGAAGGAGAAAAATAAAATAAGTTTATGGGTCGGTGGAGGAGACTTAGCAGGAGATATTGGTTGGCTTAGAGGGTGGTAGAAGCGGCGGATGTGGTGGTCGCTGATGTTTTAAGGTTTCGGGGTGGAATTTTCTAGCGAGAGAACTAGCCAACTTTGCATGGTTATAGAGGCCTGTGAAAGGTGAATCGAAGGTCGTAGATGGTTTAGTTAATTAGAGGGTGTTGCAGGAAAGAGATTGGGAGGGAGAAGATGAAATGCCCCAGAAATTTTTAATTTTATAAACTACATTTAAAGGATATTTATTATAAAAATTATTGAAATAAATTATTTTTAAATTGAATTAATTAGGCAAATCAAGAAGAAATTTATAAGTATTTTTATTAGAAAGGAATTTGGGTATTTTAGCTAATTAAGCATTTTATTTTGAAAATAAATTAAATAAATTATTTTATTTAAAATAAGAATAAGAAAATAGTTTCAAATTAATATTAATTTTATAAATAATTTAATTGGATAAAATTAGGGTGTTTTTACTAATTAAAATAGAATTTATGGAAAATCTTTCAAAAATCCTAATTTAGCCTAAAAAGTGATTTAAATATTATTTTATTTAAATATTATTATTTTTAAATATATCAAATATTTTAATTAATTTAAATACCCAATATTATTATTTTTTCTTTTTCCTTTTCTTCTTCCTTTTTCTTTCTTTTTTTTCCTTTTCTTTTCCCTCCCCTTTTCCTCGTTGGGCTGCCATCTCCCGTGGCCCAAACTCCTCCCTTCTTCCTTCTTAGGCACGGCCCAGCCCGCGCCGCGCATCCTTCTTCCGCCCCATGCCACACGGCGTTTTAAGCCCTTTTCAACCGAAACTCGGCGTTTCATTTAAACACCTTCGACCAGCGCCCGACCGGCCCGGTCTGCCCCTCTTTTCTTTTCTTTCTTTCTCCCCTGAACCGCCCGGTCCCCCACCTTTCTTCTTCTTCTGCCTTCCTTCCCCCGTTCGACACCGACCTTCGACCTGCACCTGCACCGCCGCCCCGCCCTGGTTTTTCGCCGGCGATCTCGCCCGAATTGACCGAAATTTTCCTCCCTTTCTCTTCCCCTTGATTCGGCGACTGAATAAACCCAATCAACTCCCCTTTTCGTGCGATTTTTCCTCTCTCTCCTGCGCATTTCCCTACCCGAATTTTGACTCCCTCCAGCCGACGACGCCACCGGCGACCGGAACCCTACCTTCCTTATCTACTAGCCGACCCAAAGAACCCTATCCTCCCTTCTAAGACTATAAATACCCTCGTAAGCAGCTCTGTATCGAGCTCTTGATCCCCCCAACCCAGAATCCCGACCTTGCCACCGTCGCCACTTCAGACTCCTCGTTCTCCGTCTACGGCCAACTTCGCCGCCCTTTCTGGCCACCCGTGTCATCCTTGCACCGCCCTCTATCTAACCAAATCTATCTCGCCCTTCGATTCTTCCTGCACAAGCCGCCCCAGCTGTGCGAAATTCTCTTCCCGATCAACCTTGTTTTCTGCCCCGCCACCCTTCGCGCCGCCATTAGCCACCTCCTCCGCCGATAAGGCCGCTTCTTTCACCTCCCAAACTTTGCTGCAGACCTTGCCCTACCTTCCCATACCTTTAGTTTCCTTTTTCTCGTTCTCCTCCCCTCTCTTTCTTCATCTCCTCCATTCGGCCACCACTGCCGCCGCCGTGCGCCGCCACCTTTGGTTGTGCCGCCACCTTCATTCTGTCCCTCTCCCTCTGGGCATTCTTAAACAGCCCAACTTCCAACTCCATTCTTCCTATCTTATTCCCAGCATGCCACTTTCCCTTCTTTCCTCTCTTTTTCCGGCCACCGCCGCCACCGCCGTGCTCCGCCGCCGGTGCCGCCTATCCCCACCAACATTTGGTTGAACCCTAGACCCTCTCAGCTATTTTCCCTATTTTTATAACCCTTAAATTATTTTATTTCAATTATTTACATATAAATACTATTATTATTATTCTTAATATTTATATTTTAATATGCATCATTATTATTATTATTAGTATTAATATTTTATTATTATTTATGTTGATGGCTGAAGCCTAATATATTTTAATTCGATTTTATTATTATTCTTCTTATTATTTCTATATTTACTATTATTAATATTAAAATGTTATAAGTATAATAATAATTATTATTATTTTCTATTTCGAATTTCCATTATTCTTATTTATTATTATTAATAAAAATATTTTAACATTAGTGTTGTTAATAATGTTACTATTATTATTATTATTATCATAATCATTATTATTATTATTATTATTATTATTATTATTATTATTATTATTATTATTATTATTATTATTATTTCTGAATTGGGTTATTTAATTTACAAATAATCTTTTTAGTATTATTTTGGTAAAGGATCCGAATCCCTTATTTCACTTTATTTTTGAGTAATGCCTTTTTATTATTATTTCTACTATTTTTATTATTGTTATTAATATTAATATTGATATTATTTTTGTACTTTTGTTATTATTAGTTTATCAAAAGCCTAGTCTTATATTACGTTAGTTTTTAATATTATTTTTATAGGAGAGAGTCTAATTTTAGCTCTTATCTCATAATAGGTAAAACCAGTCAAAACCCTAAGGAGGCGTAGGAGCGTGCTCCAAGACCGGTGTCGTTTTAGGTAAGGAGTGCTAAGGCCTTTTATGTGCTTATGTGTATTATGTGTTTCGCATGTTATGTATCTAATATTTATTATAATTAAATATTTTATATGTGGTATGACTTGGAGTTGAAGTATGTTGTGCATGTATGTGTATTAATTATGTATGATGATATGTGTTGTGTATGTGAGGAATTCGATGTGGTTTGTGTGAGAGGAAGGATGAAAAAAGAGGATGGGGGAAGAAGTTGACTAAGGGAAGTGAGTTGACCCAAATTTTATGGTTTTATAAGGAATAATTTAGTTTATGATGTTATTTGGGAGAATGTAATTTATAATATTATATGGGAGAATTTAAGTTATGATTTGATTGGGAGAGTTAATTTATAATTTGTTTGGGAGAATCTCATTCATGATGTTATTTGGGGAAAATGTAAATTATGATATTATATGGGGGAATCTAATTTATGATTTGCTTGGAGGAATTCAATTTATAGTTTTCCTTGGGAGATTCTAATTTATGATTTTATGTGGAAGAATCTTTATGGCTTGAATTTAGGGTTTGGTATGGAAGAATCTTTATGGTTTGAATTTAGGGTTTGGTATGGGTGAATCTTTGGTTTTGGTTGGATTGAATTTATGGTTTTGTATGACGGAATCTAGGGGTTACCTGGTGGTATTAATGGATGTATGTTGGTATTAGGGTTTGTATGATGATATTAAGGTCTGTATGGCGGTAATTATAGTTGTATGGTAGTATTAAGGTTTGGATGATTGAATTTAGGGTTTCACGTGGAATTTTAGGGTTTGCATGAAAAAGGTTCGAAGGTTTGCATGGGGAGATTAATGTCTGCATGGGTATTAAATTTACGTGTGAAAAGTTGATTTGGGATGTAAGGGAGGAAGTAGAAGAGTTATTTGGGTGTTTGAATGTTTTGGGTGAAAAATAATACGTAAGACATTATAAGGGTATGGAGGTGACTGAATTAGGGTTTGGAGTGATTGACTATGGTTGTGGGGGTCAATTAGGGTATGTGGTGTTTGATTAGGGTCTTTGTGTTATCATGTGTATGTGGTGATAAAGTGTAATTATGGAATTTTATGATTTGTGATGTGTGGTGATTTATGCATGTTTGGTGAAAGCCTTTGAATAAGATACTTAAGACACTAATCATTTAAAGTGGAAGATTATTGAGCCGGGTCCAGCCGATCCACCGGTTAGGAATAGTGGTTAGGGTTTAACCCTATGTGTGACCGATCCACCGGTAATAATAGTGGTGAGGAATTTGTCCCGCAAGTGTCCGGCCCACCGGAAATAATAGTGGGGTGACTCGAGCTCAATAAAAATAAATCATAGTTGCCAAAACATTTAAAAGGTACTAATTACTTACAGTGGAACACCATGTGAGCAGGAACCAGCCGATCCACCGGTAAGGAATAGTGGTGAGGACTTTGTCCCGCAAGTGACCGATCCACCGGCGAATAATAGTGGTGTGGACTTTGTCCCGCAAGTGACCGGCCCACCGGCAATAATAGTGGGGTGTTCCTGTGCTCACATGGACTTGATAAAAAGGCATGGCGTAAATTGAATTCTGATAAGAGATCAATTAAATGATTAATCCGGATTATTGGGCCTTTGTACTTTTACCTGGTTGATCTTATGTATTTATGAATATGCTCTTTTACGTCCTGCATGATTTATGTATTTATGCGTTGGCCTTAGTGATCAAGTCACCTTACTCAGTACTGGACCCGTACTGATACTACCTTGGTTGATGGGTCCTGTGATGATCCACCGATGGTGGGGAGCAGACCTCTTGTGCAGGTTTAAGAACAGAGACTGTTTTGGGGTGGCAAGCCTGACTTGAGTGAGTAGGCAATCCGGAATTTGATCCATCGGGTTTTATCTTGTTTAAATGTATTTCTATTTGGAAGTTACAAGTGTTATTTGAAACTTCAAGGGTATTGTAATTAACTCTTAACTTCTCGTACTTTGATTTTGTTGTATGATCTTTCGAATCCTTTTATGAATTGTTAATTTGAATTTAACGTAATTCTTTTCTTTAGCCTTAGCACTTGGTACTGGAACGGTCGGAGAGAACCGGTCTGGTACTAAGTGTGGCGGTAACATTCCCAGAATTCACAGGTTTTAAGTGTTTCTATCTTAATTGCTTCCGTTTCTTTTCAAAAAAAAAAAGTAGTGAATTTTGGGGTGTTACAGAAGAGGCGTCAAGGCTAGGCAAAGGTGGAGGACGGGGCGTCTAAAGAGGTGGTGGCAAACGGATGATACTTAGGGTTTCGGGGAAAGAAAAATCCTGAACCCGGGCCATAAGAGAGGTATTTATAATTTTGGAGGTTAGGTTTGAGTTGGGGAAGTTACCAAGAGTTCAATTTGGGTGGGAAAATGGGTTATTCGTGCTGAAGGTCGGGAGGCAACATTTTGAAAATTTCCCGACCTTCGCGAGGAAAATGGGGGAGAACGTGGGGAAGAGAGGAAGATTAGGGCAATTCAAATGGAAGAGTGTGTCGAGAGAGAGAGAATGAGCGGGAGAAGGGCCGGTCAGGCCACGTGTGGCCAGCAGCGCCATTTTCGGGGAGCTACGGAGCTAGAAGTTATGGCGTCGGGCGGGAGGAGGAAGAAGAAGATAGGGGGAGGCTGGACCGGGCGGTTCAGCGCGAGGGTGAAGGAGGTTAAATGAAACGACGAGTTTTGAGTGTAAAAAGGGATAATGAGGCGTTACGGGCTGCTGCGCAACGGTAAAAAAAAGATGAAGTAAAACGCGGCGTTCGAGAGGAAGAAGAAGTAAAACGCGGGGTGGAGAGAGAGGGGTGCGGCGACGATGCGCAGGCTCGGCCGCGCCGAAGGAAAAAGAAAAGAAGAAAAGGAATTGGGCCACGTAAGAGGCCCAATTCGGTGAAGAAGAAGAACAAGAAAAAGAAAGAAAAGGAAAGGAAAAGGAAAAGAAAAGAAAAGAAAAGAAAAGAGAAATAATTAGGTTGGGTCAAATTAAATAAATATGAATATTTAGGATATTTAAAATTAATAATATTTAAATAAAATAATTTTTAAATCCCTTTTTAGGCTAAAATAGGCTTTTTAAAACGATTTTTCCAAAATTTCCATTCTAAATTAATAAATCGCTCAAATTTTATTTTATTTAATTATTTATAAAATTAAAATTAATTTGAAATTATTTTATCTTTATTAATTTGAATTAAATAATTTATTTTCCCAAATTAAACTCCTTAATTAGATAATATACTCAAATTTCCTCTAATTAATATATTAATAAAATTTCATATTAATTTTCCCTAATAAATTTCCTTTTTATTTTAGTGAAAATAAATTATTAAATTAAATTTTCAAATAAAATCTTATTTAAATATAATCTTTAATATTAGAAAATTTTGGGGCATTTCACTATTATTGCCGGTGGGCCGGTCACTTGTAGGATAAAGTCGACACCACTATTATTAACAGTGGATCGGTTACATATAGGACATCATGTCCTAACCACTATTTCTGACCGGTGGATTGGTCTAGACCCGGCTCAACAATCTTCCACTTTAAATGATTAATGTCTTAAGTATTTTATTCATAAACTTTTGCCCAAACATGCATGACTAACTCCATGCAAAACCCTAGCTCGAATGCAAACCCTAGCTCCCATGTAACTCTAGCTCCACGTACCACACTTCCATGCAAACCCTAATTCCCATGCAATATGCCACACTTCCATGCAAATTCTAATTCCCATGCAACGTACCATACTTCCATGCAACCCTAATGTCGCCATGCAACGTACCACACTTCCATGCAAACTCTAATTTCCATGCAACGTACCACACTTCCATGCAATCCTAATATCACCGTGCGACGTACCACACTTCCATGCAAACTCTAATATCACCATGCAACGTACCAAACTTCCATGCAACCCTAACACCATGCAATATTAATAACATCATGCGAACCCTAACATGCATGTCTTAAGGCCACATCGCATATCATCACATATAAATAAAACACATGCCATATAACAACCCAAGATCATACGTGAACTCCACATCATATCATATACGACATAATCAATAATGATAACATAGATTATATGGCATATGAAACACATAATGCATAGAAACACACAAACGGCCTTAGCACCCCTTACCTAAAAGGTCACTGGTCTTGGTGCACACTCCTATTCCACTTGAGGGGCTTGAATGGGTTCACCTATTATATAAAATTATACTAGAATTAGGCTCCCTTATAAAATTTATTATTCTCTAACTTATTCTAAGATTTAGTTTTTAATTAAAATAATATTACATAATAGTTAACTATACAAAATATTACTTAAGAATACAACTAATTTACTATTTCCATTCGAAAAGGGCCGGTGATATAAGGGTTTCCACCCTTCACCAAAATAGTAATGATAATATAATAACAATAATAATAATAATAATAATAATAATAATAATAATAATAATAAAGTATAATATTAGTAATGATACTTTTATTAGTAGAAAATTACTATTAATAATACCAAAATTCTTAAAAATTACAAGGGGGTTTTCGAACCACCCCAATTTAATAATAATACCATTCAAAATTGTAATAATGATATTAAAGTTATATATATACTTATAATATAAAGTTAATAAAGATTATAATAATAATAATATAATTAGAAAAAATGTTAAAAATGTTAATAATATTAATAAAAAGTAAAAGTGTGAGGCTTAATTAGAATTTGTGGTCTCTACCCCTCCTGAAATAATTACAACATTAATTAAATAGTTACACTAATGATAATAATATTAATAATATTATTATTATTAATATTAAACATGTAATAATTCCATTAAATAAGAAAAATTCGAGAATAATAAGTTATCTTACTCAATAATACTCCCAGACCTGTCAAAAAAATTTAGAAATTAAGATACAGTTGATAACAATAATAATAATTATTATTATAATAATAATTAAAATCGAATTAACATTAAAAATTAGGATAAAAGCATAATAATTATCAATAAATCGAAAGCAAGTATTTAAAAGGTCTAGGGTTTCACCTTGAGTTGGAGGGTATAGGTGGCACCGGCGGTGGTTCCCGGATGTGGCCGGAAAATGGATCTAAGAGAGGTAAAAATGAAGAAAAAGAGGGAAGGGGAAAGGAAAAAAATAAAATAAGCTTATGGTTCGGTGGAGGAGACTTAGCAGGAGATATTGGGTGCTTTATAGGGTGGCAGAAGTGGCGTATGTGGTGGTGGACGGTGGTTTAAGGTTTCGGGGTAAAAAATCTGGAGAGATGAGCAGCAAACTTTGCACGGTTATGGCAGCTCGTGCAAGAAGAATCGAAGGATGTGAATGGTTTAGTTAGCTAGAGGGAATTGCAATGAAGAATTTGGAATGTGGTGGTGGCGCTGAGGTTGGCTATCGGCGTTAGAAGATGCATCTAAAGTCGTGGTGGCGGGTGGTTCTCACTTAGGGTTTCGAGAAAGAAGAAGCTTCAAAAACATCCACAGCTAGGCTATTTATAGAGTTTAGATGGGTTATTTGGGTTTTGGCGGTCGCCTGGATGGTATTGAATGCTAGGATTTTGGTGGCCGGTGGCAGAAATTGGCCGGCGATTGTTTGGGTCTGGGTTGAAGTTTCGTGAAGCAAAAGAGAGGGAACGAGCGAGAGTTGAGGATAATCGATCGTTCCAAGTCAATGTGCGAGTCGAGAGGGAGAAAAGGAGGGGTGAATCAGCCGGTCAAAGTCCTCGTGGCCGACGCCGCCATTTTCGGGGTGGAAGTTGCAGGCTGCGTCGACGGAGGAGAATGGAGGAAGAATGAAGGAGGGAGGGGGTGAACCGGTCGGCTGAGAAAGAAAAGAAAAGGGAGAGAACTGGGCCGGTCTCGCCGGTTAAATTGGTCTTTAAATGAGACGCATCGTCTCGTCCGGAAACAAATCAAAACGCAGCGTTGGAATGTTGCATGAAGGAGGCACAGTGCTGGGCCACGGAGAAAGGAGAAGGAGAGGTGGGTTGGGCCGCGCTAGGCCCAACTGGCGGGAGAAAAGAAGAAGAAAGAAAGAAAAGAAGAAAAAGGAGAAAAGAAAAGGAAAAAGGAAAAAGGGGAAAGGAAAATTTAAGGTTTTGGGTTTAAATAAATAAATTTGAATAATTTAGGTATCTAAAATAAAATATTTATTTAAAATAATATTAAATTTTCTTTTTAGGCTAATTTAGGGTTTTAAAAAAATATTTCTCCTAAATTCCTTTTTAATTAACAAAAAGCCCAATTTTTCCCTTAAAAAAATATTTATAAATTCCTATTAATTTGCCCTAAATAAATCTCTCTTATTCCAAATAAAGTAATAAAATAAATTAATTTCCTAATAAATCCTTATTTAGTAATATATCTTAAAATAAATAATTCTGAGGCATTTCAATAATAGCCGATGATTTTGTATATCATTGTATGAAGATATTTTTGTATAATAGCTTATGGTACAAGTTGTTTATATAGTATTGTATTTAAAGGACTGTTATGGCTTTGGGAGATAAACCACTAATTATTTTGTACTACACAATGATAATTATATATGGTGTAGTTAATTTTATATATATAAGCATAAAGTGTTGCTACATGTGGATATTGGATATTATGGTAACATGTAATATCAATAAATTTAGTATGTTTCGGCCAATACAGGTTTTACCAATATATATATATATATATATATATATATATATATATAGACAAGGTTAAAATATGTATAACTAACAATATATATATGTTGGCAATAGGTTTTAGTAACAGATATAATATTGTATTTAATACTTTTACTCATAGATATGATTGTGTGGTTAATTCTTTTTATCATAGATATAATTTTGTGTCTAATACCTCTAGTCACAGATATTATTTTGTGGGTAATACTTTTAGTCACAGATATTATTTTGTGGTTAATACTTTTATTTACAGATATAAGTGTGGGCATAAGTTTTACTAACAGAAAAATATCTGTGGGCATTATCAATTATCCCCAACAAATGATATATATCTATGGGTAAAACTTTTAAGAATAAAGTTTTTACCCACATTTTTGTCACAAAAAAAAATTATGTTGGTAAAAGCTTTGCCAACAAAAAAAATAGCTTTTACCAACACATAAGGCCCTGTTTTGTCACAATAGTTTTAATCATAAATATTATTTTGTGGTTAATAATTTTCCCTCTTTTCCCTTTTCTATTCATTTTTTATTTTTTTCCTACCCTTGGCTGACCCCTCTTTAATTTCTCCCCTTCCTTCCTACATGAACACTATCCTTAGACAATGCTTGCTGGAATACCTAATCTTTTAGTGAAATATTGAATGAGAAATTATGCTAATTTTTGGTGTTTGATTTTCATTTGCAACTATGATTAGGTATGGGGTAAAGTTGGATTTGAAATGAGATTGGAAAACTAAATTAAATAAGTTTTTTATGCAAATCGATCAAGTGCAGTCCCCCTCATCAAGGTCCTATGGAGTCGGCATGGAATCGAAGAAGTCACCTGGGAAACTGAGAAGGATATGCGGGAGGCGTACCCAAAACTCTTTACTGTAGGTACAACCATTTCTTAGAAACTTTTCTTTAAGGGGGTAGTTGGGATGATTATTGATGTAAGAGTGGTACCCTATCAGAGTAGAATACCTTGACTTTAACCCTAGGAAATCGTAAGTGACTTCGGGGGCGAAGTCCTTCTTCAAGGGGGTAGTTATGAAATACCCCAAAATCCTAATTTAGGGAATCATGGCCAAATAAGAAATTATTAGGAAAATTAATTAACTAAAATATTTTTATTAAAATAAGATGAAATTAATTAAGGTAAATCTAGGAGAAATTAATAAATAATTTAAATAGGAAAAAATTTGAGTATTTTGCTAATTAAAATGGAATTTAAGAAAAATATTTCAAAATCCCTAAATTAACCTAAAAAGAGAATTTAATTGTTATTTTAATATTAATATTTTATTAAATATCCCAAAATACCCAAAATATATGAATTAAGCCAACCCACCTTTTCCTTTCTTTTATTTCCCTTTTTCCTTTTTTTCCTTTTTCCCCCTCTTTTTCCTTTTCTTTCCTTTCCTTCTCTTCCTTTTTCTCCTTTTTCCCCCCAACTTGGGCCAACCCACTAGCCCAACTCCTCCCCCTCCCACTACTCAGCCCAGACCCGTATAGTATTTTTTTCCTCCTCTCCTGGCCGGTTTAGCCTCCCCCTTTATTTCTTCTTTTTTTCCTGGATCGCTAGTCCAGTCCTCCCCTACGTCGTCTTCTACCTTTCGTGCCTGCAACTCCCTCAATCAGCGCCAGGAATTCCGCCACCAACCACATCGTCTAACCGTCTATTCCTCCCCTCTCTTTCCCATTGACTTACCCACCATTTCAATAGGGTCATTCCTCCCCTCTTCTACGTGCCATTCCTTCTTCCGCGACAAGAAATGTCTTAGGAAGGTAGACCTGCGCCAGCCTACCCTCGCCGGTCGGAGCCCCATAACCCTTGCCCCCTACTCTCCCACTCCCCTTTGTCATTTTCCCTTCCAATTGAGCTATATATAGCCCTGAAGGCTGCCATAATCGGGTTTTGATTTTGGCATCCCAGAAACACAACCCACGCGCCACCGCCTGATCAGCCCCTCATTTCTACACCGTCGGTCGTCGTCACTGCCCACTCCGGCCACCAAAACTTTTTTCTACACCGCCCTCTACGCAACTGAGCCACCATCCTTCCTTGCCTTGTCCTGCACGAGCCACCCCGGCCATGCAAAGTCACCCTCCCAACAGCTCATCTCGACCCTACATCGCCTCTCATGCCGCCATTTGCCGTCGATTTTGCCACCTGTAGTGCCACCTCTACCCCCTCCCCCAAAACAACCAGGGGACCTTACTCTACCTCCCCACACCTCCATTTTCCCCTACTTCCCTCTTCCCTAGCCTCCACATCCATCTCTCCACCACCCTTCTTCCACTACCGCCGCCGCCACTGACTCCACCACCAAGCCTAGGTGGTCTCCCAATTTCTTAACCCTTAAACTTTGTGTATAAAAGTGTTAATGATTTTAATATTAATAGTATTATTATTAAATATTATTATTAGTGTTATTATTATTATCATTATTACTACTACTACTACTATTATTATTATGTTCTAACTCTTGTTCTGGAGAGTTTCTAATTAATGGTATTGATTAAGACTACAAATTTGTTGTTATTATTATTATTATTACTATTATTATCCTTATTATTATTATTGCATTATTATTACCACTACTATTATCATCATCATTATTATCATTGTTATTATTATTATTATTATCATCATCATCATCATCATCATCATCATCACTATCATTATTATTATTATTATTCTTATTATTATTATCGTTAGTATTATTATTATTATTATTATTATTATTATTATTATTATCATTATTATTATTATTATTATTATTATTATTATTATTATTATGATCATCATCATCATTATTATCATTATTACTATTATTATTATTAGTATTCTTATTATTATTAGTATTATTAGTATTATTATTATTAGTAATATTATTATTATTCTTATTATTAGTATCATTATTATTATTATTGTTGTTGTTGTTGTTGTTGTTGTTGTTGTTATAATGAGTATCATTATTACCACTATTACTATTATCATCTCCAGCATTGTTATCACCATTACTATTAGTACTATTATTGTTATGAATATTATTATTTTTGTCACTATTACTACCACTACTATCACTAGCATTATTAATATAAGTATCCTTATGGCCATTACTTTTATATTATTTCCATCACTAGTATTATTATTATTATTATTATTATTACTAGATTTGGGGGTGATATTAGTATCGTTATAAAACTAATAATAATAATATTATTAGTAATAGTGAAACTCTTACTTTAATACTATGAATATTACTAAGACTTACTTTGGTTAGTAGTGGAACGATTAATTATTTTAAGAATAATAACCCTACTTTTAATTACAAACTACTATTATCATTATTAGCCTTAGTATTAGGCCAGGATAGGGGTAAGATAGGAAATTATGGTAATTCTGGTAGAGGGAGATTAACCTATAGTATTTCCCTCTTATAGGTGAACCAAGTCAAAACCCTCAGGAGGTGTAGAAACATACTCCAAGCCCGGTGACTTTTTAGATAAGGGTGTAGCTAAGGCCACCTGTGTGTTACATGTCTTACTTGCCTTAGATGTCCAATATAATTATATATCGTGTTCTATATGCTATTATATTAACTGTTTTATGTGTAGCGCGGCTTGGAATCAAGGTATGTTCATGTACTCTGTTCTGGTATGTGCTAATATGGATATGATGTAAGTTGTGACGTAATGTAATGTGGCCCCTTATGACATGCATGCTAGGGCATTTAATGTGGTAATGTGGGTTGGAGGCATGAAAGAGAAAAATGAGAAAGTACGATAACCAGGGGAACTAAGTTGGCTAACGTAGGTAAGGATGACCTAAATAACCATGACCCATGAGTGATGAATAAGAGGGGGGATTTAAATAAAATAAGAGAGTGGGAGAAACTAAGGTTTACATGGGAGGAATTAGGGTTTGCATGGAAATTTTAGGGTTTGGCATGGTAGATATCGAGTGATTTGCATGGGATGGTTAAGGTCCGCATGGGGATGAACTTTACGTATGGAAAGTTACTTTGGAATGTGGGGAAGGCAATGGACGGTTTGTTTGGGTGACTAGAGGCCCTGGGTGAAAAATAATACTTAGGATAGTATAAGGGTATATAGGACACCGAATAGGGTTTGGGAGGAAACCCTAATTTGAGAAGGTGGAAAAAGAAAGAGAAAATAATGAAATAATAAATAAGGGTAAGTGATGTATGAGGGGAGAGTTGAATCTAAGGATTGTGACATATGGGGTGCTAAAATAGTTTGGGTCGTGTAGGGTAGAGGAGGATGGGCCACATAGGCCCAAATCAGGGTTTTTCTAGAGAAAACCCTAGGGAGGACTATGAATGGGCTTAGTGGTATGAGGTGGTGGGCCTTGACCCATTTGCAATGGAATTGGGCTTCTAGTGTGTGTGATGGAATAAGGAAGGAATGTCGAGGCAGGTAGGAGGTGCTAGAGTCTCAAGATATGGGACGGGTCCCTCTTGGGAGGATAGAAGTAGAAGATGGGTGGCATGCATGTCAAGGGTAAAGAAAATAATTGAATAAGACACGAATAATATACTAATCATTTAAAGAGAAAGATTGTTGAGCCGGGCTCAGACCAGTCCACCAGCAAATAATAGTGGTCAGGAGTAGGGTGCCCTAGAGATCGATCCACCGGCTAATAATAGTGGCTAGGAGTGTGTTGCCCTGCATGATTTCCGGTCCACCAGCTATAATAGTGGGGTTTCCATACTCAACAAACCAAACGTAATGAAGCTAAGACGTGGGAAATACACTAAGTACTTACAGTGGAACACCATGTGATTCAGAGCCAAATCGGTCCACCAGCAAATAACAATGGTCAGGAGCGTTCTGCCCTATACGTATTTCCAGTCCAACGGCTATAATAGTGGGGTTCTCACACTCACATGGATTAATAAAGAGTATGCGTGAAAATGAGTATGTCGTTAAGATATTCAAAGAATAAGTTTAACTGGAATGTAACCGGCCTCATCATTTGTATTATTATATGTTGCCTATATGATCATGCATGTCATATGTGCTTTATATGTTTGGCCTTGGTTTCACGGTTACCTTTCTCAGTACGTAGCGTACTGACCACCCGTTTCATGGGTGTTGCTCATTCCCACGAGCAGAAGTCCCTTTTGACTTAGTGCAGGTTGGTGATTCTATCTTCTATGCCTATGACGCTTACGAGGCATTGGGTGTGGCTGAGAGTTGATTCTGGACCTAGCTTGGGGGACGAGAGTGACGTGGCCGAAGTCTACCATCCAACTTATCTTTCCTGTATCGTTATATTTAGTTTATTTCTAATGTATGATTTTTTTAATGTTTGGAACTTTAAAACTATACTTTTGGATTATACCTTTTGATTACCGCACTCTGATTTCCTTCACGGTTAATGACTCATTTCTTTTATGAATGCTCATTTTAATTATCGACTCGTATTTGATGTCTATCTAAATCAGCCTTAGCACTTGGTACTGGAACAGTAGAAGTGAACCGGTTTGGTACTAAGTGTGGCGGTAATATCCCCAAAATTTACGTTTTTGGTAATTTTGCTTCGGCTAAACCTTTTCATTAAATGAAATTTTTCAATTGTAAATTTTGGGGTATTACATTTTAACTTTTAAATCATTATTTAAACCATATTTAAGAAGAATTAAAGAAAGAAAAATAAAAATGATGAATATTATGATGTGGTATAAATGCCTTGTTTAGTTGAGTTTGGTGCTACCTCTAAACAACCATTTAGTCATTAATGGAATTTAGTTGTGATTTGTGATATCAGTTAATAATCGAATTAACATTTCATTTAAGCCTTTTTCACTAACTCTCCGAGGAGCAAACCAGGAGTTAGTGGGGTGTTGTTCTGTGTTTTTATCTTTTCATCCAGTACCTATTTCCTCTCCATAAGGTTGTGGTTGGTAGGGGCATGCACATATCTTTAAGCTATAGTACACTACTATGGCAAAAAGATATAGCATTGGTGTCTCAGTAAGATGGGTAAGGTATCCTTATACAAGCCTTCTAGCTCTTCGTATGTGGTGTCCCAACTTGTGTGGACCTAGTGGCAAATGCACTCAAGGTGTGGTGGGTGTGGTATCCTCATAGAAAAGGCCCCTTGGTGTATTCTAACCACCTTTGGTGAGTGTGGTATCCCATTATGTGTGTATATTGTCATAACTTTTATTTATGATGAAGAAATAAGTGTGGTTGAACCGAATATTTTAATAATTATAATGCATATGGTCACTAAATGAAGGATTAATAATACAATTTATTTTATGTGAGTATAATGAAGTTCCTGTATTATTATCACTTCCATGATTTGTATGTAAGAATGCTTAATTATATGATAATCATGAGCTTTAAAGTTACTTCTACGTATGTTTTATATCATGCTATTATGTGACCTCAATGTACATCATGATCCCTTGTTATATTATAAGTAGTTTATTTTACCAGTACTTCATTGTACTAATACTACATTTGTGTGGTCTAGGTGACGATCCAACTTTTATTCTAGTGAGTAGAGGATAATCTCTAGGGTTATGACTCTCATCTTGAGTATATTGAGGATAATGCCATAGGCCATTAGTTGGTCATTGGTTGGGGATCAAGATTTATATTTCCATTTAGTTAAGAGTTAGACTAACTGGCTTAGATTTGTTTTTTCCACTGTGTTGGGATGTTTTTATTCTTTCCAGTTATATAAACTCTTGGCTTTGGTTTATGTATTTTGATTTTTTTAGTCTCTCTATTATCTATATTATTCTTATCCTTGTTATCATTACTGTTATATTATTAGAGCATACATTCTTTGTTATCATTCCATTTTGCCTTAAATCAAACATGCATTAAGTAAATGCCACACCTTTTCCATGGTTGATATGGCAATGGTATCCCCTAATTTTGTTTTATTATGCTTCCACATTGTCATCAAAATTAAATTTTATGGTTTGAATCTTGGGGGTGTTATAGTTCATGCATCTAAGTAATTTGTCATTTTCTTCATCCTTTCATCTAATATTGATATTTCTACAATCTTAAGTAGTTCAAACTGAGCCATACACATGTTTCTCGATCGTTTTGTCATATGTTGAAATTTAACTATTCTAGTCGATGAAGAAGAATCATCTGAGGCTAATTTTGCTCAAGCATCACCTATTTGATTAGTTGCTCATGGCACTTGTGATATTTCAATAGACAGGAAATGCTTTGGTACTTCAATTAGCTTCCCTAAGGAAGGTGCGAAGGAGAAATACATGGGGGGGGGGAAAGGATAATAGAATACAAAAATTAGAATAGGATAAGGATTCTAGTAAGGGTAACCAAACTAGGGTAAAAAAATTCGGTTACTAGAATTTAAGTTCCTCAATAAAACAATACAAGTCAGGGCCCCAACTATGGTTAAAACTAATAACCCAAATTATATCAAAATTTTATCGTAATTAAAATTATAACTAATATACCATAATACTATACACAATAATAATGCATTTAATACAAAATGTCTTGTAATAATTATTATAACTAATTATAGATAATTACCTATTTATATTTAGGGATTCTACAAACAGGGTATTATAGGTGTATTGCCTTTGATGATGAGCTGAATCCTATGGGAGAATTTATGCTCCTCTTGTGAAATTAGGGCTTCTTAGGAGAATTATGGACTTTTTCTAGGGGGTGCCCTAATAACCATATGGTTGTGCTTTGCGTGTTCCAAATATGTGTATGTATATCTACATGAGTCTTGCATCATGATCTTAATATAAACAACTATGGATAATATATTAATCATTTAAAATAAAAGATCATGCGAGTTGAGGCTAAGGTATTATGTGCTTATTCCACCTTATGATAATAGTGGCTTAAGTGTATTCTACCTTGAGGTGTGCATCAATCTATTCCATCGTATTAAGAATAATGGGCCCCTAAACTCAAGATGAATGATAATATGGTGCTAAGATAATTAAATAATGAATAAGATACTAATCACCTAAAGTTAAAGATTACATGAGTCAGATCTAAGGTGTTATGTCTGTTCCACTGGACAATAATAATGATTTAGGTGTGTTTTGCCCTAAAAGGTGCTTCAGACCATTATATTTATTTAAGAATAGTGGTTAGGAGCTTTTTTCCTAGGTATATGTTGGGTTCATTCCCCCGAATGATAATAATGGCATAGGTGTGCTCTACACTGAGAGGTGTATCAATCTATTCCATTAGATTAAGAATAAGGGGTCCCTAAACGTAAGTAAAAAATATGGATTATGTTTATATTTAATAATGAGTCATGGAATCATTTTTTACTTTACATTGCTTTATGTTAACATACATGTATATTTATTCTCTTATGTGAACTTATGTATTCTATGTAAGCTTACTATGGATAAATTGTCACCTTACTCAGTATATGGCATATTGATCATACTTTTCTTGGGTGCTACTCATTTCCATGAACAAATAGCCTAGATGGATAAATTGTCACCTTACTAAGTATATGCCGTGAGAACACATACAAAACATACCTCAACTCCAAGCTGCGCTACACATAAGACAAGTTAAGGAAAATCATACGATACATAATATAATATGAAATATAAAGCATCCAAGGAATACAAGTCACATATCACACATGGGCCTTAGCTACATCCTTACCTAAGCGACGCCGGGCTTGGAGCACGCTCCTACGACTCTTTAGGGCTTTGGATCGATTCACCTATAAGAGGGTAAGACTAACGATTAGTTTCCCTTCTATCCAAAAATACTATTATTTCCTATTTTAGTCTAAGATTAGGGTTGTTATTATTACACGGAGTTTTATAAGTGAAAACTAAGGTTTTTACCATCTAGTTATTACTAGTCAAAATATACTTATGTTATTATTCATAACTATATTTATCTCATCAAACCTAATAGCTTTATTTCTTCTAATGATAGTACTAATACTTGTTAAAATAAAATAGTACTAATAATAATAATAGTAATACCAATGCTCCTAGAAATAGAAACCCTATTATTTTTAAGGCTAAGGCTAATAATGGTTTTAGGGATAAGATAATAATATAATATTAGTATTACTAACAAAGTATTAATGTTATTAAAGATAGTAATGATATTAGTTATATTTGGAATAATAATAATATAAGGGGTTTGAATGTTTTTGTCATAATAATATTAACAAAATAATAACAATAGTACTAGTAATAACTAATAATGATACCATAGTAATAATTCTAGTAACAAAGGCATTAGGAACAATATTGGCAAAGTTTGAATAATAATAATAGTAATAATACTAAGGTTGGGTATTCTCCTTCTATAGTAACAACAGGGGAAAACATGCCAACTTTGGTTTCAATAACCTTAATAATAATAAGAATAATAGTAATATTATTAACAATGCCAAAAACAACAATAACCACAATAATAATGATAATAACAATATTAATAGTAATAATAATAAAGTAATAAATGATAATAATAAGAGTAATAATAAAAATAATAATGATAATAGTAATGACGTTAAGCATAGTAATAATAATGATAATAACCATAATATAGTAACCAAAATGATAATAATAATAATAATATAAGGGTCCAAACACTTATTTTAATAATAAAAGTGATAATGGATAAAGTTAGTATTAACAATACTAACAAGATAATGATGATGATGATGATGATGATGATGATAATAATAATAATAATATAGACAATACCATTAATATTATTAAATAATTAATATTTGTATAAAGTAAGTTTAAGGGTTGGGAGAGTTTGGAGAACCACCTAAGGCAGTGGTGGCACCGACGACGGCGCACGGCAGCGGCGGTTGTGGGAGTTTGAGGTGGAGGAAGAAGGAGAAAGAAGGGAGGAGGATAAGGAAGGGAGGAGGAGGAAAGGGAGGTGTGGGGAGGTAAAGGAGGCTCCCCTAGTTATTTTGGAGGTTAGAGGTGGCGTTGGTGGCGGCGGAATTGACAGCGGTGGCGGTGTGAAGGGTGGCAGGGGCTGAAGTTGGTCATTTGGGGAGGGAAACTTTGCATGGGAGTGGCGGCTCATGCAGGGGAAATCAAGGGACGAGGAGGGTTTGGTTAGGTAGAGGGTGGTGCAAGGAGCTGTTTTGGGGGTGTTTTGGCCGTCGAAGATAAGCGGTGGTGGTGGACGGCTCGTCTAATGGGGCGGCGGCGAAAGTGGCTGATTCTGGGGTTTTGAAATCAAAATTTGAATTAGAGTAGACTATGGGGTATATATATAGATCGATTGGCCAGTTAAGGACAAGGGGAAGAAGACAAAGGAGGTGCAGATGCCGGGCATGCCGCCCGGTGGCGGCAGTCGAGGCGGTTCTGCCATGGCAGGGGTGTTAGGGTCGAGGGAAGAGGGAAAGGAAAAAGGCCAGGGTGCTTGGGAGAGGGGAATAGGTTGGTTGGGGTCAAAATTGTGAAAGAAAGCGACGGGAGAGGGGGGAAGGACGATGGCAGCGCTGGTGGCCGACGGAGCGCTAGGTTGCAGCTCCTTGGTCGCCGCCACGCCTCGGGGAAGAAGATGACATCGGGACCGGGCGGCTCAGGGAGAAAAGAAGAAAAGAAAAAGAGAATCGAACCGACCGGGAAGGAAGAAAACAAGAAAGGGGGAAGCGGCGCGGGCCTGGGATGCCAGGGAAAGCTGGGCCGCGCGACGGGCTGGCCCAGGTCGAGGGGGGAGGAGCAAAGAAAAAAGGAAAAAGAGAAGGAAAAAGAAAGAAAAGAAAAGAAAAAGAAAGGAAAGGAAAGGAAAAGAAAGGGAAAAATATGTGGGTTGGGTATTTTGGGTGTTTTTGGGTTATTTAGGATAATAATATTTATAAAATAATAATTAATTCCTTTTTGGCTTAATTTAGGCTATTTTGGATAATTTTGCTTTTAATTCCATATAAATTAGCATTACTCCCTAATTATTCCTAATCAACTTATTAATCATTTTCTTTTTTTGATTGCCCCTAAATAGCTCCCTATATTTTAATAAAATAATTAATTTAACTAGTATTCCTAATACATCCTTATTTAACCATAATTTCCAGAATTAAAATTTTGGGATATTTCAACCACCCCCTTCATCACCTTAAATTACAACTTTACCATCCCTCTTACACCACCTCCCTCACAGCCAATAGCCTAGCCAACCAAGCCACCATGTCACCTCCTTTCCACCCTATCTTCCCTTTCCTCCTTCTTACGGTGTTGTGCCAAGCCCAACACCACCATAACCACCCTTCATCGTAGCCTTACCAACATAAGCAACCACTAGCCCATGCCTCCTTTGACCTTGCCACCACCCTTACCACTACCACCTCGTGCACTATATCTAGCCACCACCACCATTATCTCACCCTTCGTCTCAACCCCCTCTTCATCACAC
The DNA here is from genome assembly GCA_039764185.1 of Tamarix austromongolica. Classification (NCBI taxonomy): domain Eukaryota; kingdom Viridiplantae; phylum Streptophyta; class Magnoliopsida; order Caryophyllales; family Tamaricaceae; genus Tamarix; species Tamarix austromongolica. Next base: position 34,752,158 of record CM077814.1, read on the forward strand.
TATTCATGCTACGCATGCAGCATGAGGTCCTTGTATAAAATTTTTGAGGCCCATTTTAATAAGTATGGCTATTTTGGTAATTTTGGATAATAAATGTTTGAATATCATAATTATTATTTTACATGTTAAATATTAATACAGTAATTGTGGTATTACTTTTAGGTATAAAAATTTGATTAGCGTGGTCATATAATTTTTGATAGGATACAGATAATTATACTTTGCTAGAAAACATATAACTCTTATAATCTACTAAAATGGTAACTATCATATGATATCATATAAGATATTTTTTTATGAAATATGTTAAGCATAATTCATTATATTATAATTATGTGTTTATTATTGTTAGCATGAAAAATGAAAAACATAACCATGCTCTCCTATGTAAATTCTACATGCATAAAAGTATGCTAAAATGAATTAGATGATGGGAATCATATATATATATATATATATAGATATCATGCATGTGTAAAAAGATAGGTTGATCATGTTTAGATATGTTTGTGGAATAATTATTACTCATGTCTTCCCTAGAGGTAATTTTGATATTTTATATGCATTATGATATTTACCCCGACAAGCATGTGTAATGTGTATTATATATCATTGAACATGAGATTATATGATTCTAGATGTATTAGATACACATGCTAGGGTTTTATCTGTTAAGTCATAAATAAGGTTAAAATGGTCAATTGGCACATCTAATAATCTATTTACATGATAATTAATTTAAATATGGTATTTTAGCCTTTTTCATGAGAAATTTATAAATAAAATAGAATTAGTAATAAAAAAAGAGGATAATATGGTAATTTTGATCTCATGGGTATTTTAATCATTTTTGGCCTAATGCATCCAAATATGAATAATTGAGACTATGATGACCTTAGCATATTTTTATGATTAACCTTTGTAGTGATATTGTTTATGGTTATATTAAATGATTGGAAAATAAGTAAAAATGGTTAAATATGAAAACTAGATATATGTAATTGATTATGATTTTATGGTCCCCTAAATAAAATACTAATATTTAAAGTAAAACATATTGAGATCAATAATTATGATTCTTTATGGATCACTACCCTAAAGATGTGGTTTAGCCCATGTTTGGTTCTAAATTTTTGCTGGTGTGCCATCGTGCCCCAACCACGCCCTATATCTTACTCTATTTGGCTCTACGAACTTGTAGAGGGTATGTATAATTATGGATTAGGTGCCCTTGTTAGTAAGGTACCGTGTTACCTTTATGTACAGATGCAACCAATGTGCATTTGTGTGCTTGGTTTGATAGTCGGTAGGATACTGTGTTACCTTTGGTGCTAGTACGACTAGAGTACCTTATTATCTCTAGATTGATTTGATCTCCCTTTGAAAAAATAAAAATGGAAATGCTCATTATTAGATTATTGGATTGGTCAACAGTAAATTTTGCACCTACCTATGATTCAATAGTAGCCTTTATGTCTAGTTATGATTTAGTAGTAGCTTTCATGTCTACTCGTGATTTGGTAACAACCTTTGTGCCCACTTAAGGTTTGATAGCAACATTTGTACCTACCTATGTTTTTGTAGCAAGCTTCATGCCTACCTATGATACTATAGATTTTTATTAGTATTGTGCATGTGAGCCTATCTGTGATATTATAGGATTTGTTGGTGTTGACAATAAGATATGTGATTGTTGCTATTGTTATGGCTTTAGGTTGATGTTGGTGTTAATTTTACTTCATAGAGCATCTTTTAGACATTCATATGGTAAGTTTTGGTTTGTTATAGATGAATGAGCATGGCTAGTAGGTGGTATTGGTAGTGTTTAGCTATTTAAATGATTTTTGTATTTCAATCCTCATATGTATATTTAAATTTCTTATACCATATTTTGTTATATGTGTTATATCTACTCCATGTTAGTTTTTCATATTGAGTTGGTATAATGGGTTGCTCAATACTACTATACTAAAGGGTTCCTTTTGTGGGTCCCTATGAATTCAATGGGTAATGATTTTTGTAGGTCATCCTACAAGTTCAATCGAAAGCTTGTAGTTCTGATTGAAATCTTAGAGATATCTTATGCGCTTTTTGTTATCTTTATTCCAATTGTATTTGGAGCCTTTATATCCTCCTGTACTTTCTCTCATTAAGTTTTATATCCAATGATGTTTCTTTTATTTAGCATGATATATATCTATTTGTCCTCTCTATTATGTTTTTGTAATCCTGTCATTAATTTTGGTGAAGTAATGATTTTATCCTTAACACTGATATGAGAATAGTAGAGGTAATTGTTGGGTTTTATCTAATGGTTGGGCTTATATGTGAACGATATGAATTGTGAATTATTGTCTAAATTAAGCCCATATTTACGTATACGTTATTTGGGATTAATGTATCATATTAGATGTGGACTCATATGTGTAGAGACTTTGAGTATTCTACATTATTGATGGACTGAATTAGAATAACCAAACAGATAACTGGTCAGTTGTCTCTTTATAGAGACATGGTTCCTAGGTCACATACACTTCATTCTATTTAATTTCTATCAGTTAATAGAGACTAAAGAGCATGTGCCTAATTCGAAAGACCGTAGCTCTATCATTGTCCCCAATCCATTAGTCATTCTCATGTTATGGATTTAGCTATGCTTCTGCATAATTATCATTATAATCTTAATAAATTTGCATTTGATCTTGTTAGATCTATAGATTAAATTAATCTATCAATCATTATCATATCACTTGACTATATAAATATTTTTATATTTGAAATTAATAAATTTTTGTATTGTTAATACTCAGATCTAATTTTTGTTCAATGATTATATATTTGATATCATTTCTATGGCATTGTTCAGCATTTACATTTATAGTTTCATTTTTGTTTTTGTTAGGTATTGTTCAACATTATTAATATTGTTCCACATTTTTTTTCAAGCAGTATTGTTCATCTTGTTTTTATTCTCGATTTTGTTATTTTGAAACTAAAACTTTCTTAACTCTTATTATGTCATCACTTTCATCCATCTTCTTCTTGTTATGGTTGTTCACCGCCATTCTCCCAGGGTTTTTTTTCCTACTGTTGTTTCGCTTTCTCTAGTTTTGTCACTACTTCTTGTCTCTTTCTCTCTCTAGTTCACTGATTCAACTCTTTTCCAAAGTTTCATATATGTTTCCTTCTTATTTAGTTGTCCATTAGAATTCATTTTTCTTTGCTATCAATCATTGATTTTCACTCGTTTGACTTTAGATCTAGTCGTCGACCTTGATGCTTTGACTGCCTCAATGGCTATGTTGGTGGTGACATTGGCCACTACTATTGGTCGATGGAAGTCCATTGGATCTCATTGATGACTGACATGACGATTTTATTAGGTGATGGATGGCGGTGATGCTTTCTGGTAGAGGGCTAGGGTTGGGGTAGAGTAGTCGTTAAGAGGAAGGAAAATGGTCAAAGAGATTATAAAGTAATTAGGGTTGATTAATTATGGGTTATTTGGTAAAAAAAATAGGGGACGTTTGGTCGAGTTTGAGTTTTGAACCCCGGACTGGACCTCGCAATTTCAGTGCTCCAATTGACTTTGCTAGTTGATTTTCTTATTTCATTGTGCAAGCCATTTATATTATTGTTTGAGTTTTTCTGGCTTGTTTCTTTCTGATGTGTATTAGTTGGATTGGGTCGTCTTTTAGCCTTTTGGTTGTTTAGCCCAGCTTTTAATATTTTGGCACTTTTGGACTATTATTTAAACAGTCATTTATTTTGTATTATTTAAATAATAATATTAATTAAGTATAATTGACATAATTAATTTAAATAGAAATTTATATTCTAATACATTATTGTGTGGGTCTTTTAGGTGTATTATTTGGCCTTAATTTTATTATAATACTAATAAGGTTAGATTTAATAAATTTTATGGTCCTAATTTTATAAATCCATGTTTATGAATAAAATTGAGGAATCAATTTATTTAAATTAGTAGTTATCTAATATTAGTAGAAATGCTAATTGACATAATATGTTGCTAATAACATCTTTTGTAAATATTAATTTATTAAAATTATTGGATATTTATGTATATATATTTATTTATACCGATAATTTGTCAGCCAAAAAGAAGGCAAATTTCTAGTAGAATTTTATATATACCTATAACGCCCCCAATTTACAAACAAAAAAAATTCATTTTGAAGATAATATGGAAGCATTGAAAAGCAAACTCGAAAGATGTTACTGCTACATCAACCATGAGAGAGGTGTGATGATCACCTAACCCATGTTTGATGTAAGATAAAATGGAATAACAAAAGAAAAGATATATGCTCATAATATTGATGCAATACTACAAGATAATAAAGGTGAGAATAATAATAATAATAATAATATATATATATATATATATATATATATATATATATATATATATATATATATAAAGAGTATTATAGTTTACAAATCTAAATATAAGAAAGCAAGCCAATAGTTTAAATAACTGAAAAAACAAAAACTTTCCAATGTATTGGGCAAAACACCTTTGACTGGTTAGCCTAACTATTGAGCATAAATATAAATCTTCGACCCCAAGGAATGGCCCACGTCATCACCCTTAGCATACTCTAATTAAGAGTCATATCCCTACAAATTGTCTTCTGCTCTTCGGACCAGAAGCCGGATCATCATAGTAACCACACAAATGGAGTATAGGTGTAGTGAATTATGGATAAAGCATACTATTTAAAATATGATAAGGATCATACAACACATTGAAGTCACACAGAAACACGGTGATAAGCATACCAATACAAATTAACACTTAGTCTTAGAGTAGTAATATAACAAGACATGCTTGCATAAAAATCATGGAAGGATAACAATACAGTAAATGCATCACAATACATATAATATAAATCATATTAGAATTCTTCATTTAATGATCACATAGTTTCTAGTTAATAAAATAGCTCATTTGACAACACTCAATTCTCCACCATGAACAAAAGTTATTGCAGCACAAATAATCACAATGGGATACTACGCCCAACACCTAGGGTCAGGATACATCAAAGGGGATTTTCTTTAGGGATACTACACCCATCACATATTCAGTGCATCTACCATGAGGGCTAACACAAATTGAGATATACCATGCCCACCACATATGGTCGAAGTACATTAATGGGGCTTGTACTAGGATACCTCACCTACCACACCTTGAATATCTCTGACAAGATGGCTAAAAAAGTTGAGATACCGCACTCACATAAGAACTGGATAATATGAAGTGCTAGGGGGATTGTACATAGGATGCCCCACCCATCCATACTAGATACCAATGCCATACCGGCTTGCCATAATATAATCTCATACCTCAAAGATATGTGCATACCCCCTACCAACCGCAACTCGGTAGAAAAGGAAATAGATGTTGAGTGAAAAATATAAACCATAAGGCGACCCACCTGCTAACTCTCGGTCAGCTACCCCGAGAGTTGATAAAAAAGTTTTCAACAATATCTTATTACATTATTATACATTTTCAAGTGATATCACAAATCACATATTAAATCCATAAAAATCCAATTGAGTGTTTTTAAGTGATAACACCAAACACAATTAAAATTCTAGCATTAACCAAATTGTGTGTTTCCAAGTGCTAACACCAAACACAAATTAAATTCCATTATAAACCAAATAGGGTGTTTCCAAGTGATAATACCATACTCATCACAAGACATAAAATCCACCAATTGGGTATTTAGATATGATATCAAACTTAACCAAATCAAGTATCGAATATCACCATTATGATTCTTATTAAATCTAGGGTAATCATACTTGAAATCATGATTTAAATTTTGTAATTACATGGAAGCATTAACACAAAAGATCGAAAAGAATAACAACAATTAACAACCAAACCAGTCAATCAGTTCTAGGACCTGTCAACCAGTCTAGTTGTACTAAATGTGAACTAAAATAATACTAGAGGACCAGTTAACTAATTGGTTTCACTAATCAACTGTTCATAGGAATCAGTTAATGGGTTTAGTCCAATCAGACGATGGGTCTAAGTAGAGAATAAACCACTTCTGGTTATAGGATTACTAGTCGATAGATTTGGTAAACCAATCGACTGTTCATAAGGACCAATTAACTAGTTCAACTGATCTCACAACCAATTGATTAAAATTTTCAAACCATGGGACTACCCGTATAACCAATCAATGGGTTCAACGAACTGATTGACTAGTATAGGAAAAACATTTTCCAGACTTGTGATGCACATGACCAAAATTTACCAAACTTCACCATATTAATCCTAGTATGCTTCTATATCATAAAATAAATAAAAAGACACACTACACACATAGAATCAGATACATGATATTGTAGTTATTTAAATGAATCGTACTCAAATGACCATCTCATGCATAAAGATCAAAGAAATCAAGCAATGCTAACTTTGGAAAGAAATTATATCACATGCTCAAATTCTATAACAACATTAGACCATTCTCACACAAAACACACCAAACACATGTAACCTTAATAAGTAGAAAAACCTCATTCATGTTAAGGATAAGAATGCCTTACTTTGAAGTAATACTTCTAACACAAAACTCCTACTTGATGGCTATCTAGTAGGACCTCAATTCCTAAGAGAATTAAAGTCATAATCATTAAAAATACATTTCAAAACTCCATTAAAATCAAAGAAAATCAAAGAAGAAGAAGAAGAACAACAACAAAAACCCAACCTTTTCTTAGAAGCAAGATATAGAGGGAAAAGAACTGAAACCTTCAACCTTTCTCAAACCTTAATTCTTCCTTACTTAAGAAAAATGAGAGTGAATTAAATTCGAGATTAGAAAAACAAAAAAGGATACAATGCTCGACCAAATAAGGGAGAAAACCAAAGTAGGCCTCTATTTTTTTCTCAACAGAGAGGAGAAAGGAAAAGAATGAATGAGTGCTTAACACTTAGGAAAATCTTCCACCAAATAAAATGGATAAAAGAGTAATAAAAATAGGTGAGGAATGAAAATGGATTAGGAATGGAGGGTATAGAGGTGAGGCTAATCGACATTCATAAAAGAGAGAGGAATGAGACTAGTAAAGTTGAGTGTGGGAAACCAAGAGGTGAGGGCTGATTTGATGGAGTGATGAGGGTTGAGTATAGTCAGAAAGGAACATGGTAGTAGGTTGTTGAGTTAGAAAATGGGTGCATGAAGTCAACCACGTAGCCCAGCTACTAGAAGAGAGAGATATGTGAGGGATAAGGGAAAAGGTAAGGTATGTCTCAAAAGTGCTTTTTGGAAAACAATAACTAAATAAAATTATAGAATGATCTAAATAATGTTAAAATAATCCCAAAGCACCAATATATGTTTATTAGCACAAATAGACTCTAATTAGAAATTTTCATAAGCATAAGAAATCATAGGATAGCTAGTCGATCGGTTTGGGTAAGCTAGTCAAATGGTTTGTCGATACTAGAATTGTTAATTTCTGTTCATACCAATCAATTAGTTACCAAAACAAGTTGATTGGTATACCTAAAATTCACATTTATATTATAATTTCAAGCCCATTCCAAAAACTAAATTGAATTACTTTATATCAAAATAATTTTAAATACATTTTGAAGCCTTTTAGGATGTGGTATTATAATACCCATGGTGATAAATATGTAGTAATTATTTGGATATCATGTGAAAAATAAGTTAATCCAAACATGATTTCATTATTCGATAGGCCTTATTACCAATATTTGATCACTACAACAAGAACACCACTTGTAGTTAATGTTAATGTCCAAAGAGTTGCTATTAATGTTGCATCAGTTTTTTTATGATGGGATTTTCATTATTTAAATTTATTGATTATTTATTATGCACTTTTTCTATGAGCATGTATGTTTATGTTATTGTTGTGTTTTATATACAACTATTTCTACTACTACTATATCTGCTAATTTAAGTTTCATTCCCCTACTAAATGGGAATAATTTTAAAAAAAATGGAAGGACAATATTTTACTTGTCCCTAGTTACATGGATCTAGATTGTGCTTTTTTTTTATTAGCAAAACCCACTAATTTGACGACTAAAATTCCCTTTGATGAGAAAAAGGATCTTTGAGAAGTGGGATTTCTCTAATTGCATGGGTCATATGATCATTAAATGTAACATTCTAGTGGATTTTAGAGGTAGATTCTCTAATGAGATCACTAGTACTTAGGATTTCCTTGTCAAAATTGAGAAACATTTTACAAAAAAAAATGATAAGGCTAAAACAAATACTCTTTAGTAGGGATTAATTTCATTTAATTTCAAAGGCAAAGGAAATATAAGGGGGTATATCATCGATATTTCTAACATTGCTTTAAAACTTAAAGCACTAAAGCTTGAGTTATCAAAGGACTTACTTGTGCATTTAGTATTGATCTCTCTTCCTACACAATTTAATCAACTTAAGGTCAGTTATAATTGCTAAAAGGAGAAATGAACTCTTAATGAACTCATTTTAAATTGTGTGTAAGAAGAATAAAGATTGAAGTAAGATAAGACCAAAAGTGCTCATCTAGCTTTTATCCCTAAAAGTTAAGGCATGAAAAGAAAGAATGAAGCTACTCCTAAGGATTCAATCCAAAAGAAACATCAGAAGAAAAAAGATAGTTGCTAAAAAAATGGACATGTTAAGAAAGTTTATCAATAGTATCATGCATGGCATATGAATAAAGTGTTGCTTGGGCTTCCAAAAGCCAAATAATAGTGAAAGACACATCTATGTGGGAGATGGCAAGGCAACAATGGTTGAAGTAATTGGTATTTTAGGTTATCTTTAGAAATCAATCATTATTTAAATTGAAATACACTTTTTTTGTACAGTCTTTTAGATGAAATTTTTGTTTGATTTCCATATTAAATAAATTCGATTGTTCTTGTTCATTTAGAAATAATAAATTTAGTCTTTTATTAAATTCAAATGTTATTGGAACTTGTTCATTGTGTGCATATGATAACTTATATATGCTTGATGACATCACTTCATATCATAAAACCTTTCACGTAGAATCACGTGGTACTAAGCACACATTAAGTAAAGATAATATAGTGACATTATGACATAAGTGCTTATATCATATCTCAAAAGGAAAAATTAAGAGGTTTATGTCTAATGGCATTCCTCAAATTTATATATTTAAATAATTGTGTTAAATGTGTTAAGGGAAACATACCAAAATAAAGATAATTGGTGCAAATAGGTCTTCAAATGTCTTAGAATTGATTCACATAAATATCTATAGACTGTTCCCTATGACTTGTTGAACTGGTCAATAGTATTTCATATTACTCATAGTTGATTACTTGCATTATGGTTACCTGTATCTTATTCATGAAAATTCAAAATCATTGGACATGTTTAAATCTTTTAAAATTGAATTTGAGAACCAACTCAACAAAAGGATCAAGTGTGTTAGATCTTACCGTGGTGGTGAGTAGTAAGGTAGAGATGACGATTTAAGTGAATAATGTCCATGACCATTTGCTAGATTCCTAGAAGAGTGTGGAGTTGTCCCATAGTACACCATGTCAAGTTCTCCTAGAATGAATGGTGCATATGAAAGATGAAACTAAATTTTAAAGATATGGTAAGGAGTATGACTAGTGATTTCACCTTACTAGAGTCACTCTAGGGAGAAGCATCAAAGACACCAACTTAACTTCTACATAGAGTACCAACTAAATTAGCTACTGATGCAGGAGAAAACACTCAATAATTAGCTTTCATAATTACGGAACCAATTATTCTTCATTTGGAAAGTGTCTCCCAAAAATTTGAAGACCAAGAGATGGTTACGTTGCTAGAAATATAACAAACAAGCAACTAAGTGTCTGTGTGCATGTACATGGCATGCATGGAATGAGTGACTACATGCATTTTCATACTTTTTTAGCACTAATATTAATATTATCTAATTAAATAATTAATTAGTAGAGTTGGATAATAGATAAAGTATAAAGTAGCATAAAGCTAGCATAAAGGTAGCACAATAGCTTTTAGCTTGGAATCTTTTAAATTATGCTTTTAGCTAATATTAGAATGGCTATATGCAACCATAGAAGGCACAAGTAGGAGACATTGAAGTTGAAGATCAATACTAAAGTTGAATACAAGTGAATTATATGTGAGTTTAATTGAAGTTAATCTAATATGTGTGAATGATTTAGCTTGAAAGTTTTAATCTCTTCGTTCATGTGAATTAGAGATTGATTCATATCTTTCTAATTTCCTTAATCTATATTTTTCCAATGATAACTATCATCCAAATCCCACTCTAATTCGAAGTTAATCAAATCTCTAATTCAGTTTACACATTAGAAACCCCAAACTACCATTCGAAACTCTACCACCCTTCATCCGAACCAAACAACACTTTATCTTTTCTATTCGAATCAAACCATAGCCCTGACCCTAAACCACCATCTCATCCTTCATATAAACCCTAACCTTTAAAGCTTAGAATCATCAATATACCATTGTTGAATGCATATACTAATTACCACAAATCATTCCAACTGTCACCATTAGAAAACCATCACTATTAAATCATATCTATTTTGTTTGAATCATCACCACCATCTTTCCATCCTATTTGAATGTGTTAATCCCTAACACACCATAACCAAGCCTTAATATAATTATTATCATCACAACTGAAGTATATTCTTTTCAATTTGAGAAATACATCCTCCCACACACATCAAAGTTTGGTATCAAAGCCTTAGGTTGGTGGTATTGCAATCAAGATTCAATCTTTCCTACAAGATTCTTCAAGATTCATTAAGAAATTGTCCCATATTTAAGAATCTTTGAGAGTTTATCAAGAAAAGACAAAAGGGATGAGTACTTAAGGGCATGTTTAGGAGAGTTATATTCGATTGGTAAGGAGGAAGTATGGAGAACCAAGGAGAGAACTTGAGGAATATTCTCAAGACCTTGATGGACAAAATCAAGGAGGTTAAAATACATGTGGGGAGAATAGAAGCTTACTAAGCCCACAAATCCCATGTGTAGCCACAAAACTGAAGGGAACAAGTACAGGAAGGGCACAAAACCTGGTGCAAGAAGAAGAAAAGAGCATAGGAAATTATGTAAGGCCACGTAATACCTCTAGAAAAACTTAAGATGACATGGAAAAAGGAATCCACTTTGATATTCTCAAGTTTGATGGTAATTTTGACCCGGAATCTTTTCTCAAATGGTTGTAAGTCATTGAATCAATTTTTGAGTATAAGGAAATTGATGATGAGAGATGGTGCTGAATAATAATATTAAAGTTAAAAAAATTTGCTAGAGTGTGATACGATAATTTAAAGAAGAGACATGAGAGAGAAGAAAAATTAAAGATTAGGTAATGGAAAAAATTAAAGAAACATTTGAAGAAGAAATTTGTGCCTTAGGAATATGAGAAAGAAATTTTTATAAGAATGACTACGTTGAGAAAAGGGTTACTTGGAGTTGAAGAATACATTCGGGAGTTCAAAAGGTTAGCTTTAATATGTGATGTTTAAGAATGAGAAGAACAAAGGTGTGCACGATTCATCGGGAGTTTAAATATGAATATTCGGGAGAAGGTAGAGATGTACCCTTATGAAGAGTCTGAAGACCTAGCCAAGTTAGCCATCAAGTTTGAGAAACATTTGAAAAGGACAAAGCCACTAAGTTAACCAATGTTCCATATGGTTCGACTTTTAAGGGTATATGGAAGCCACCATTTTCTCAAGCCACAAACCAAGACCATGCTAGGAAGTTCACTTGTGAAGAAAAGGGTAAAGATCAAGTGGTTGATAAGGTGAACAAGCAATGCTTCAAATGTAGAGGTTATGGACACTTTTCTCTAGATTATCCAAACCAAATGGTGTTAACTTTAAAGGAAATAGCAAATATGGAGGCTTATGAAGAGAATGAATACTTTGATGAAGAATTTGAAGAGGAAAGTGATAGTTAGGAGGATTCTTTGGAAGAAGTCCAAGTGTATTGCTATGTGTTGTAAAGGGTGGTATAAGTACAACAACAACCTTTACTTACTCAATAGGAGAAGATTTTTAAGGATAAGTGTAGAGTGGATGATAATGTGTGTGAATTCATCATTGATAGTGGCTCATGCACTAATATTTCTAGTGAGAAGATGGTGAACAAGCTCAATTTGGAGACAAAAGGTCATCCAAGACAATATTAACTCCAATGGCTCAACAAATATAAAGATGCAAGGGTAACTAAACAAACTCTTATCTCTTTTAAGATTGAAAATTATTTTAATGATATTTTATGCAATATTCTACCTATAGATGCTTATCATATTTTGTTGGGGAGGTCGTGGCAATTTGATAGGAGGGTTGTGCATGATAGGGTCCTTAATGAGTATGTGGTATGCAAGGGTCCAAAGAAGTTTAGGTTAAAACCTAATCTATATGGGGAGGATATGGGTTTGACGAATGAAAGGGAAGAAAAAAAGAAGGAGGATGTCGAGTGTAGGAGGGGAAAAAAGTAGCATGGAGATGTCGATCCTTAAGGAGTGTGAGATAAATGAAGCAATTAAAGATGAGGATATATGTTATGCATTAGTGGTAAAAAAGAGTTCCAACAAGGGGAGAATGCTAATATGGATCCAAAATTGCAACAAGTATTGAAAGAATATATCGATGTGTTTTTAGAAGAATTGCCAAGTGGGTTACCCACTTTGAGAGGTATTGAGCATGCTATTGATCTTATGCTGGGAGTTTCGTTACTGAACAAGCCAACTTATCGATGTAATCCAGAGGAGGCTAAGGAGCTACAGAAACAAGTGTAATAGTTGTTATATAGAGGTTATATTTAGGAGAGTATGAGTCCATGTGGATTTCTAGCTTTGCTAGTACCTAAGAAGGATGTTACACGGAGGATGTGTATTAATTCAAGGGCACTCAACAAAATCACAATCAAGTGTAGATTTCTAATGCTGAGATTGGATGATATATTAGATGAGTTTCATGTCTCAAAGATTTATCTTAGAAGCGGTTATCATTAAATGAGGATAAGGGAAGGGGACTAGTGAAGACAACTTTCAAGACTATATATGGGTTGTATGAGTGGTTGGCGATGCCATTTGGGCTATATAATGCACTAAGTTCCTTTATAAGGTTGATGACAGAGGTACTTAGACCATTCTTTGGAGTCTTTGTTGTCATCTACCTTGATGATATCTTGATATATAGCAAGAGTGAGTTCGAGCACATTCAACACTTGAAGAGGATATTTGATAAGATTAGAAAGGTAAAGCTCTATGATAAGGTGGAGAAGTATGATTTCATGATGGAGAGGGTGATTTTTCTTGGTTATGTTGTGAGTAAAGATAGTATTTGAGTTAATTTTTCAAAGGTGGGAGCTATACAAACATGGCTTATTCCTACTAATGTCCACAAAGTTCAAAGTTTCTATGGGTTGGCCTCATTATATATGAGGTTCATCAAAGACATCTCTATCATTACAACACCTATCACACAACTGATGAAGAAGGAGAGTTCCATTGGAATGATCAAGTGGCAAAGGCTTTGAAGACTTAAAGACAAAGCTCTCAAATGTAATGGTATTATCTTTAACTTATGTAGATAAATTATTTAAAGTAACATATGATGCGAGTGGTGTAGGCATTGGGGGTGTGCTTTCACAAGAAAGGAAGCCAATTACTTTCTTTAGTGAGAAGTTGAATGGCATAAGACTCAACTATTCAGCCTATGATAAAGAGTTATATGCTATTGTGTGTTGTTTGGAGGCATGGAGTCATTACTTGAGACCCAAGCCTTTTGTACTTCATTCGGATCATGAGAGTTTGAAGTATTTGCATGGTTAAAAGAAGGTAAGTCCAAGACATGCTAAGTGGATAAGCTTCTTGTAGACATTTGTGTTCTGTATAAGACATGTGGATGGAAAAGAAAATGTCGTGGCGGATGCATTATCAAGGAGGACCATGGTACTTACCATGATGGATGCAAAGTTTTTGGGGTTTAAGATGTTGAAGAGTTAGTATGCCATGGATAATGATTTTGTTATGATATTCGAAGATTACAAGAAATAAGGAAGTTCTAGAGCTTATGTTATTCAAGATGGGTTCTTATTCAAGCACAAAAAATTGTTTGTACTGAAAACCTTAGTTTGAGACTTGCCAATCAAAGAGGTTCATGAAGGAGAAATTGCAGGGCACTTTGGAGTTTACAAGACTTTGGAGTTTCTATAAGAACATTTCTAGTGGCCGAAAATGTAAAAGGGAGTACAAGTCATGGTTGCTAGGTGTGCTACGTGCTAGAGGAGCAAGAGTATCTTTCATAAAGGGTTATATTTTCCTTTACCTATGCCTACTCAACCATGGGAAGGTGTTAGTATAGATTTTATTTTGGAATTGCCTATGACACAATGAGGTAAGGATTCTATTATGCTTTTAGTAAATCAATTTTCCAAAATGACTCATTTTATTCCATGTCATAAGACTAATGATGTTAACCATGTTGCAGATTTATATTTCAAGGAGATCGTGAGGTTGTATGGAATTTTGAGAAGTATTATTTTAGATAGAGATGTGAAGTTCCTAAGTTATTTTTGGAAGACATTACGGCACATGCTAGGAACAAAGCTTCTATTTAGCACATTACATCATCATCAAACAGATGGATAAACCAAAGTTACTAACAGAAGCTTAGGTACTTTGCTAAGGGGATTAGTGAGTAAGAGTGCTAAGGATTGGGATGTCAAGTTAGAACATACAATTGAAGTCCTTCTACTACAACAAGCTCTAGTCCGTTCGAGATAGTATATGGTATTAATCCATATATGCCAATTGATATGATACCATTAAAGAAGGGTGAAATGAAGAGTTATGATGCACAAGATAGAGTCAAGTTCTTTCAAAAACTCCATCAACAAATAAAGCACAATATTGAGAAGGCGAATGAAATGTACAAGACAAGAGCAAACAAGCATAAGAGCCAACATGTTTTTCAACTAGGAAATTTAGTATGGTTACACTTGAGGAAGGAGAGATTTCCTAATCTAAGGAAACATAAGCTTATGCCAAGGGTGGATGGCCTTTTCAAAGTGCTATGAAAGTTTGGACAAAGTGCTTATGACCTCGATTTACCAGATTCATATGGTGGGGTATTAAGGATATTCAATGTTGGAGATATTATCCCTTATTATGGCAATGCAAATTTGAGGGAAAATTCAAATCAACAAGGAGAGAATGATACAGGAGCAAACACTCAAGAATTGACTTTTATAATTATGGAACTAATTATTCTTCATTTAGAAAGTGTTTCCTGAAAATTTGAAGACCAACATGTGGTTACGTTGCTAGAAACGTAACAAACAAGCAACTAAGTGTCTACGTGCATGTGCAAGTGAAATGCCCCGAAAAATTTCTAATTTTAAATATTATATTTAAATGAGGTTTTATTATGAAAATTAATTAAATAAATTATTTTTTATTAAAATAAAAGGGAATTAATTAGGGCTATTTAAGAAGAAAATAATAAATAATTTTTATTAGAAAAGTTTTGGTATTTTAGCTAATTAAGTATATTATTTTGTAAATTAATTAAATAAATTATTTTATTTAAAATAATAAGGATAAAATAGTTTTAAATTAATATTAATTTTATAAATAATTTAATTAGAGAAAATTAAAGTGATTTGCTAATTAAAATGAAATTTTTGGAAAATCTTTTAAAAATCCTAATTTAGCCTAAAAAGGGATTTAAATATTATTTTATTTAAATATTATTATTTTTAAATATCCCAAATATTTTAATTAATTTAAATACCCAATCTAATTATTTTTCCTTTTTCCCTTCTCCTTTTTCCTTTTCTTTCTTTTTCTTTTTCCTCTCTTTTTTCCCCGTTTGGGCTGCCTCTCCCGCAGCCCAATCCCCTCCCTCCTTCCTTCTTCGGCACGGCCCAGCCCACACCCGTCACCCTTCACCCGTCCCTCTCTACACTACGTTTTGATTCCTTTCCCATTGAAACTTTGCGTTGCATTTAATCACCCTTCACCTCGCGCCAACTGCCCGGTTCCCCTTCTTTCTTTTCTTTTCCCCTAGACCGACCGGTCCAGCCCCCCATCTCCTTCCTTCTTCTTCCCCGATGCCGCCAGCCTGCAACTCCACCGCCTCACCCCCTGGTTTTTTGCCGCCGGTTACGGTCGTTTTGACCGGCGTTTTTCCTTCCAATCTCTCCCCCTGATTCGGCGACCACACAGACCCAATCATCTCCCCTTTTCTCGTTCATTTTCCTCCCTCTTTCCTTGCGCATTCTCCTCCCCCGAAAATTGTTGCCACCGGCCAACCTCGCCACCGGCGACCGAAAACCCTACTGCATTATCCCCTCACCGACCCACAGAACCCTAGCCTCCCTTCTAACCCTATAAATACCCCCATAATAACTTGTATTGAGCCTTTGATTTCATTACCCAGAATTTGACCCTTTTCACCACCGCCCCTTTAGACGCCATCCCTACCGCTGTCGGCCAACTCCGCCACCCACTACGCCTACTAAACTCTTCCTTGCACCGCCCTCTAGCTAACCAAATGTCCCATATCTCTCGATTCTCCTTGCACACGCCACACCGGCTGTGCAAAGTAGCCTTCTCAAACAACCTATTTTTCTACCTCCGCCGCCCTTCGAACCATCATTAGCCACCTATTCCGCCGTTGCCGCCGCTCCTTTCACCTCCAAAATTGTGCTATAGATCCTCCTCTACGTTCTCCTACCTTTCTTTTCCTCTTTCTCCCTCTCCTCCTCTCTCTTTCTTCTTCTCTCCCATTTGGCCACCACCACCGCCGCTGTGTGCCGCCGCCTTTGGCTGTACCACCACCTCCATCTTGTTCCTCTCCTTCTAGGCAACTCAAAACACCTCAACTCCCACCCTAATTCTCCCCATCTTTTTCCCAACATTCGACTTTTACCCTTTTCTTTCCTTTATCCGGCCTCCGCCGTGCACCACCGCCTGTGCCGCCTATCCCCACCAGCGTAAGGTTGAACCCTAGACCCTCTCAACCCTTTTCCCTATTTTTATAAGCCTTAGTTTAATTTATTTCATTTATTTAAATATAAATACTATTATTATTATTATTATTAGTATGTATGTATGTATGTATGTATGTATGTATGTATTATTATTATTATTAATGTTTTGATTATTATTTCTATTGAGAGATGAAGCCCTATTGTATTTTATTTTCGATTTTATTATTATTATTATTCTTATTATTTCCATTATTACTATTAATGTGTTATTATTATTATAATTATAAATTTTTTTATTTTTACTATTTTGAATTACTATTATTATTATTTAATTATTAATATAACAACTACTTTACTATTATCTTTGCTATTATTATTATTATTATTATTATTATTATTATTATTATTATTATTATTTCATTATTATCATTATTACTAAATTTGGTTATTTATTTTACTAATATTATTATTAGTATTGTTTTGGTAAAGGGGCCGGAGCATTTATTTTATTTTGTTTTTGAATAATATCCTTATTATTGTTGTTGTTGTTGTTGTTGTTGTTGTTGTTGTTGTTGTTGTTGTTATTATTATTATTTATATTATCATTGATATTATTTTTAGTATCTTTGCTATTATTATTTTAGTATCATTATTATTATTAATAGGGTAAAGTTTTCAATCTCATATTATCAACTTTTATAATATTTCTATTATTTCTATATCTTTAGCAAAGTTAGTAATTAGTTAATGTTATTTTATAAATATAGTATTATTTTATTAAAAACCTAGTCTTATAATAAGTTAGTGATTAATATTATTTTTGATAGGAGGGGTTCTAATTTTAGCTTTTCCCTCATAATAAGTAAAACCAGTCAAAGCCCTAAGGAGGCATAGGAGCGTGCTCCAAGACCGGTGTCATTTTAGATAAGGGTGTTACTAAGGTCTTTTGTGTGTTTATATGCATTATGTGATTCGCATGTTATGTATCATATGTCTATCATTATTAATTGTGTCGTATGTGGTATGATGTGGAGTTGAAGTATGTTTTCGTGTATTTGCATGGCATGTGTATTATGTATATGTGGTGATTTGTTTGTGACCCTTAAGATATACATGTGAGGATGTTGATGTGGTTTGTGTGGGAGAAAGGATGAAAAAGGAGGATGGGGAAAGAGGTTGATCAAGGGAGGTGAGTTGACCTAATTATTTTAATTATTCATGAGTGGAAGAATAAAGTGGAGAATCTTAGGATTTCGTGTGGGAGAATCTGATTTATGATTTTTATAATTTTGTGTGGGAGAGTTTAAATTATTGTTTTGTATGGGAGAATCCAAATTATGGTGTTATATGGGAGAATATAATTTATGGTTTTATTGGGAAGAATCTAATTTATGGTTTTGTGTGGGAAAATATAATTTATGGTTTATATGGGAGAATCTAATTTATGGTTTTGTATGGAAGAATCCAATTTAAGATGTTATATGGGATAATATAATTTATGGTTTTATATGGGAGAATCTAAATTATGATTTTGTGTGGGAGAATATAGATTATAGTTATATTTAGGAGGGTCTAATTTATGGTGGTATTAATGGTTGTAAGGTGGTATTAGGGTTTGCATGGTGGCATTAGGATTTGTATGGTGGTATTAGGGTTTATATGGGGGTATTAATGGTTGCATGGTGGTATTAATGGTTGAATGATGGTTTTAGGGTTTGCATGGTGGAGTTAGGGTTTTGTATGGGAGTTAATAATTGTATGGGAGTGAAAATTACGTATGGAAGGTTGAGTTGTGGTATAAGGAAAGTAATGTAAGTATTATTTGGGTTTTTGAACATTTTAGATGAAAAATAATACATAGAGATTGTATAAGGGTCCGTAGGAGACCAAACTAGGGTTTGTGTGGACAATTAGAGTTTGTTGTAGTTGCTTAGAATTTTTGTATTATCATGTGTATTTGATGATTAAAGTGTAATTATGATGGTGGAATTTTATGATCTATGATGTGTGATGTATAAAGAGAATAATTCATGCATGTCCAGAATGAAAGCTTTCGAATAAGATACTTAAAACATTAATTACGTAAAGTGGAAGATGTTGAGCCGGGCCCAGACCGATCCACCGGCATAATAGTGGCAGGGAATATTTCCCTCGCGACTGATCCACTGGCTAAAATAGTGGCAGTGCATGTACCCTCGCGACCGATCCACCGGCTATAATAGTGGGGGATCCCGAGCTCAACAAAATTAAACCCTACAGTTGCTAAGACATGAAAAAGACACTAATTACTTATAGTGGAACACCGTACGAGAAAGGGGCCAGACCGATCCACCGGCATAAAATAGTGGCAGGGTATGTTACCTTCGTGACCGATCCACCGGCTAAAATAGTGGGGTTCCCGTATTTGTATGGACTTGATAAAGAGCATGGTGTGAAAATATTTCAATAAAGGATTAATGAAGTAATTAATCTAAACTATATTTGACCTTGGCATTTTCACTTGATCGTTCATTTGCCTTTATGTTATTGTGTTGGTGATTATGTCCTATTATTATTCTGCATGGATTATGTGCTTATGTGTTGGCCTTAGTGCTCAGTTACCTTACTCAGTACGTAGCATACTGATCACCCTTTTCATGGGTGCTGCTCATTCCCACGAGTAGTATGCCCTTCTGACTTTGTGCAGGTGGGCAAGACATCAGTCGGGGTTGTGTGTTAAGCATGTTTTGGCTCAAGTTCGAAAGTGTCGTGGTCGTATTCATTCTTTATGCGATTTAATTCCTTTTGTTATTTCTTTGGTATAGTATTTACCATTTTATGATTCATTACTCGATTGAGTATTTTAATGAACCTTTTATTGGTTGTAAGTTTAATTATCTTTTGGAAATAAATTACAATTCTTGATGCGTACTCTAATTTTGTTTTACAACCGTTTAATGATTATTTGAAGTTTAGTTTATCTCAATTTTATAATTGATTGTTAATATTTTCTTAGCCTTAGCACTTGGTATTGAAACGGTCGAAGAGAATCGGTTTGGTACTAAGTGTGGCGGTAACATCCCCAGAATTCACGGGTTTTAATTTAAATTCTTCTGCTTTTTTTTAAAAAAAAAAAGTAGTGAATTTTGGGGTGTTACAGCATGGCATGCATGGAATGATTGAACACATGCATGGGGAGTTATTTTCATAATTTTCAAGCACTAATATTAATATTAGCTAATTAATTAATTAAGTAGTAGAGTTGGATAATAGGTAAATCATAAAATAGCATAAAGGTAGCATAATATCTTTTAGCTTGGAATCTTTTGAATTATGCTTTTAGCTAGGGGTATAATGGCTATAATAAGCCATAGAAGGCATGAGTAGGAGAAATTAAAGCTGAAGATCAATATTGAAGTTGAATACAAGTGAATTATACGTGAGCTCAATTTAAGTTAATCGAATCTGTGTGAACGATTTATCTTTAAAGTTTTAATCTCTTCGTTTGTGTGAATTAGAGTCTAATATCCTTAATCCATATTTTTCCAACCATAATAATCATCCAAATCCCACTCTAATTCTAAGTTAAGCAAAGCCCTAATTCGGTTTACACATTAGAAACCCTAAACTACCATTCGAAATCCTACCACCCTTCATGCAAACCAAACAACACTTTATCTTTTCTATTTGAATCAAAACCTAACCTTAACCCTAAAACACGATCTCATCCTTCATCTAAACCCTAAACTTAGAAGATTAGAATCATTAATATACCATTATTGAATGCATATACTAATTACCAAAAAATCATTTGAACTATCACCATTAGAAAACTACCACCATTGAATCATATCTATTTTGTTCAAATTATCACCACCATCTTTCCATCCTATTCGAATGTGTTAAACCCTAACAAACCATCACCGAGTCTTATTCTAATTATTATTATCACAACCAAAGCATATTCTCATCAATTTGAGAAATCCATTCTCCCACACACATTAGCTACTAAAACACCTTATAAGCTTCAAACATATAAAAAGCTTAGTAATAAGCTTTTTCATATTTGGGGATGTTTAGTTGAGGCTAGGCCATATAAACCACATGAAAAATATATTGGAATAAAAAACAATGAGTAGCTATTTAAATAGTTACTCTGAGTGATAAAGAGGATATAAGTTCTATAATCCCACACTCAAGTCAATTTTTGAGAGAAGAACTGCGACATTCTTCGAGGATGTTAAGCTTATAGGGAGGAATAAGATTAGGGACATTATCTTTGAGGAGGAATCAATTACAATACCTACTATAGTCTCTAATGATATATAAGTCTTTGCACCGGCCATTGATTAGGAGATAAGTCAAGAGCTTCTACAAGATAATGTCGAATAGTTACCTATTGAGAATGAGATGATTGTTCCACAATAAGAAGCTTAATAACCTGAAGAATTGAGTAGATCCACTAGAGAATAAATGATATTCCAAATGATTAATTATATTTATCCTAAAACATGAGGTAAGCATTAGGGTGATGGAAGATGATCCAATTAACGTCTGTCATGCCATGGAGGGTTCAAACTTTCAGAGGTGGATTGATAACATGAATGAGGAAATAAAGTCCATGGTGGATAATAGTGTATGTAATCTTGTCCTATTGCTTGAAAAAAAGAAATCCATTGGTTG
This sequence comes from Tamarix austromongolica, assembly GCA_039764185.1. Classification (NCBI taxonomy): domain Eukaryota; kingdom Viridiplantae; phylum Streptophyta; class Magnoliopsida; order Caryophyllales; family Tamaricaceae; genus Tamarix; species Tamarix austromongolica. Next base: position 34,773,889 of record CM077814.1, read on the forward strand.
CAAATGGATATTTAAGACTAAAAGGGACTTGTAAGGCACTATAGAGAGATATAAGGAATGTCTTGTCGCTAAGGGATTTACACAATAGGAAGGAAAGGAATTTAAAGAGACCATCTCTCTAGCTTCTTTTAAAGATTCCTCGAGGTAGTCACGGAATTAGTGTTACATTTTAATCTTAATTTATATCATATGGATGTTAATACTATTTTTATTAATGGTGACATTGAGGACACGATCTAAAGAATCTGGTTTTGCAAGCTTAAGAAATCTATACATGGGCTCAAGTAAGTGTCCTGATAATGGTATTTCAAATTTCATCAAGTTATCACCTCTTTTGGTTTTGAGATGAATTTGGTGGATGAATGTGTACACTATAAGTTATATGGGAGTAAATACATTTTTCTAGTTTTGTATGTTGATGACATACTACTGGCATGTAATGACATAGGTTTGTTGCATAAGACCATAACATATCTAACTAAGAATTTTGAGATAAAAGATCTTAGTAGTGCTTTTTTTTTTTTAATATTAGGCATATAGATATATCAGGATCATTTTTGAGGTATCCTAAGGCTATCACAAAATACTTATGTCGAAAGGTTTCTCAAGTGATATGCCATGTAGAACTACAAATTAGAAAACACCCTTGTTACTAAAGGAGATAAATTTAGTCTTAGTCAATGCTCTAAGAATGACTTTGAAAGAAAGTATATATAAAGTGTTCCATATGATTTAATAATGGGAAGTCTAATACATGCTCAAGTGTGTATGCATCCAGATATTGCATACATCACTAGAATGCTTGACAGATATTAAAGTAATTCAAGACTCGACCATTGGACAACAACCAAATGAGTCATGCGGTACTTACAAAAAAATGAAAGATTACCTGCTCACATATAAGAAGTTAGAGAAGCTTGAGATTGTAGGATATTATGACTCTGCTTTTGCTAGATAGCAAGATAGCATGAAGTCTACATCGGGTTTTCATTTTTCAAATGGTTGGAGGTGTTATTTATTGGAAGAGTGCTAAACATATAGTTGTGGGCTTTTCAACTATGGTAGCGGAAACTATAGTGTGCTATATGGCTTCCACGTGGGGTATATGACTATGAAATTTTGTCATAGGGTTACATATTTGACAGTATTGAAAGACCGCTTAAGATGTTATTTGACAATAAGCTGTAGTTTAGTATTCTAATAACAATATAAGTTCTACAAAATTAAAAAGTATCAATAGTAAATACTTGGTTGTTAAGGAGAAAGTAACGAAAGTAGAATTGTCTGTAAAGCATATCAATACAAACTCTATGATAGCGGACCTACTCACTTAGACTTTACCACCTAAATAGTTTCTCAAGCATGTTACTCATGTAGGTGTTATATCAGCTAATGATATTTAGCTTTAGTTGGAGTATATCACTTTGTTTGCTCTACGTATGTAAACTGTATTTTGGCTTATAGATATTTTTAACCATGTGTTTTCTATAGAAATAAAGTTTCAGTTTGTTTCGTTTCTACAACTTATTTATGATTTGATATCACTAAAGTTGTAAGGTGGACCAGTTGAAAATAGGCGTATTAGAATCAAATTATAGGAAAATTTCATGTTGCACATCTATATCTTGATCCATGTTATTTTGTTATATCTACATACATAACCATTTAATAATTAGTTACGAAGAATTGTGAAGAAAGCCTCTTTGATCCTATATTAGTGTAAATAATGGACTATAATGGTTATAGATAGATTTTATAATGATAATAATATTGAGCTCATTCAGTTATTTTGTAATTTGTGGTAATAAGGTCATACATATAGCCCAAGTGGGAGATTATTCCATTTTTATCCAACAATGGGGCTCATAAGTGAACGATACAAATTGAGGATTATCTTATAAATTAATCTCGTATATAAGTGATCATATTTATGTATAAATTATTTGTGCTTAATGTATCTAATTAGATGTGGACTCGTATGTGTAAAGATTTTGGATATTCTAAATTATTGATGAATCGACGTAGAATAGCTCAATAGATAACATGTTAGTTGTCTATATATAGGGTTGTGGTTCTTGGGTCATATATAGTTTATCCTATTCAATTTCCATCAGCCAATAGAGACCAATGAGCATGTATCTGATCCATAATATTGTAGTATTGTCATTGTCCCAAATCCATCGCTCATTTTCGCATTATGGATTCAGGTATGTTTTTGCATTATCATCATCATCATTATTATAATATTGATGAATTGACATTTGATCCTATTAGATCTATAGATTAAATTAATCTATCAGTAATTAGACTTGTACTAAGTATGTTAGTAACATCATTCATTTTTCTTGTTTTAGCTTCCTCACCTAACTCTTTAAACAAAAATTTCCTCACCTAATTCTTTAAACGAAAATTTTAAGCCCTAAAAATAGGAATGTTATAGGGCTTCCGTACTTCTATTGCCTAGGACATCCACATCATTCTTTTGTCATACTAGACTTCTCCTCACCCTTCATTAGTCATTAATAACCAGTCCAACAAGGTATAGATGGATGTAGAATAATTTTAGAAAATATAATATTTTACATGTTTGAGTTTAAAATTTGTTTGGAGCTTAAATGGATTAAAATAGATAATTAGCAAAAATTGATTGTCACAAAAAATAAAAAATTCTATAACTTTATGATGTGAAAGGAACGAGCAAACTTAAAAATATTCGTAACTCTTATCTAAGCTTGTATTACTTTTAGAAGTAAAAGGAATTTATAGATGATCCAAAATGAGTGAAAAACAACTTAGAAGAGAATAAATAATTAGTAAAGTGTTTGGAAATGACATGAAAAGTATCAAAATGAAGGAACAAACTTGGAAATATTTTGGTGATGAGTTACACTTTTTGAATGAACTAAATTGAGTAAAATAATATGATCGGACGGTTCGCATAAAAGTATAATATTCCGTTAATAAATGAAATACATGACAAAAGCTTTAAATTTAATATAAAAATTTTGAAAAAACCATAATTGATATTTTTGAAATAGATTATGACTAATTACAATTTTAAGCTGCATTGTTATTGTTTGGCCTGGATCCTCCCGCTTTTGTAACAATAGAGAGAGAATAAAAAAAAAATACTCTGCAACTAATGTCCTATTCTCCTTATTATGACATATTAGATAAGTAAATTTTAATAACAATTAAAATAAAAAATTGGTAATAATAATGCTAACGACATTAATAATACTAATAAAATAAAAATAATAATTATGATAATAATAACATTGAATTAACAATAACTTATTGAAAATTTTAATTTAAAATCACATCAAATCAGATGAAGAGCGGAAGTAAGACCAGCAGAATGGCCCCTAAACTCAAAAGATGCCTCATTATCTTCTCTCTAATTGAGTGCTGCTGAAGCATCATCCAAAGCACCGCTAAAAGGAAAAAGCTAGACGAGAGAGAAAAGGGGGGCGTGGGTCGTGTGGCGTAATCAAAGAAATAATGTCACCTTCATCTTCACCCTTTCCGAGTTTCAAGCAGAGTATCCTATTCGTAACACCCAGTTGGTTCTCGCTTGTAGTATGGTTTTTGTAACCAGCTGCACCGGTTGATTATCCGGCCCTGGGGGTGTCAATCGACGATGGCGTTAACATTTCTGATTGTGGGATTCATTATGGGGGCGCTGGTAGTTCTGTCAGTGGAGGTGTTTGGCATTTTGTACCTTGTCCGTCGATTGATTCGCAGAAATAAATCCACGCAAATTCTTCAAGGTTGTAATTCTAGCGAACAGCATGATCCGCATCAATCTTTATCGTCAGCTTATGAGATCGAGGTTCTGCTTTCTTTCCTTGGGTTTTTATCAATAGCCTTTGCATTCTTTGCTGATTGGATCGAAGTGTCATGAAAGAAGAAAACTTAGAAGCAAAGATAATTAATGGCTAGGAAAATATGTGATGGGTCTAAACCAAATTGAAGGATGTAAATCCTAATGAATGCCTTGCATACTGATCAAGTCCATCTGCTTGTCTTCAGTCCGTGTCAATCCCAGCATATTGTGAAACCTCTTATATTATCTTTTTGATGGACATATATTGTTAGCTTTTCATCTCTTCCTATGTATTATGTGCGAATTGATCCGGACTTTTATGTAGCGTAGGACTGTCTAATCTCTTTCATGCCTTTAGGTCCTCTCTTGGGAATATGGTGCTTGCATAGCCTCCTGATTTTTTCTTTTATACATTTACGTAGCGTACGGGGGAGCTCCTCCTTATTGGCTTTTCTATGCACAGCAACTAACAGAATGTGGACATTTATCTCACAAAAGCTCAACACCACATCGGCCAGATGTAATGTTACTGTGCATGCGGTTAATTTTACTTGTTTTCATCTCAGAATTTGTTCACGCATCAACCAAAAAGGGTAGGCTATATTTACTTTAGAATAGTGACCACATTTCTTGCTATTAGCGCCTAGTTTCTCGGGATTGAGTAGGACTATATCATTAGCTAGCACCAAACGTTATATCATATATGCTTTGGACTAGGACACATACTTTCGTCTACATAAAAACAAATTTTACAGGAATTTAATGCGGATCTATGATGTAATCTGATCATAATTGGAAATGTTTCTGATTCCCTCCTCTTCTTCTAGCATGAGTATCTGTACTGTGCATGTTACCCGTTGAGATAACAAACAGCAGTTTATCCATGCTTCTAGTTCTAGATAATGAACTGTCTTGTTGGATATTTATTATGATATTGACATAATTGCATAACATTTCATATTATTAAGAAAGTGGCTAATCCCCATCCTCAAACGTCCGTCTCCTTTTGGATATGTTACTGGCTGAAATTGGGGGAATAGTTTCAGGCTTAATTTTATTAGTAGCTTATAGTAGGCCATCTATGAGTTGTTATTGTTGCCTGAAAAAATGTCTTATTTATTAGTTTTATTGCAACATAGTTGTCAATGAGAATGTTGATAGTCTATGTTCGATTCCTTTTCTCTCGAGTTCTGTGATTTCTTTAGTTTCATTACTGCATAGACTGTTGGATAGACTTCATCCTAACATAATAACATGAGTTGGCTGGTTCTTAATATGGAATTAGAGTTGGGATGAGTTTTGTGGTCTTGGGACCTCCATTATTTGTAGCACCACTTTTCTTTGCATGATTGATTATCAGATAAGATGAATTTACAAAGAGTAGAAAAAAAAAGTTTTGGATATTGAAGTCAAAATATTCATAAATGTGTGCAAAATGATGGTCCTAGGCATCACCTTGGAATCCAAAGGCTTCTAACCTCAATTAAATTTGCATAAAAGAGCACAAGCTGGGCCAAATCTTAAAAACTCTCATTTTACCTTATTTATTCTTCTTGCCTTGTGAAATAACCTAAAAGGTCGATATTTGGTAGCATATAGGATCCTGGAATACTAAAATCCTGGAGACAATTAATTATGTTATGAAGAAACCTGCCAAAATAATATTAAGAAAACAACAAATTACCAGAAACTTTGATTGGAAATGGGAATTTCAGTGCATCAAAATATGATTTGTGAGTACAGCATATATATTTAAGGAAATAAATTCATAAGTACAACTTTCTACTTGAATATTGGAAATTCACAACATTATAAAAAATTGTAAACTTTGCTGCTGATATCATGAGCTGTGGGGAAGATGTGCTGAAGAATTTTAACAATTGCAAAACATCTTAAATCAGTATCTTTCAGTCTTCTGGCTGTCTTAGCCTTTGTGTTTCTTACTTTCTTCCTTTGGGGAATCACATAATTTGCTACCTGCTACCAAAGCAGAATTACATACCTGTCAATAGCAAAATTGGTCTGGTGTTTCCCCATTTTTTTGCCATAAGTTTGCTTATGACTGTAATATTAGAAATCATAGAAGTTAGCTGCTTTCTATAATTATCCAGTCCTAGTGCTACCCCGGGAAAGATTGACATTGTATTACTGTCAAGAACAAACAGCTCTTTTAATCAGATGACTTGTTTGTGAGCTCTTTAAAACTTTCAGAGGACTTTGAAAAGGCGTGTCTAAGGCGCAAGGCATAAGGCATAAGGTGCTGGGGTTTTGGGGCCTTTTTTATCCAAGGCGAGGCAACATTTGTGAGGTGCAGCCAAGGTGCACTGAGGTGCGCCAGGCTCTAAGGCAACATGCCTGACTGAAAACTAGCCATTTGGGTTTTAATTTTATTTTAAAATTTCTACAATTAATATGGTAATTGAATCTCATGTTTTCAGTGAAGATAGGAGGAGAAAAAGGTCATGGAAGACCAATAGATAAAATTTTCAATGGAAAAAGAAAGAAAGATATTTACTAATTAGTTATTTTTAGGCTTTATTTTCATGTTGGGAAAGAAAGGAAGATGGAGGATGGGTAGACATAATTTTGAGTGGAAAAAGAATAGAAAATATTTACTATAGAGAAGGAAAGAAAAATTTTGATATCTCACTTCGCCTAGGCACGCACCCTGTGCTGATTTATTCATCTTTGCCACATTCTATTTGTGTATTATGTATTAGTTCTTCTTTTCTTTTTAAAGTTATCCTTGTTGGTGTTAAAATATAAAATAAAAAATGCTTCTTGCAGGGCACAGTTTGGGTTTTAGAACCAGATCAAGTTCTGAAGTTTGCAGTAGCTGGAGATCATGATAGTAGGAGGGATGCCTTGGAGGTCTTCCCTCTCCGGAATTTTGCTAAAGTCAAAGCTCGATCACTAATTTTGATTGATTCAGATGGTTGTCAGAGAGCAATTTTGTTGAAGGGTTGCAGAATTATGGCCGTTTCTGCTTCAGGATTGTCTTCTAAGAAGTGGTAAGGCATATTTTTGTGCACATCTGTTGTTTGGATGAATTTATATTATCTCTCTTAGTAATTTCAGTATTGGATTTGAGTGGTAGTTTTGTTGGTCTCTGCTACTTATACAAGCATTTGAAACCATTTTTTTCTTGACGATCATTGTTTGTTGGGGGAGTAAATTGTAAACCCTGCTCCCCTAAGAAGGACAATGACAAATACCAGGGAACATAGAGAAAATAATACCTTAAATTTATAGAAAATTATGCTGTCAAATATACAAATTAGATTACAGCTTTGTTGGATAAGCGACATCTGCATTAGGGGCCAATATGCAGGGCCTTCCTGACTATGATTCTTGAAGAATCTTAAGTTGCATAGTTTACCATAGCTGACTTTGTATTTTTCTTTTTTTTTTCATCAGATAGGAAAGATGTTCGTGTTATAGGCACTTTCCTTCAAGTATGGCTTTCTAAACCTGTTAAAAGTTCTATAACTATTCTCAAAGTTAGCCTCTGTAACATAACATAACTTGCAATATTGATGAGTGAACAAGTTTTTGGCCTATGATTGGAAAGTATGACGAGCACTTGAGGAGTATCTTCTTCAGACTACTAACTTAACTTAATTCTTACCATTTGGAAAGCTCTTGCTATCTTTAAGTGGGCAACATGTGGATTAAAATGAAATGCTTCATATGCACGGAAAAGGTTGTGGGGGAAACACCTATGGAAAGAACGGGTGTTATAACCTTGGTCATGGGTTGGGTGCATAGGGACATGCCTATTTTTGATCATAGTATCTTAGACTTGACTCTTTTAATAAGTAGGAGACATCAGTTTTTATTAATCTTTAGCGGGCTTTAGTTTATTAGCCTATTTATGTATTAGGGTTAAAAGGTCTTATTAATAAAACACCTGATAAACCTTAAGCTTGCTAAGCCCTTGCTTGCTTCCTAAGTTGTAATTAGCTTTAAATAAGAGAACGTAGCTTTAATCGTAGACAAATTGGATAGTTAACAAATTTTTTAATTCTTTAGCTTCCTTTGCTTTTTGCTCTTCTCTCGTTTCTCTAGTTCTTACAAACCCTTATCTTAATTCCCCTATATATTCATAATCACTTATGTTCTCCCAATCTGTTCAATGAATGTATCTGATTCCATGGAAACTTCACTTTCCACGACCCTATTGTATTTAGATACTTGGATCTGGGCCATGACAACTTGGTATAAGAGTCGGCTGCTGTTGCCATAGCAAGAATCTATGAGCCAAAAATTATAGTAGACACTTTCCTAGAAAGGATGAGAAAAAGGGAAATTAGAAAACTGAGACGACTAATCGAAGAGATGGAGAGGCAGGCCACATAGTTGAGGAAAATCCTCTCTAGCGTCAGCCTTCGCCCACATTGTGACGCCTTCATTGTTGCTCCACCCCAACCATTTCATCGACCACCCCTAGGGCTCCATTGGTCTTTGCCACACACCTAAATCCCCAACCTCCCTCAACCCACCCCCATTGCCTTTGCCCTTCCTCACTGTTGCCCCAAATCCTATCATCACCGCCGTGCTATTATCTTGAAATTCTTGAAAGAAGACAAGAAAGGTCAATATTATTCGTCAAGAAAGTTACTTGACTCAAGAAAGTGAAGAATAAATCCTACATAATTGGCTAGGAGCATTAACAAATACAAGTGGGTTGTTAAAAACTCATGTTGGCTTTATTTTTGATCTAGGAGCATCTACCACTAGGATGATTTATGCTAACAAAAATTATGTTGGAATTATTTCCCTGCTAAGCTCAGGCTTAGCCATTAATTTTCCTTAGTTAAAAAAACTCTTCTTACTTGGACGAAATTAATGGTCATGGAAGCCATGTACGCCTAATTTAAAGTCACCACCTTTTGTACTCTTGAGTGGATGAATTAATTATTGGCTCAAATATGGATTCCCAAGTCAGCCATAAGGGATGAAAAACCAAGCCAAATTGTAGCAACAACAAGCTGCCAAATAAAGTCTGCTAACTTAACATGTGGGGCCAACTTTTGGGCTGAATTGGCATAGTAAATCAACAGACAACGGGTCTGATTTGTGGAAGTGTGTTGCAGCAAACTTTGGACAGCTTTTCGGGCATGTTTGGGCATAAAAACAAAATCCAAATAGGACAAAAGCACTACAAGTTGGGAGGAATTATGGAAGAAAAGCTAGCTTTAATCAGCCCATCATTACACTTTAAATCTGCCACATAAATGAGTATAAGCCTAGCATTACTTTTGTGAGACAATCAGCTGGACCACCAAGTACAACAATAGGTCTCTTTTTTGTTGGAAGATAATCAAGCTTTATTCAGTCATTATTGTACTTAAACCTCAATACTTGGCTTTACAACAGCTATTTAGGCCTAGGATTATCTCTTCAAGTTGTAAGGAACACCAAGATGGGGCATGAGGGGCTAATTTGGATGAATCTATATTTGGTTATAATTAAACCAGCTAAGTTAGTCTCCTTAGATAACTGCTAGTTTGATCATAACCAAATCTGTAATACCCTAGATTGCTGGTGGATGGTGGAGACTTTAAAAGATTGATATAACTACAAGGTATACCTTTTTCTCTTTTTTTTTCCCCCTAAAGAAGTTTATCCTTGGAGAACTTCATAGTTAAGCGTGTGGCTTGAAGTAGTCCAAGGATGGGTGACCTCTTGACAAGTTTTTTAGAAAGCATGTGAATGAGGACAAAACATGCTCAATAGGACTTGTGTTGATCTAGGGGCCAATCATCAATCTCGAAAGCGGTTCAGATAAGCACCCGCAGACAACATAGGCATGAGGTGTTATAGATAGTATTAGAGTGAAACCACGACTACAAGCTAAATTTGGATAAATTAGTTAATTGCACAGTGGGATGATTCTTAGGATTGATTATATTGATATAATTATTGGTCGAGGTGCAACGAGGATGTTGTTGTAACACCCTCATTTTATCACTTAAAAATATCATTTTAAGGAAACATTAATTACAAAATAATAGGTGTTACCACTACACTTAGCTTAAGTTCGGTTCCCTCACCTTTCTTATGCCAAGTGCTAAGGCTCAAAACAAGTTAGATCCAAAACAAACAATGGAAATAAAGAGAGAATAGGATAGAGAAAGGTTATGGATAAATATTCCCTGTACAACTTTGTTAATCAAAATACAATAAAGGATATAAGAGTTTAAACGAAAACCGATTAGAACAAAACTAACATTTGAGGGTACAATACTGGTTTGTCTTAACTTTGAGACCTAAATGTTCATTCCGAAAATGGAACCTCTTCCCGAAGGCTCATTTATCCTTGCTATTATTATGTGCCTCGAACCTCTCTATGCCCTTTACATAGTTATTTGCAAATGTAGTTTTACGTCAATTTCCTGGTACTGAGTAAATCACAATATCTTATAAGAAGTAGCATGCTCACATTTCATATAATCACACAACAAACCAAAACATGCTCAAAACACAAAACTTATGCCATAACCCTATAACAAAAGTCATGGATAATATATACACCATTATGTCTCAAGCTCAGCAGTTAATCATACTTAACCAATTCACATCATCTTAAGGTACAAAACAACGATGTCAAAACCATAACCACAACCAATTTAGCAACTCAATTCCAATTACCAAGGTAGTGCATTGAGGCAGTTGCCGAACCATCAATCTAATCCATACCAACGCCATCAATAATTAATTCTCTATTATTTATTTTAGGGATGCAATCAACTTAGGGACACTGAGATACACCCTGTTATATTGGTGCGCAAAGGCAACTCAATACCTTTACTCTAAACTCGGGGATACTATGGTACACTTGATTATATTGGCGCACACAGGCAGCTTACTATCCTCAACCTCGATCACCTAATTCTTAAATATCGATCTCCTATGGGGCCTGTAGGTCACTTATAAAGTAGAATAGGGCCTTAGTGCCTTACTGGGGCACAACAACACTCTAAAGAACCAAACTCAAATGAGGGATACACTTTATGTAACACCCCAAAATTCACTAATTTTTTTTTAAAAACGGAAGCAATTAAGATAGAAACACTTAAAACCTGTGAATTCTGGGAATGTTACCGCCACACTTAGTACCAGACCGGTTCTCTCCGACCGTTCCAGTACCAAGTGCTAAGGCTAAAGAAAAGATTTACGTTAAATTCAAATTAATAATTCATGAAAGGATTCGAAGATCATACACAAAATCAGAGTACGAGAAATTAAGAGTTAATTACAATACCCTTGAAGTTTCAAATAACACTTGTAACTTCCAAATAGAAATAAATTTTAACAAGATAAAACCCGATGGGTCAAATTCCGGATTGCCTACTCACTCAAGTCAGGTCTGCCACCCCAAAACAGTCTCTGATCTTAAACCTGCACAAGAGGTCTGCTCCCCACCATCAGTGGATCATCACAGGACCCATCAACCAAGGTAGTATCAGTACGGGTCCAGTACTGAGTAAGGTGACTTGATCACTAAGGCCAACACACAAACACATAAAACATGCAGAACATAAAAGTGCATAGTTACCAACACAATGACATAAGGTGCTTACGACCATCCAAGTAAGAGTATAAGGCCCGATTGTAGACTGGATTAATTTTTAAATTAATCTCTGATCAGAATTCATTTCACACCATACTTTTTATCAAGTCCATACGAGTACGGGAACTCCACTATTTTAGCCGGTGGATCGGTCGCAAGGGTAACATACCCTGCCACTATTTTAGCCGGTGGATCGGTCGCGAGGGTAACATACCCTGCCACTATTATATGCCGGTGGATCGGTCTGGCCCCTTCTCGCACGGTGTTCCACTGTAAGTAATTAGTATCTTTCCCATGTCTTAGCAACTGTAGGGTTTGATTTTGTTGAGCTTGGGATCCCCCACTATTATTGCCGGTGGATCGGTCGCGAGGGTACATGCCCTGCCACTATTATAGCCGGTGGATCGATCGCGAGGGAAATATTCCCTGCCACTATTATGCCGGTGGATCGGTCTGGGCCCGGCTCAACATCTTTCACTTTACGTGATTAATGTCTTAAGTATCTTATTCAAAGGTTTTCACCCTAGACATGCATAAATAATCACACATAACAAATCATAAAATTCCACCATCATAATTACACTTTATCACCACATACACATGATAGCACAAGGACCCTAATCAAACACCACATACCCTAATTGACCCCCACAACCATAGTCAATTACTCCAAACCCTAATTCAGTCACCTCTATACCCTTATAATGTCTTACGTATTATTTTTCACCCAAAACATTCAAACACCCAAATAACTCTTCTACTTCCTCCCTTACATCCCAAATCAACTTTTCACACGTAAATTTCACTTCCATGCAAACACTAATCTTTCCATGCAAACCTTTGAACCTTTTTCATGTAAACCCTAAAATTCCACGTGAAGCCCTAAATTCAACCATGCAAACCTTAATACCACCATACAACCATCAATATCACCATGTAAATCCTAATACCACCATACAACTATAATTACCACCATACAAACCTTAATATCATCATACAAACCCTAATACCAACATACATCCATTAATACCACCGGGTAAACCCTAGATTCCGTCATACAAAACCATAAATTCAATCCAACCTAAACCAAAGATTCACCCATACCAAACCCTAAATTCAAACCATAAAGATTCTTCCATACCAAACCCTAAATTCAAGCTATAAAGATTCTTCCACATAAAATCATAAATTAGACTCTCCCAAGGAAAACTATAAATTGAATTCCCCCAAGCAAATCATAAATTAGATTCCCCCATATAATATCATAAATTACATTTTCCCAAATAACATCATGAATTAGATTCTCCAAAACAAATTATAAATTAACTCTCCCAATCAAATCATAACTTAAATTCTCCCATATAATATTATAAATTACATTCTCCCAAATAACATCATAAACTAAATTCTCCCAAACAAATTATAAATTCGATTATCCCATATAACATCATAAATTAGATTCTCCCAATTAACATCATAAATTAGATTCTCCCAAACACACCATAAATTCGATAACATCATAAATTAGATTCTCCCAATTAACATCATAATTTAGTTTCTCCCAAGCAAAACATAAATTGTATTCTCCCCCACAAAACCTTAAAATTCTCCATTTTATTTTGTCACTCGTGAATCACTAAAATAATTAGGTCAACTCACCTCCCTTGGTCAACCTCTTTCCCCATCCTCCTTTTTCATCCTTCCTCTCACACAAACCACATCGACTTCCTCACATACACAACACATATCATCATACATAATTTATACACATACCATGCACAACATACTTCAACTCCAAGTCATACCACATATAAAATATTTAATTATAATAAACACTAGATACATAACATGTGAAACACATAATATACATAAGCACATAAAAGGCCTTAGCACTCCTTACCTAAAACGTCACCGGTCTTGATGCACGCTCCTACGCCTCCTTAGGGTTTTGACTGGTTTTACCTATTATGGGGAAGAAGTACTAGGATTAGCTTCCTTCCTATACTACTATTAGTTTCTAATTTATCTTAAGTCTTGATTCTTAATTAATTATGCCCAAAACCACTAAAACATTAATACATACTATTATAATTTAAAGTAAAAAGGTGATATAAGGGTTTCTACCCTTTACCGAAATAAAGTTAGTAAAGGTAATAATAATAATAATATTTATTATAATAATAATTTTAATAATAACAAATTATTACTAATAGTAGTAATATTAATAGAAAACTTAATAATAATAATAATCTAAGCCTTAAATTTACAAAGTGGATTTCGAAACCTCCCCATTTAATGATAATACTATTTGAAATGTAAAAAGATATTAATATTATACATATACTTATTATATAAAGTTAATATGGTTAATAATAATAATATAATTAGTAATAATGTTAAAAATGCTAAAAATAATAATAAAAGGCAAAGCCACGAGACTTAATTAAAATTTTAGGTTTCTACTTCTCCTGAAATAATTGCAGTATCAAATAACTGATTATACTAACAATAATAATATTAATTATATTATTAATAATAATATTAAACACGTAATAATTACATTAAATAGGCAAAATTCGAGAATAATAATTTATCTTACTCAATAATACTCCCAGACCTGTCAACCAAATTTAGAAATTAAAATACAGTTGATAACAACAATAATAATAATTATAATAATAATAATTAAACTCGAATTAGCATCAAAAATTAGAATAAAAGCATAATAATTATCAATAAATCGAAAGTAAGTATTTAAAAGGTCTAGGGTTTCACCTTGAGTTGGAGGGTATGGGTGGCACCGGCGGTGGTTCCCGGAGGTGGCCGGAAAATGGATCTAAGAGGGGTAAATGAGAAGAAAAAGAGGGAAGGGGAAAGGTGAAAAATAAAATAAGATTATAGTTCGGTGGAGGAGACTTATAAGGAGATATTGGGTGGTTTAAAGGGTGGTAGAAGTGGAGAATGTGGCGGCGGATGGTGGCTTAAGGTTTCGGGGTAAAAATTCTGGCTAAATGGATAGCAAACTTTGCACGGTTATGGAGGCCCGTGCAAGAAGAATCGAAGGTTGATAATGGTTTAGTTAGCTAGATGGAGTTTCAGGGAAGAGTTTGGAATGTAGAGGTGGCGCTGAGGTTGACTATCGACGGCGGACGGGGCGTCTGAATCGGCAGTGGCTGGGTTTCTTACTTAGGGTTTCGGGAAAGAAAGGATTTCAAAAACATCCATAACTAGGATATATATAGAGTTTAGATGGGTTATTAGGGTTTTGGGGGTCGCCTGGGTGGTATTGCATGCTAGGGTTATGGTGGCCGGTGGCAGGAATCGGCCGTTGATCATTTGGGTCGGGGCCGAAATTTTGCGAGCCAAAAGAGAAGGAAAGAGCGAGAGTTGAGGATAATTGATCGTTCCAAGTCAATGTGCGAGTCAAGAGGAAGAAAAAGGAGGGTGAATCGGTCGGTCAAATTCGTCGTGGCCGGCGCCGCCATTTTCGGGCTGGGAGTTGCAGGCTGCGGCGACGGAGGAGAGAGGAGGAAGAAGAAAGGAGGAGGGGGCTGGTCCGGTTCGCGGGGAAGAAAGAAAGAAAAAGGGAGGGAGACCGGGCGGTCGGCGCGGGTCGAAGGATAGTTAAACGCAACGCAGCGTTTTCGTGAGGAGCGACAAAGAACGCGGCGCAGCGAGGGCGATAAAGGACGCCGGTCGCGAGGGTTAGCTCATTAACCAACACGACGAGTTTTGGTGAAGATACAATTAAAACGCGGCGCGGCAAAAGACAGGGAAGCAGGCCGCTGCGCAGGCTGGGCCGCACGAAGGAAAGGAAAGGAAAAGAGGAACTGGGCCGCTGGGCTGGCCCAGTTCGGAGAGGAGAAAAAGAAAAAAGAAAAGAAGAAGAAAGAAAAAGAAAGAAAAGAAAAAGGAAAAATAATGGTTTGGGATAATTAAATTAATTAAAATATTTGGGACATTTAAAAATAATAATATTTAAATAAAATATTATTTAAATCCCTTTTTAGGCTAAATTAGAACTTTTAAAAGATTTTCCATAATTCCCATTTTAATTAGTAAAACACCCTAAATTTCTCCAATTAAGTTATTTATAAAGTTATTATTAATTTCAAAATATTTTCTCCTCCTTATTTTAAATCAAATAATTTATTTAGTTAATTCCCAAATTAAAATATTTAACTAGTTAAAATACCCAAATTCCTCCTAATTAAAATACTTATAAATTTATTCTTGATTTGTCCTCATTAATTTCCTTTATATTTTAAATAAATTAATATACTTAATTAACTTTTATAATAAAACCTCATTTAAATATACTATGTAAAATTAGAAATTTTTGGGGCATTTCACTTTATCTCTAGGGCAGCTAATCTTAGGGATCAACCATTTCCAAACTTGAAGTCTTCCATTTTAAGTATTAGTGTTTTATGTGGTGATGACAAATACCACGTACTGCACAACAATTTCCACTTTTATATTTAATCATTTTTTCTTTAGTTTCAATTATTAAGGTAAAGCCTAAGGTCATTAGTTTATATCATAGCCAAAGTCAATACTGAGGTCGACCTATCAAAGTCTAAGCCCATCCTATGTTTAATTATTTACAATAGATGTATTAGGTCAAAAATGACCAAAATACCCTTGAAAATCCTAATGTCACCATCATTATCCAAATTTCATACCAAACATTTTTATGATGAGAATTTGTGATGAAAAGGGAAAAAGACAATAATTCACAATATTTTAGCACACAGGTAATCTTTATGATCTAGCAGTTGACTATATTTTTTTACTTTTCATGCATTTAGTAAGTTATGCGTGCAACCCTAATCATGTGTTTCTAATGTGTCTTAAATTCCACGCAACATATACGTACATTTTATAGCAATTAACATCATGGTGCATGTGAGGAAACATTTCTAACCCTAGAACATGCAACTAACAATTATCGCATTCTAATCCTAATCATATGTGCATGTTTCTATGCTATTTATAAAATCCTAGCTACCATGCAATGATAATCGTGGGATATTTATCATGTCATTTACATCATAATATTATAGGTTTACAACCCCAACCAAACTATAAACATACAAAAATAAATCATTTAACATATTACTGATGCATCTTATCTTAACAACAATTGTACATATCATTTGTTTAGCATGTTATCATCTTATCTTGCACGCTGTAATACTAGGAAAAAAAAAAAAAAACTCCAGCATGATTCTCAATCTAAACAATCTTAATATGCTCACACATAATTTTTACTTCCTTATGAGTGATTGAATTTACCTAAATCAAAATTTCTATGAAAAGAATAAATGACCGTCTTCTCCAAGATCTTCAAGTATTACCTAAGAAATTAACAACCAATAATGCATATGTTAGCATTTAATTTAACACAACAATATTCCAAAATTAATTAAGACCACTTGAAAAATAACTAACCGACAAAACAAGGCAGCAAGGATCAACAACACAACTCACAAAATAAGGAAGAAGGAAATGGTGGAAGGTGTCGAAGAAGGTGGGCGATCAACGACACTTTGGCTGTTGCTAGGGGGTTTTTAGTGCCTTTGGTTAAAGCTAAGGAGGGAGGAACAATGGATTTGGATGCAACAAGGGGGTTGTGTTTGGTAGAAATGGTTGAAGGTGAGGTGGCGGCCTTCGATGGATTGGTGCATAGCTAGGAGGGTTGCTTCAGTGGGAATGGTTGAAGCTAAGGGAGAAGGAACAATGGCTGTGGACATTGCAAGGGGAAGGGAACCGGTGTGGTGGATGTTGCTAGGGGAGAAGGAGTGGTAGTCGCATGTGTTGCTAGAAAAAACGATGAAGATGAAGGTGGACGATGAAGAGAACGATGGAGAAACGAAGGGGTATATCCTTGCTTAAGGGTGCTCGGGAGAAGTGGAGAAGAACAGGGGCCAAGGTTTCATTATAGGTGGGTAATGCACGCACAAAAATGAGAGAACAAATGACTTAAATGGACAATGGTGCAACCGTGCAAGGGGAAAAGTTGAGCAAGATATGGGAGAGGGAAACATGCATGGGAACAAGGGGGGAGAGGGAGACGTGTAGAGGGAAAGGATTATGTCGGGGTAGGGGGAGTAGGGTAAGGCCAAAAATCTAGTACAGGGTAGGGGTAATCATTTAGGAATACGAACCGGGGTAAAAATATTCGGTTATTGGAATTAAGGTTACTTGATATTGGTAAGGGTCTAAAATAGGATTAAATTTAATAACTCAAATTCCATCCAATTTTAATCTAATTAAATTTATATCTAATATGTATAATAATACACATTAATAACACATTTAATACAAAAATACCCTACAATAATTATTATAACTAATCACATAATATCATTGGTTTATAATTAGGGTTTCTAAATATGGAGTATTATAGTTGCGGTTTTTGAATGGGGTGTATGTAATATCCAAAGTTAGTGGTATAATAGTGACTTAAAAGTCTTCAATACTACTTATATTAATAAGGTGCACCTCTTTTTTGAAAATCCATTACTAACGAACTTTATAGTTAAACGTGTTTGGCTTAGAGTTTTTTAAGATGCATGACCTCTTGGAAAGTATTTCAGGAGCGTGAGTAAGGACAAAATATGCTGGAAAAAGCTCGTGTTGATTTGTGAGGCTAGTTATCAATTCTGAAAGTGCTTTAGGTAACTACTTGCTTGTGTTGATCTGTCGGATTAGTTATTAATTTTGAAAGTACTTCAGGTTACTACCTACGCCTAATGTAGGGTTGGGGTGCTACAAAATCAGTCCATTTTAACTTTTAAGTTAGATTGTAACTAAATGAAATTTAATGCACTTCTATATATGTTGGGATCATTCATTCATGAAAGATTAGATTTGGTTGCCTATAATTTCCTCCCTTTTGGTGAGATGAACCTTCAAATTTGACTGAAGAGTTTGATTGAATTTTATCTTAATACCTAAACCACCATCTCCTAGCATCATCCAATCCCCCCCTATATGCATTAGTTGTTCTGTCAAAGGAGTGCATGACATTCCCTGGAAACTAGTGCATGTTTTAGTTGTCAATTATATGCAAGTTGACAACCTTGTTATGTTGCTATAAGCCGCATATTGGAAGGTAAGGTTGTTAGCCATAATCTTATTTTTTACTACCTTAGGTTTTTATATTAGTTAAGGACCTGTGCCAAGGGATGTTACAAGTTGCTAGGGAGTTGTTCCAAGTTAGTTTGTAATAAGGTAGTTAAGATCGAGTTTCATGCAATATAGAAGATATATGTATGCCTATGTGAAGTTGATATCCTTTTGAGGTATGGTGCAACTAAGTGGAGATCATGTAAAATATGAGGAATCCAAAGTTAAAGGGCTTAAGAAGAGTAATGCTAATGCCAACAATGATGAGGAATAATTGGTATCTCAACAAAATCTCCAAATGTAACATGGTGTTTATGAGAATCAAAGGGGCAAAATTTTCAAGACATGATTCGAGGTTGAAGGAAAAGTATGTAATATGATCATTGATAGTGACAGTTTTATGAATGTAGCAAGTGATTATATGGTTAATATACCTTCCATATTTTATACTTTACAATGGTTAAAGAAAGACTAGGGAATTCAAGTAAGCAAGCAAGTCCTTGTTTCTTCAAGATTTGTTATGAAGATTCCATTTAGTGTGATGTATTGATCATGGATGCTTGTCATATTCTTTTAGGAAGACCATGGTAATATAATAGACAAGTGAGTCATGATGGAGTAACTAATGAGTATATGGTGTATTTGGGAAAAAGAAGTACAACTTGAAGTGTTTGCCAAAAGATGATAAGAAAGGCTCACAAGTATATGCCAAGTTTGAGAGTTTGTTCCAAAAAGTGCAAGGTGTCATGGAAGAAATCAAAGACGAGAAATAAGTGCAATCCTGTAAGAAAGAAGCAGAGGGCTTGTACTTGAATGAAAAGGAAGTTATGGAGGTAATTGAAGAGAAGGTTGAGGTTTATAATATAGTGGTAAAGGAGGAAGTTCAGGAAGTGGAGAGTTCTATATGTTATCCATCACATAAGAAGCTTAAAGTTGATCTTTTCGAAGAGTTTCTTTTGAGTTTTACACCAATGAATGAGATTAAATATACATTTCGTTTTATATCAAGGCTTGAAAAGCTTTTAGAAGAGTTGGAAGATGCGTTCTTCTTTGAAAAGCTTCTAAAGGAGTTCAACTATGTGTTTCACCTTGATAGTTTTCTTCAAAGTCAAGGATTTCCCAATCTCAGACAAACAAAATTAAGGAAAAAATTTTCTCAACAAGGGGAGTGATGCAGGAGGATATTGAGTCTTTTTTCACATTTTATTTATGGAAGTTATCTTTCTTGAAGCTCTTTAAAGAGGACCTTTATCATCTTGAAATTCTTGAAAGAAGACAGGAAGGTCAAGATTATTCATCAAGAAGGTTACCTGACTCAAGAAAGGTGAAGAATAAACCCTACATAAGTGGCTAGAAGTGTTAACAAATTCAAGGGGGTTGTTAAAAACTCATGTTGGTATGGTTGTTATATCAAAGGAGTGCATAGAAATCCCTAGCAACTAGTGAAAGTTTTAATTGTCAAATATATGCAAATTTTTAGTTATTATTTGCAAGTTGATAAGTTTGTTATTTTGTTGTATGACACACATTGGAAGGTAAGGTTGTTATCCATATTGTTATTTTTAACTGCGATATTTTATATTAGTTAAGGACTTGATCCAACGGTTGTTATAATCAGTTAGGAAGTTGTTTCAAGTTAGTTAAGCTTGTAATAAGATATTTGAGACCTAAATTCACCGTATACTTGGGGGAGTTACGAAATTTGGGTATATGTATGCCTATGTGATGATGATATCCTCTCAATAAAAGTTGTCTTTGTGAGTTTTGAGTCCTCTTTGAAGATATTATTTGCAATTTCTTCAAGAGTCCTATTTGGAGATGTTTCTATGTGGGTTCTTCAAGAATTGAGTGCCAGCAATTAGTGTTAAAACCTAGTTTGAGTTCATTCTTATCTAATTTAAGAGAGTATTCATATTATTTTATTTTATTTTATTTTTTTTAATTTTTTTTTGTGTGTGTTCTTCTTTGTGTGATTCAACATAAGGCATATCCACCATATCCACCATATCCTTTCCTTATCAAATTACACATTAATCACATTTGCCTCTTCATTCTATCCCATTCGCGCTAAATTTGGCCTTGTTTTCATAATTCAAGTATTTCATTTTTCCAGCTTTCAATCACAAATTCAAGTGTTTCACAATCAAACGCTTCCATAACACATTACCCACCGCAAGCTACCACTCCACTCACTGCCCCACCATATAGCCTCACTACACCACCTTTGCCACATGCCTTTAAAATTCCCTTGGCCGTAATTGCTCTATACATTTCTGCCACCCCTTTTCTTGCCATTGAAACCCCATCTGCGCACCACCAAATCTCACTTGTTCTATTTCTGACCTCTACACCCGGTGTTTCCATTCCAATGCACTTACCACAACCCTAAAAAGCCTTGCTCGACCACCCTCCATTAGTAACCCTATAACACCCTTGTTAGCACCTCAAAACCCCTTCTCAACCTCTAGTCCCTCTACTGCCAATTGTAGTCTGTGTCAAGCCTTTGCTACAACCTTAAACTCCATTGAAGCCCTCTATTGCCTAGGGTGGAGAGGCCTTTCCAGACATCAGATAACCTTTGGCTAACTATTGTCCGCAATTGTAGGGTCATGCTATGACATTTGCCACCATTTCTAGTTTTAGCTGAGCGAAACGACCAATTGCTGCGAGTTGTTCTCCCATCCATGTATGGATAACCAGTCTTGAAGCTAAAAAGAAGCTTCGAATAATGTTGGTGGCCAGACCTGCAGCACCCTCAATTTTTACAACTAATTTTCGTTTTGTCATACTAGTGTAGAAGCAACAATCATAAATGTACGTGAAATTGCCACATCTAGCATCTCCCTATCATGCTAACCTCACCGGTCACCACTAGAGAGTTGCCCATCATAGTTCTCATCCATCACAATTCAAAACCCTGCACATTATCTTCGTCATCTACCCTTAGAATAGGTAGATGACTATGAATCGAACACATTGTGACATGAGTATTGGTAAGATTTAACTACTACATAGAAATGTGGATATCATGAAACATAATATAAGCAATGATTAAGAGATGACATGGTATAAAATCATACTTCAACATGTAAGCATGGTATGATTACAATATCGCGTAAACTCATGCATCTCAAGTGAGAATATTCCATATTATTGTCAACTCATTACGAGACCACATAATTTTAGTTATTAAGGTATTTGAGCGACCACCCTTAATTCTCCCCCATAAACGGAAGTTATGGAAGTATATAATAAAGCATCCACATGGTGTTTAGGCTTGTACTAGGATAGCTTATGCATCAGACTTGGGTATCGATGCCATGACTGCCACAATGTTGGAATATACACCCTTGCTAAATCATGGACCTCCGAGGTTCTGAGGGTTTTGTATTGGGATACCTCACCCATTGTACTTGGTTAACTTAGGCCATGTCCACCTACCACAATATTATTCCTATGCCTTATAGTATGCGCATACGTAGGAAAGGTACCAAGTTAAAAGAAACCACGAGGGTTTACTGTCGACTAGCTAATCCAAGAGCTAAAGAATTAGGCTAGTATGAAATCCCATTTCCATTATTCGTCCAAAATTGGATGTTTAAAGTGATAATACCGGACACAAGTTAAGGCATATACGCCACCTAGAATGGGTGTTTAATGATCACACCAAATAATCAAAATGGGTGTTTATTGTTGTACCAAACAGGTCAAACGGTTGTTTATAGATAACACCAAACTTCGCCCCTTATAACACAAGTGTTTAAAGCTAACACAACTTAGCATAAAAATGCGCAGGTTAAAACCTTAAAATAATCATTGAGCGAAAATATCACATATATTTAGGTCTGAAATCATAAAATAAGGCCGTATGTAATTTAAAAAAAAAAAATACTATCCATGGTAAGCGATCAAAGTTATAGTCAATTAGCCATTTAAAGAAAAGACAGCATTCGCTTATCCATTATTTTCCCTTTTTTATGCTATATATGATCATTAGGTGTCTACTCATGATTAACTATTCTTTAACCTTAAGAAACATGATTTATTCTCAACTAACCTACTTATGGTGATCAGTGAAGAAAATTTTGAATACCATGAAGAATATATTGAATTTCACAAAGAATATTCAACTTTTACTGAATTCTTCTAAGCTTTAATCCAGCGTAACTTATGTTTACTAATCCATAATATGTCAAATTACTTATCAAGTTGAGCCTAAAAATACCAATGAACAACATGGAACCATCAAAATCATCTGAAGTCCAACTATAACAATCCTAGGGGCTGTTTGTCCGAGAAGGGTAATAAGGCCGTTAGTGGTCATTTCAAGGTTTTTAATGCATAACAACTTCAATGCCTAAATATACGCATGTTAAGCATGATTTTCAATAGTATAACATCATATCCCATAACTCTAAATCTTATGACAAATTATGATCGTAAAACTCATAAAATTACTCGTTATGCTATAGAAAATCATATATAAAGTGGAGTAAGTATAATCTTACTTGAGCTTAAGCAATTAAACTACATAAAAGAGAAAGGAAGGCTTAGGT
Organism: Tamarix austromongolica; assembly: GCA_039764185.1. Taxonomy (NCBI): domain Eukaryota; kingdom Viridiplantae; phylum Streptophyta; class Magnoliopsida; order Caryophyllales; family Tamaricaceae; genus Tamarix; species Tamarix austromongolica. Next base: position 34,796,981 of record CM077814.1, read on the forward strand.
AGCTGTCCACAAATTCAACCCCAATATGATGAAATCCAAAAACAAATATAAATTTATAATTTATAAAATCACAACAAAAAGTAAAGTAAAGTAAATGGTTAGATTTAACCAAGCTTAATTTTTGTGGATTGAATGAAAACTGCCAAGGTCTTCAATAGTGGGAGTTGAGTGGCGTGAGAAAGAGAGAAAATGGAGAGATAGGTGGCATTGATTTGTGGAGATTGAAGTGAAATGAAACTTATGTAGGAACTTAGCAAATAAGGAAAGAATAAGTTAGATTTATCATGTTAGTTGTGATCATTTAGTTTCATTATTGAGGTGGGCTCCACTTGTGCCAATTGTGGCGTTGTAAAGCCATGGATCAAGGCATAGGTGGCACATGAATGGAATGGATGAGGGAGGATGGACACACGTTGGGTATGGAGGGAATATTAGGGGAGCATCACCTGTGATGATTTAATTAAAATTCATGATTAAGGTAGAGTTTTGATTTTGCAAGCAACGTAGGAAATGAAGAGAGATTGGTGCCCCTTGGGCTTGGGTTTGGAGGGTTGAGATTCACTCTTGAAAAGGTTTGGATGGTTGGGATTGATTGAAGTGCAGAAAATTAAGTTTTGATAGCATATTTTGCTTGAAAATGTCAAATTTATCTAAAAATAATAAAAAAGATAAATTATTTTTGATTTATCTTTAACTCAAAAAGCTAAAATATAACAATCATTGATGTTTTGTAAATTTTAAATATAAAAATGATATTTTAAGGTACAAAACGCGATAAAAACTAACTGAAAGGGAATTGTCATTTTTCGTCAAAACCCCTGTTTAACATTTTTTAAAATGTCCAAGACTTACAAAATCCAACGAGTTCAAATATGATCAATTTTGAACATCTAAAAGTGGCTCAAAAGTTCATAGAACAAAGTTGTGAGGCGTATTATGTTTAATGGAACAAAATATGTCTGGATTATAACTAGGGTTTTAGTTTTATTCAAAAATATAATAAATCTTTGAATAACATACTTTTCTTATATTTATATTGAAAACAGAGAATAAAGTTATGGTAATTGTTCGTCTTGCCATTATGCTTATGTAATTAGAATTTATAGAGCCCTATCAGATAATGAGACCCCTAAATTAAAGGGAAAATTATCTCCTAACTAAAAGATAATACTAACTAATTCCTAATAATCTAGAACTAATATATCTCCTTATAATGTGGACCTACCTTATCTCTTAATTATCTATACGGTACAACTTTCATATCTCTCAGCTTCCTATAATATCTCAAAGTTAAATATAACATACACTTACAACTTGCCTCAACAATAAAATCTTTCAAAATATATTATTAAATATCTTTTCAAAAAGTAGGGTATTACAAGATCAATATAGTTGTTGGATTGGGTTATGCAAGAAGATGCTGTCAAAGCCCATCTCTTATTGAATGTGCTTCAGGGATGCATGGGGATTCTATCATGGCCGACATATGACACACTAGAATGCTCTTGGATCATATTAGGGTAGACTGTGGCCCACAAGACGCCATCCGCCTTTGCTAGGTTCACTCATTTGGCCTCCTTGGCCCCCGGTGGCCCTGCCTACTAGGTTGCCTAATCTGTGGTCACAACCGACACTTCATGGCATTTTGCTCAACATTCTTGTGCTATAACTACATCACCTTTTGGCATGTTTGGTTGGCTATTACTTGTAATTGTTGTCAAGTGGAATGACATGGCTTTAGATCAAGCTACTGTATAGTTTGTTGTTGTTGTCAGTTGCTCCTATGAGCTTGAGGACAAGCTCACTTTTCGGCAAGAGAGTAAGATGAGAGTAATGTAATAAACCTCGATTGTTGGGTCCAATATTGGGTTCATCAAGGTCAAGCCCAATTTCTATCCTAGTATGTTAGACTTAAGTCCATTAATAAGTAGCAAACATCATTTTTTATTAATTTATTAGGATTAATAGGTTTTATGAATAAAAATCTTGCTAAACCCTAGCTTTCTTCCCAAGTTGTAATTCCCGGGCCTCCTGTTACTCACTCGCTCTCTTCTTTCTAGTTCTCACAAACCATGACCCTAATTTTCCTACAAATTCATAATCAACTCATTTCTGCCAGCCTATCTCTTCCATGGGAACTCCTTCAAAATCTTCTCATGACCCGGCTAGATCCTTGGATCTGAACCATGACAACAGGTTTGGGATGAAAAGATGCAGTTCTAGGGCTCTATATATCCCATAGTACTAAAGTCATTGGTGTAAAAATAGGGAAATGTCAATTTTAATACCTTTGATGTATGAATTATGCCATTAGGCTATATGATTGTTGGTATATAATGACTTAATGAAGTGAATGACCCCAGGGTAGCATATAATTTGGGGTAGTTAGTGCTGTTTGTAGGCAATGCTATATAACCCAATTGGCCTCAATGCTATTTGGATTGGAAGGACAAAGTAGTTGCAGCTTGTCATGCAGAATCTAAAATTGGTTTTTATGATATTTGTATATCTGGAATAATTTTCTTTCTGATGTTTCGGCAGAAGGAGGCTTTGAACCATAGGTTTAAAACATCAACTGTTATTGAATTATTATTACTGTGATCAGTGGTCTAGATTGGTCTGGCCCGTGGTACATATTAGGTCAAAAAATGTGAAATATATAAAAAATTAAACTATATATAAATTTAATGGGTTCTGACGGTTCTTTTTTTTTTTTTTTACCTGGATTTACGCCAGTTTTTAAACTGGTTCACTGGCTTTCATTGGCTTGATTGGTTGGTTTTTTCTGGCTCTGAGATGTTGAGGACCATTCTATGGAACTGTGTTGATGACCTGACTAATTCACTGGTTCATTGGCCGGTCTGGTGGTTTTTTAATTCTATGCTTTGAACCATGCATTTGTAAACGTAGGGGAATTAAAATTTAGTAAAAGTCAAATAGTAAACGAATGACGAAAAATGAAAAGGAAAAATGAAGCAAGCATTTGCATTTCTTGGATTTAACTTGAATTCTTGATTCATATTCCTCTGGTTAAACTTCTGTTGTAGCATTCACAGAGAGAGTATGCTGTGAATATTTAGCGTACAAATATTCTATAATCAAAGATGCTGTATAGAAGAATGTTTGCGAAAGTCAAAATTTACCTTAGATTGTGCTCTAATTCTGTAGAAAAATAATATTTTATACAATGGATTGGTGCATATTTTTCAGGCGTAAGCCATTTCTGGTGGAAATATTTCACTTGATATTTTTGCAAAATGAGGCTTTGAAGCATGCATTTGTTTGTTAGAACATAGAGGGATTACAATTTAGTTATTGTCACATTAGTAAACGAGTGATGAGAAAAGGAAGGTTATTGAAGCAAGCATTTGCATTTCTTAGATGTAGCTTGAATTCTTGATTCATTGGCCTGTGGTTTAAGTTTTGTTGCAGCATTTAGAATCATATTAGGGGTATTTAGGTATCCATTTATTGGGTAAAACATCTTCTGTACTGGAAGATGATCTAGAAAAGAATGTCTGGGGGAAGTCAAAATTAAATTTAGAATGGCCTCGAATTCTCTTTAAAAAAAGGGAAAAAGAAGTAGAATTATGTTATGCATTGAACAGTGGCATATTTCTGACAAGAATTGGCTTATATTAACATATGAAAAGTTTACAATAACCTCCCACCAAGAAGATATCTCTTGTTTGTTGAAATTGTTCTGTCTCATCAATCAGCTACATCATGTGCATTTTGAAGAGATGGTGTATGAAGGTTCACGCAGTCTCATTCTAGATGCCATAATTATCAATGAAATGCTGCCTTGTTTGTGGAGAGGGAGAAAGTTAGCAAAAGTATCACTCTCAATGTGAGAATTAGAAGCTAGTTGTTGGTTCATACTATTTTTACTGCCGTAGAAATGAATGCTGCCTTGTTTGTAGAAATGATCTATAGCTGATTGGATTGTTGGAGTAAGGAGTGTGTTAAAATATGGAAGAAGCTATCTGGAAAATAACAAGTTACTATATAGAAAACAATGGCACCGAATTGCCATTACTTCATTTCATTTACCCTTCATTTAGTTACTTCACCAACCAAACACTAGTTGTGATATGTCAGGTTCACCAACCAGACGTGTGGTAGCGCTGCACGTTCCTCATGCTGAGGATGGGTAACCCAACCTCATGCCGAGATCTTTTCCTCACCTCTTCTTGCTTAGGCTAAAAATCAAGAATTAAGGTTCCAATTTTATTATTTTCCTTTAATTCACTCAGATGTGTTTGAGTAAAGATGATATGTTTAAGTAAATCAAAATCCTGTTTTTGTGAGTAGTTTAAAAATGATATGTTTAAGTGGAGCAAAATCCTGTTTTCTTTATCATCCATTCCCCCCCTGAATCCTTCTAAATCTTTGACTCTCTTCCCGCTATGCACTTATTTTGGCTTATTTGTGTGATACTGTTATTTTGTGAGGATTTATTGGTGAGATGAATATCTAAAACGGTAAGCCATGCCTCAATTTTTTTCTGTTCCTAGTTATGTCACTAAACAAAGAAATAATGATGATAGATTCACAAAGGTTTTTATTTTTGTTGTTTGTGATGCATACTGCAGGGCTAAAAGATTCCCTATAAAAGTAGAAAGCAAGGGAGCTGTACTATACAATGGGAGCAAAACTTTATATATTTATCTCGAAACCTCCTGGGAGAAGGAATCATGGTGCAAAGCTCTTCGTTTTGCTGCAAATCTTGAGGAAGAGAAAACGAACTGGTTCAACAGGTTACAGGAGGAGTTCCAACATTATCTCCGATCTCTGGCTGAAGGATATCCTTCTCTCATAAAGCCATATTCAGGTAACCAAATTGGGTCTCTGGAAAGGATTACGAGAGTTGATGTTCCATCATCAAAAGTACGACAATTGTGGAAAAAGCTTTCCAAAAAAGCTGCTAAGACTACGGTGGAATCTAAGTCGGTCTCTTCTTCAATATCACACCAGGGAGAACATATGTTTGTTGAGAAGTCTCGGTCTTCTCAGGATTGCATTCCAGTCCCCTCTTCTGGAAGTAATGAAATGATAGCGAATGCATCATCAAATGAGACCGCAAATGATAACTCAGTTTCTTCAACAAATAGAACATCTCTATTGGGAAGTCAAGAACAGGTCTCAGAACTTCCTGGGGTTGATCCTGATGCGAAGTATAACATTGACGATGGTACACTCTGCTGGAATTTGTTGATAGCACGGCTGTTTTTTGATGCAAAGAGTAATGTGGACCTAAAAGAAGCTTTAAAAACACGGATTCAGGTTTGCTCATTCAATACATTGTCAGCTTGCATTATTGTTTTCTTTTGGCTATGATGTCCTTGAATTATGCTATGTCAATAAGTTTCTACTTTTTGCTTTACACTTCTAAATATAGTGTGTGACAATCAATATTTCTCAACTGAGTGAAGTTTAGAAAACATCCCGGATGGTAGGGGAGGGGAAAAAAAACCTACCAGATGGATGTGGAAGCATACTGTAGCACATACTTATTTGGAATATATCCATATCCACCCAATTTTACCCTAATCTCTACATAAACATTGATGCCCTTGTACCATTTGATGCTCTCCTTTATTTGACATGATAGTTTTTGATTCATTTTTTGCTTTATTTGTTTTTGATTTCTCCATTCATCTTTATCACTTTTTTAATATATATTTCTCATTTTTGTTACCCTCTCATTCTATTCCACTTCTTGAAATCATAATCAATAAAAATTAAATAAATTATAAATAAAAAGGCAAGAAAGGTAATTAAATAGAGGGAAAATGGTTTTTATTTGGCTTTTCTGTGGTTGCTTCCACCTCTCCCTGGCTTGAGGGCCTATGGAGTCATGGCTGGGCAATAAAACCGTAGCCACATCTGTGATCGTGGTGTCACAATATTGGGTTATTGCAAGAAAAAGTTTATACGCCGCACTTGTTATGGAGGTCGTGGTGTATCTTTTTTTGTTGTAATAATTCTAGCAAATATGGTAAAATAAATATTGGTAAATATCTGTATTGTTAAAAAAATATTGGTAAATATGTGTATTGTTCTGGCTAGTGATGGCCCCAGACTTTTGGCTCTATGCTATCGCCTCTGCATAAATGTAGTAATACATCAATCATTAAACATATTATATATATTTTTATTTACTTTCCAATATTTTTATATGAACTGTGAGTTTCATTACTGACAGTATGAAATACTGGAGTACATATTTCTTTGCAGAAGTCATAAAAAAAAATATTTTTATTGATTATTATTTTTTAATTCAATAGCTTACTTTTAATAAAATTAGGCTAATCTAAACCTTTTAGTATAGTGACTAAAATAATTAGCTTGGTTTTGTATTCATAAACAAAAAGCTTAAGCAAGTTGTCAAACAATAACATTGTAACAATATAAAATATTTAGTACCTCCAAAATCAATATATTCACTAGGATTTTGCTTTAAACATTTTAGATAATAAAACTGATAATTAAGATATCTGTATTTGATTATGACAATAGAAAAATTTTAAAATATTTAGAACTATGAAATCAACGCATTTAGCATAATTCTAATTTTAAAATTTTAAGTAATATTATCAATAATTGAGGTATCTATGTTTAGCTAGCTAATTACTATCCATGCTAAATGACTAGGATAAAAAATAAATATAAATTAATTAGCAAAGAAATATAATCTAGATGTTTTATCTAATAATATCTAACCTATGACCTAACTAATTCACACGCATTAATGATCTTGGGACTTGTATTTTTATTTTATTTTATTTTTACATCAAGTGCACTGTATGGTGGCAAAGTGATAATATAGGTGGTGAGCACTCTTTTGTAGTGAAAGAATAGAAATGCTGTGCATAATGGGAATCGAATACTTGTTCTTACTCTTAGTAGAGGAGTGGTGTATTACTGCAGCTGCTGAATATTTTGGAATTAGTTACCAAGAATATTGTATATAATCCAGTAAGCCCCATTATGTCACATGACACCATAGGGAAACCTTGGCTCTGCCCCTAGTACCTTCCCGGTGTCACTTATCTTAGATTTTGTGTACCTATTGGCTAATATTTGAACTTCATGGTAATAGCAGAAGACAACAGAATGCTTATATACTTTAGAAGGAATGCTTATATGCTTTAGGAGGAAGGAGGTGGTGGAGTGAATTTCTCAAATATCTAAGTGCATTTCTAAGCTTTTCTTGTATTTTTCTTTGTCAAAGTTAAAAGTGACACCTGATTATAATATGCACTATTGTATTTGGTATGTACATAAATTATAAACAAAGCTGCTTAGGTGGTGTTTGAATAAGAGTTTTGGTCTCAAAACACAAATTTTCAAAATTTATACTAATTTTAGTTATTTACATTCCGAAAGTTGACATAGCCAACACCAGTGGCTTTCCTAAACGCGGTTTTATTCTCACTTGATTGGACACACCCCAGTGACCCCACTCAATGCTTTTAGGAACTCTGAACTCTCTCAAGCTTGTTAATATTAACAAGCCTGAACCTGGCAGTAGGCTATTTGACTTGGGTTTGGACTCAATGGTGGTCTTAATACTTTTTTTTGGGAATAGTGTCTACTTACTACTCTCTTGGAAGTGTTTAAACAGTGTCACATCAGTACCAAATAGCTTCAGTTGGCCCATTTTCCCTCAGTTCTTTTTTCTTTTCCCTGTGTAGATTTAAATGGTTTAAGCACCTTGTCCCTTCTCCTCCATTCACGATGTATATTATTTTTGTACAAAGGTGTTAGTAGTCTTATCATCAGAAACACTTGCAAATATGGACGAGGTTTCTGTATGTATTTTACTATTGTTCTAATTGTTTTCTTTGGTTGAATTTCTCTTTTACATTAGGGCTCTATTGCTGAAATTTTAGATGACTGCTTTGTTTTCCTAGATTCTTTTCTGATTTCACACCCACTTTTTATATGCCAGAGGCTGCTCTCAAACATGAGAACCCCCAGTTTCATTGGTGAAGTGACATGCACTGATGTAGATTCTGGTCATCTTCCACCATACATCCATGGGATGAGAGCTATTCCAACAGACATGACCGACTTCTGGGCTTTGGAATTGGACATTGAATATTCTGGTGGTGCGGCCTTGCACATGGAAGCCAGACTTGAAGAGTTAGATGTGAAAAGCAATGCTGTAGTAGATACTGAGGGAAGCTCTTTCGAGGGGGTAACAACAAGTCTTCTAGAGGGGATTGAGCACTTGGAAGAAGACTTGAAGCTCTCTGGTGAATCAAATAATCCCTTAGACCAACATGATGGTAAGTAATAAAAAGTAAGAAACACAGAAATCAGTTTCCCATTGCTGCTCGTTTGCATTCATGTACAATTGAGATTGAAAGTCCATCCATACTGGCAGAAAATCTAATGAAGAAATACTTTTCATACTTTCCTGGTCTTTAAAAATATCCTTTGGTTTCCAAAGGTGTTCTATTAGATAGTGAAAGGTTGAATTTAGTACGATGAAAGGTCATTAGCTTGCTTTCTTGCTTTTTTTGTTTTTTTACTCCATAGGCACGAGTCCCATCTCTGTAATATCCAGTGTTAGGGTATTTTGCATTCTTGTTAAACAAAATGGTAAAAGATAAAGGTACAACCCAATATAAATCATCTCTTAACGAGTCCTTGGGAGGTTATGATGTAGAAAGCAGATACTGTTTGGGAAAGACACACAGGGAATACTGCCTGAGGGTGGGATTCAAACATGTGACCTTTAAGCACCCAGGCCCCTTAGTATCAACCACTAGACTACCACCTCTCTGGTGCATTCATGGTACACTATTAGGAGCAATTTGGTGAGTTGTACTTTTAAGTAGTTTTTAATCTGTTAATTGCTTTTCTTAGGAGGATGTTATGTTCTGCTGTATGTCATTCCTAGCTTAGTTATTGATTTATATCCATGGTAAGAGAGAAATGAAGTCACATTTTTGGCTTGGTCATTCTTTCTGCAGATAGGAGTAGAAGCTCCAAGAGCAGCACAGGTACAACTGCTGGATCTAGGTGGAAGTCTATTTTAAGTTCTGTAGCCAAACAGTTTTCGCAGGTTTGTGAGAAAGCAACCTCTTTTTTATGTAGGACTGTATTTTGATGGTACAATTTATATATTTATTTATTTATTTTTTCTAGTGTCTGTTCTTTTCTAAAATCTTTGGTGTTTGTATGTTCTTAATGAGAAAGTATACATGGTAATCTTTGAAGGTGATATATTGCGTGTTTCATGCATTCCCCTATGGTCATCCCTTATTTGCTCTCCATTTCTCCTTTTGGCAATATTTCTCTGTATTGGAGTTTAACTCATAATAGTCAACCAGAATTTATATATGTAATAATTGCTATATGCAATGAAACTAGTTTTATTCTGGTGTATTCATCGTTATCAAATATACTATAAATAACTATAAAGTAAAAGTATTAATAGACAATTAAATCAAGCAATAAACTTGCGGTCATGATTGCAGTTGCAGTCATGGTATTGGAGTGTCGCAAATGATATTTTATATGTCACGGTTGTTGCAGCGTGTTTTATTTTTTTTTTCCACAACAAATATTAGTAAATGTCATTAAATATTGGCATATATCGGTAAATATTAGCCGATAACCGATATAATGCTGATAAATACATGAAATTCTAAAACCGTCGCATATCGGCTGACCCAAAATATAATAAATATTGGCTAATATTGTGTATCGGGACTGATATTTAATTGTATGAATTAAATCTAATCATTCATATTTATAATTAAGAATACAAAAGGAAAATGTTTTCAAAATTATAAATTTTCAAATATTTTTTTGAATACAACGTTCGTCATGGAGTGCATTCATCATTTTCATTGTGGTGTTGTACTACATGAAATAAAACATATGATTATATGATTAGGTGTTCCGAAGGAATGGGGTGCCTTGATTATCTGCCAAGTTAATTAAACAGTAGAATACATTTGATGTCGTTCTCACTACACATGGTTGAATATTTCCTTGCATAAAATAGAAAGAGTATTTTGGACTTTGAACATTGTAATTCTTACAAAGTCTGTCTTCGTACCATCTTTTGATGAGTCAAAATTTGAGATGATGGGTTATCAATGTATATATCACATGAGAGATGACAATACTTGAAAGATATGTATGGATTTTGATAAAAGTTTTGTATTTCTATTAACCATATAATAAACTTATTTTATCCCAACATACCCAATTGTATACCCAGTTTCATATGGTATCGTGATAAAACCTTTATTTCAAGAGCAGAGGAACACCATTATATTTTGATTGAAACGGTAAAAATATATATTGATCAAAGGATTGTTACATATTTTATCCAGACATACCAAGGTATACCTATCATATACATAAGACTTTATACACAGAGGCCCACCATTATACCACCTACATAATCAGTACATCCAGCCTAATCAACGGCCAGTCCCTTGCAAAAGAACAATACATGGTCCGAGGGTTTCATTTTTGAACCTTAGCAAAAATCAATGCATTTAATTATCCACTCATATTTTGTTCAATAACATCAAGTCCCCATTTTCCAGCAGCAATAGATCAAGAGCTGACTGCATCAACAGCAATAGACTAAAGCACTCTGCATTGAAGAAAAATTACAGAAAAAGAAAACTCACAACAGCAACACAAGTCAGAATCACACAGCGACTGCCACATAGGTAATTCATCACCACCATAGAAGCAGCCACCTATGTCGAAGCAATAAGATGACATGCAATACAACAGCAGTAGTAGACAGTGGTGGGGCAGGGCATTAGTATTTTCCTTCAATTATACTACACATAATAAAAGACCACAATTGATTGACAAAAAACTGATCATATTTTAATCACAAAACATTAAATCAAGCATCATTTTCTGGCTGCTACCATAACCAGTATAACACTAATAGTATGATAGAGGATAGGAGAAATCTAGAAATTGGTGACTAAGTAGATGTAAACATGCCTACCTGCTGTTATATGCCACATACAGAACAATCAAATTTTAGGATTTAATATATAAAAAAGGGGAAAGAAACTTTTCACAAACTCGTGGAAGTGAGGAAATATTCAAATAGATAATATTCGTGCAAATCCTAATTCTTAACCTTTAGCTAAGCATCAACTCAACCAACTACTGCAGCCAGCAATATCAAACTGAAATTATTGCTGGTATCGAGTTTCCAATATCCTTGATTTTATAGTCCTCTTCACAATATTCATCTTCACCTTTATCAGCTACCTGCATTCCAGTAGAACTGTTATTGAGTTATTCTAATGCAGTATTTCATAATTGACTAGAGAGCTGATAGTTTTCAGCATGTAGAGAAAAATTTATACAAGTGAAACAATCAAAATTCAATTTTCAATACCCGACAATTTCAGTTTACCACAAAAATTAAACAACTTTCTACGTGTCTACTTCTAGTTAGGAGCTCTAAGAGTACTCCCGAAGAAAATTCAAGTGAAGTATTATGGGAAGAACGAAAGGGTGTGCAGAAAGTACAATTTAGTCAGAAGCGTCCTACGAACTTCACCAGCCACATGTAGGTGTGCTCTTATACAGCTCTTATACAACTCTTATACTAATTTCTTTGATTTATTATCAACTATCCACAGTAAAAATTTGCTGATTCGTTGACAGTATACTCCTATTGAAGTTGAACTTAAATGAATTGAATTATAATAATAAGCTTCAAATGTAATCTATATCACATGGAATCAAATGTTGATTGCAGATGAGTGGTTGTCATTGTCGTTGAATACTAAATTCTTGCTTTATGTTAATGACTTAAAAATCAGGTCTAATTTGTATGATGCCTTTGTTTAGGGTAATTATCGTCACAATAGACAGGTAATGTCAGAGCAAAAAAGGGGTACCTGGAGAGGAAGAGAGCACTGGTAGCCTGATATTTTCTTCCTTGTGTTTTCTTTATATTTTTTTTGTCCTTACAACTAAGTAAGGCTTTAAATCTACTTATAATCATGCAGAAAGCACCCAGATATTAAGAACCTTAAGAGCATCCAAATTTATTCATCCAATGTATATATAAATGTATCAACTGTGTTTCTCTGTACTTTTTCTATTTAATAAGCCAAAGAATACTTTCTCTATACTTCCCATCATTGTAAATAAGACTGGAATGCTGTGCTCTCTCTCTCCCTCTTTTTCCCTTTATATACGTACATACATACATACCTATATATTGAAAAACATTTATAATCTGCTTGACATAAAAAGCGCACACTTGATTGACATAAAACCAATCAAATTCTAATCATAAAATAGTAAATCAAACATGGAAAATGTGAACACATCATTTTCTGCCCAATAAAACCTAACATCACCCTCCTAGAAATCACACCCATAATCATCAATTTTTTTCCTGTACACCCAAAACTACTAAACTCCAATTTATAAACCCAACAAGTTCAGTTACCACAAACAAAATAACTTTCTACTTGCCAAGAAAAAAAATGAAATAACTTCCCATATTTAAATTAAATATTCCAAAATATTATTCAATATTACCTTAATCATCTTAACCATATACAAAGTCTAATTTTTCTCTTCAAAACTGAAATCGCACACCAAGAAAAATCTGTAATTGGGGCAAGGTAAATAAAGAGTAAAATTTAGTCAGCTTAAAGCATGCTACATACTTCATGATTTAAAGTGAATAAATTATTGTCCAAGTAGCTTTTAGGAAAATTCTTCACAAAATTTGGGATGGCCACATAGTTGAGGTATCTCTGCAGATACTTGCATATACATGATAAAACATATAGTCAATAGGTAAAAGAAGACAAAAATATTATATAAAGATATACAAATGACTGTTTCACCCAGAGTACCTATAATTTATTTGATTCATTATCAAACTATCCGAAGTAAAAAGTTGCTGATTTGTTTCCAAGATTCATCTGTTGAAGTTGAACTCCTCCGCGGCATGATAACTCAATTTCTGTAACAATTTTTACACAACATCAGTTTTTATGACGATTGAGAAACCATAAGAAAATGGAGGGATTGAATCAATTGAAGTAGCCAAAAAATAAATAAATTGAAGGATGACTGATGGCTGGTTTTGATCTGCAGTTTCTTGGTATAGTACATGTAAATCATTGTCGTATGTCTGACAAGAGTTGCCAATAATATGAATAGCTTGCTAAGGATCACCGTGCCTCTTTGTCAGATACATAGCTCGTCTCTGCACTCTTTTAGGTTTTGCTTTGTTTCTCCCTCAGAAGATGACAACAAAGCCCTGGCTATGTTGCACAGCCTTTCAGACTAACTGTTTTGCAAGATTTGAAGCTTTCAAACTAACTGTTGTGCAGAAAAACCAACTTAAAGTCTGGTTACCACAACCTTTCAAACTAACTATATAGCAAGATTTGAAGCTAGACTTGGTTTAAACACTGGTTAGAAGTAATGAAACAGAAATATCGAGACAAAGGATTATGAAATGGGAACAAAAATAAAATTTTAATAATTAAATATCACCATGTCAAGTTACCAAAATAATAATAATAAACAATGGCTAATGTACGATCAAGAGCATAACAAACCACTCTAATATTTATGTGAATTAAACTATGAAAAAACAAAACAGAGGTTGTCCTAAGCTTGTATATCAAATGAATTGGCTAGCCCATCAATTAATGGTGTCTCAATCATCTGGAAGTATCAAATTCATGCCTGCAAATAAAGATATACCTGCTATTCCAAACTTGGACTGCCATCAACTAATCTCAAAAACCAGAAAACAGACCATGTTTTGGCAACTACTACATCAAAAAATTCCTCAATTTCTTATGCAAAAATTACTTCATAATAAAAGAATCCTTTCATATTCCTAATTCTTGGAGGATTAGATGTGGCCAAAAAATAAAATGAAAATTAAATAGCCAACTCCTATAATTGGCTAATAGGCGTCTGCACAGTAAATGAGAACACAGGGAAAAAAAAAAAACCTCCAACATATTTCAATTACTCCTGATTCTACCATGGTGTCTGACCTTAGTACCTAATTTATTTCAATTTCATCTTCCACTGCTCGACTTGGTCCTCTCTGTTAGCGAAGGTATAGCCAAACTAGTCATTGCTGTTACTGCTTTTCTGACAATATAACTGGTCACCTTTGCTTCAGTTGTCACTCAGCACCCTTGTGGTCGCCACTCAGCGCTCATTGCTATGCATCAGTAGCAACAACCGATTTCCTTTCCCTGATGCCATTTCTTTTCTGGTTGTCTGGTCATCTTCCACCACTGGAGTTCTAATCATGAGCTGTCGAAGTTGTCCACAATGCCGGAATCCTAATTGCAATCCGTTGCAGTTGTCTATGGCACTATTTTAATTTTTGATTTGTGTTGGCTGCAGTTAGTTTCTTCTCCCTTCAACTGATCTGAGAAGTGAAATGAACCTTGACACTCAATACTGAATAATGTTAACCTTGGCTTATGCAGTGTGCGTTGAAAAAGCTTTCAACATACTGCTGAGGCACATGGGTCAGGAAAGTGTGCTGTGGAAGTTTTGTACAAATAGGCAGGAGTAAGATTTGATGTTACCAAGGAGGTGTTTAGTTGTTATTTTTATTGCATCTTTTTCTTTAGTTTTTTCATTTACTTTTTTAATTAGCTGATAAGGATATTTTTGGTTGGGAAATACATGATGCAAGGAAATCATATAGTGATAACTTGTCAGGGAGTTATAACTCAACTTTCATGATCCCCGAAAGTTTGCCAAGTTAAGCTGAACATAAAAGATAATTGTTTTGGCTATATAGCAACGCAACATGGTGACTCATTCTTTGTGTTTCTGTTTGTTTATTGAGTCGGGAAATATCTTGATGGAGGGTTGACCAGCCTATAGGCGTCCTGCATTGGGAAGAATAAGTCCTCATAGCTGTACCTGAAAGGGCAAATTAGCTGAAGGAAACTAATGGAATGCTTAAGGAGGTCCTCTAATGCATCTGATATTGGGGAGGGGGAAAAAAAAGTAAGAGGGAAGCGAGACTCCAACAGGGCACTTTCTATTAAAAATACAATTGCCAGGTTGAATGCTTGGAAAGTGTCGCGGAAAACATTTTGTGTACTTGCTGGAACTATGTTGCTATTCTTTCTTTATAAGATTGATCAGCTGTGGTTTACTTGGTTGGTAGTTTAGGAAATTATTGTCATTTTTTTTTCTGTGCCTTATTCCATTAGTAGTTATTGAATTGATAAATTATAAGTTACTTTAAATTGAAGGTGCCCTTCACATTGGGTATAAGGGTAGCATCACTCAGAGGAACCTTGCAGCTACGCATAAAGCCTCCACCTTCTGATCAGCTGTGGTTTGGTTTCACATCTATGCCTGATATCAACTTTCACCTGGAACCTTTTGTTGGCGAACACAAAGTCACAAGTGGACATATCGCTCTATTTCTGGTCAATCGATTTAAGGTCAGATTATCATGTCTAGTTTAAACTTGTTCTTGTTCCCCCCTCCCCCAAACAAATAAAGAAGTTGAGAGAATACAAAGTGACAGGTGGACATGCCACTATATTTCCAGTCGCCTGATTTAAGGTCAAATTATCTTTTCTAATATAAACTTTTTCATGCCCCCCTCCTTCCCCCAAATGAAAGAATTGGAAAGAATACTCTACAATTTGCTAGGTTTTTATTTATTTATTGCTTTGGATGTGGTTTGTTGTGATGTTCGTGTATGCGTTCATAAACATGTGGCTGCAAAAGTTGTTTTCCCTTCTTTTGTTGTTTGGAATTAAACATCGTAACAAGAGAAACTATGATGAAAAGAGGGGAACATGAGTGATGGGAGAATTGACATAGCATGTAAATAATTTTTTGGTTTAAATGGTTCACTGCCCAGCCAAGAATAGGAAACAATTCAGGTCCTACAACAGCAGCCACTACTGCACTTTTCTGGGAAGATCTGGGCATGCATGGTAGCCCAAAAAATATCCAAGGCAGTAGCAGCAAGTACAAGCATAAGAGGGGACATACCTCTTTTGGAAGAAAAGAAAGCTATAATCAGGCCATGATAGAACTTTAGGCCTACTATAGAAAAGTTATTTTCTTCTTTATGCTTTTTATAATATTTTTAGCCTTTAGCCTAAAAGATACTTTTGCTTTTTAATGATGTTTTTAGCTTAGCTTAAATTATTAACTTGTAAGGAACATCCCAGTTCAGTCATTAGGAAGGTTCCAAATAGTTCTGAATTTTCTGTTCCAGCTTCACAAAGTCCACTTTAGTTTTGGTTAGGATTAAACTAGTTAAAGTTAGTCTTTTGACAACTAACTAGTTTGATTAAATAATCAAACCAGTTCTGTTCTATTTAGTGGGTTGTATTGCAACTAAATGAGATCTAACACTCATCTATAAGTGTTGGGTTCACACTTGAATGAAGGACAACTCAGAATTTGGTTATCTTATTTCTCTTTATAAAAATCAATCCCCTTTTACTCTAGTGCATAAGTTTGAAGTTTGAATCTTAAAACCTTACAAGATTTATCATAGGTATTGAATTTGAAACCTTGGGTGATTCTTATTAGTATATGATCCAAGGGGATATTGAGGATCATGTTCAATCCCTTTTCTTCACTCTCTTCTTTGCATTCTTATTCGGTTATTCCCCATTGATAACTACCCTCCTAACTTGACCCAATTTGTAGTGGCATATGCATCAGATTACCTTCTTCTCCTTGCTTTTTGGTCCCTTGATTCCATAGGATGAATAGCAAGTTGCCTAGGAAAATCTCTGGGAGTTGATGTTGTTGTCGTCAACCGTGGTCACATTTCTTTTGCAATGGTTCTGGTCGAGGTTGATATGCATAGGCCTCTACCACACACAATCTCTATTGCGAATCCAGAAAGGAATATCTCTAACCAAGATGGTTCATTATGAATGTAAATCACATCACTGCACCATTTGGCCACACTGATGCTTTATGTAACGATGGGGGAAGATCATAGCAATATTCTGAGCCCAACCTTACCAAACAGAAGTGGGTTAAGGTGGGTGCTAAACCTGCCATTCCTGCTTCAGCCATAGATTCTAGTACCACCTCTCCACAACAAGTTTCTAGTTCCGAGACACAGGTAACCCCTATAACCACTTCCTTTGAACATGCATGTATTGTCTCACCACTTGTTAAGCATAACTGTTTGTGGAAACTACTCAGCATTGTCCAATGATATGCACTCCAATGAAATTCCATGTCTTTCTCAGCCTATAGTCCAAATGAGTGTCTTGAGGGAGATTCAGTTCTACAGAGACCAGCAACACCCTGTACTGTCACCGTTGTTTTCCCGCTCTGAATTTCTTTTGTAATTGTTTCCAATCCACTTGCATTGATTCAGCTTCTCCTGCATCTCGATAATCAAGTCTGCACAGTCAAGCTCCAAGAGCAAAAAATCTTCAATCACCTCAATTCTCTGGTGGATCACCTGGAGTCTTTTGTTGCATGGAAACAGTAGACCACCACCGTTTTGCACCCCAAATATTGCAGGGATTAAAAAGTTGTCGGGTATTCATGTTTTTTTGCCCCTTAAGATATAGTATTTGGGCCTACTTTGGAATATATATTACTGGTCTAAATTGTAGAATAGATCTATTATAATATTGTTTTCTTAAGTTATTATGTATTTATACATCTATAAAATTATTATATACATAATTTTAATATATATATATATATATATTCTTCTTTGTTTTTTTTCCCTGTTTCTCAAGATTCTTGTGTCCTAACTCTTTAAGAATCACCATATCACCGTGCTTTCATCTCTCCATCGCTGTCCCTGATTGACACTGAAGTCCCTGATACATTCCTCTGGTTTGAAGCCCGTTAACACCTCATCCAAAGCTGTTATGGTAGCGGGTAGTTGCATCTTCTTCACCACCTCATTGCCTATAAAGTTATCCTCACAGGCAATCAGGACGACCGCAGTTTCTGTCCTAATGGCTCCCCTCTCGTTCATGGTACAAGAGGCTGTGAAGCCTACTACAAAGTTCAGGAAAGCTCAACTTGCCCTTTAATCTCTTTAACTTCTTCAAACTCCTCTAGCATCTTATTTTCTTCATTGCAAGGCCCAATCGACTGATCGAGTCATTTAGAATGGGAGATTATAGTTTGCAAATCTTACACGCATGGACTAGGACAATCTTCTCCTCGTAATGAAAATAGAGCTCCTCTCCCTCCTCTCCAGCTCAGAATCAGTGAATTTTCAGTAACCGGAGGTTCACTGTTCATTGGAACTGGTACTAGTTGTCAAAACTCCACTCTCCGATAGATTGAAGGGAGATTTTGAGTCAATTGAATTGACCTAGAGTAGCCCTCTTGACCCGATTTGAGCCATTACCCGTTTGGCTTACCTGGCCTGATTGGATTACCAACTTCTTGTCTTCTACCATCTGAGCTCCTTTGATTATTCCAGGTTGTGTCCTGGGCTGCATTGAACCTCAGCCCAGATGGCTCCCTTGAGCCTGTTTAAAAATGTGCTTTCAAGCACCTCCGCTGGCAGTCTTCCATGAATGCAGCTGCCAACAATTTGAACATATCCACAAACTCCTCCACTGTTGGAGTTTGTTGCACGAGTAAGAATTTCTCACGTTTGGGGCCTTCATGCTGGCAGAGAAATTTGGGTTGGAACATCTCATTGTGTCTGTTCCAAGTTGCAAGTCTTTGGACCTCAGACCATTGGAACCATGATAATGTCTTGCCTTCCATAGCCACCATCACCAATTTAAACTTCTCAGCATGAATCATATGTTTCAGTGTGAAAAAACTCAGATTTGAAACCTCCACCCTTTCAGGTTTGTTCTGTTGAAAACTAACTCAAGTTGCCTTGCTGGCCTGTACTCTTGATGGTGTTACATCGTTTCTCCATCATAATTCTTTGGGTCAGACCCCATGGGTGTAAGTGGTTCAACCACCTCACTAATTTTCTACAGGTTGCAGTCCCGTTAGTCCACTTTACCAATATGAACGCCAAACATTGACAGAACCTTTCCCTTACCCTCCATGGAACGTAGCCTTCTTCCAATGTTGGTAAGTGTTGGTGTCATTTCACACATCTACTGTTAATCCGAACCATGTAATCTCCTCTGCCACTCTTCTTGGACAATCGCCAACTTCTCTAGTGCTCACCTTTTCTGCCATTTGTCTACTTTTTAATTTCTGTGATACCAATATGATAGGATATCAGCTCCCTAGTCTCTTCAATCAAAGAAACAAGATCATAAAAGTGAAAGATAACGAGAGAAATGAGAGGAAGAGGTTGAAGTAACATTGACTGAATGGCCTCTGAGGAATACACCTTCGGGGATAGGGACTTCTCTACCTCAACAACAGTAAAATGGCCTAGTCTCCCTCTCTAATCCCCTCCTTTTGTTTTATCAACATAATCGTCTACTAAGGATGCTCCTAACAAGCTAAATATTCCTTTTTTACCTCAGCACCTATTCAGCGAATAACATCTTCCACAAAATTAACAATTCTTTGTTGTTGTCCTGATCAAAGATCAGCCCTATTTCCCATCCCTACACAAGTGTATTTGATTATGAGCTTATTACATATCGGCCTATATTTTATTGCATTCCTAAGACATAATCAGGCCTTTGTAATGATGCACTAGACATTTTCCTCAGGCATTAGAATTAGTCTTTTGATATGGGAATTCAATTGTAATGCATAAATTTTCCCATCTCTTGAAAGATGAATTATGTATACAAATGAATAAATAATAATAACATTACTTCTAGTAAACTCAATCTGCTGAATCTACCTCTGGTACCTATGTAACAACCCCAAAATGCACTATTGAAAATTTTGTTTTATTTAAAATTTAGCGGAAACAAAAATAAAAAATCATGAATTTTGGGGATATTACCGCCACATTTAGTACTAGACCGATTTTCTCCTATCGTTCTAGTACTAAGTGCTAACACTAAAAGAATAAAATACATTTTGCTTGAATTCAAACTTTATTTAAATCAGAGTAGCGCAAATAGTTTCATTACAATAATAGAACCCACCAATGGTGGTTACAAGAATATAGATTACATTTAAACCAAAAATCAAAAGGTGAAAGAGTGAAACCCTAAGAGTTTTCGGATAATCCTTACGCTCTTTCCCATTGCCCACTTGAATAGCATTTGCAATAAACCTGTAAGGGACACTGCCTATTGAATAGGTAGGGGCTCACGAAGAGAACCCTTTAGTACTATGGTACTGAGTAACCCTTTTAAGCCAAATTGAAAAGCAGGTCCGCATGCAACACATCATGCATAAATAGTATAAAATGATAACATACAGACTAATACACCATTCAACACTGCATATACGACAAGAAATACATAACACAACATCCATATACTTAACAAGTCCATCGCATACTCAAGCAGGGACAAACACTGAAGCTAAACTCATGCCATATCAATAGATTATAACGTGAAATCAATACTTTTGGGCCTTAAGCCATTAATTAATCATTATTCAGTCATCATCTCTCGAATTATATCCATGTGAGTGCGGAAACCCCACTATTATAGTCGGTGGACTGGAAATATACAGGGCAACACATACCTGACCACTATTATTCGTCGGTGGATCGGTCTCTAAGGCTCCCTACACTTGGCCACTATTATTTGCCCGTGGACTGGTCTGACCCCGACTCACATAGTGTTCCACTATAAGTGATTAGTGTCTTCCCATACTTTATTAATATCTAACATTTGGTTTATTAAGCTCCGGATCCCACACTATTATAGCCGGCGGATTGGAAATATATAGGGCAGAACGCACCTGATCACTATTATTTATCGGTGGACCGGGTCTCTAGGGCATCTTGGACCTGGCCACTATTATTCGCCGGTGGACCGGTCTGGGCCCGGCTCAATAATCTTTCACTTTACGTAATTAGTACTTTATACATGTCTTATTCAACAGGTCCATTTATTCAATTTGAGGGAAGGGAAAAAGGTCACAAATCCATAGACACAAAGATATACTGGCTATAGAATCAAGCATTATGTATTAAGGATCATGGCATACACAAAACCCTAACACGTAATTCAAACATATCTAACACACATTTCCATGTACACTTACAAATCAGGCACCTCTTGCATAATTATGACATAGCACCATATCAAACCCTTTAATTATCCAGTCAACCCTAAGTCATGCCATGTTCTTGTGATACTCCCTACTTATGGAATACCCTTATCTTATTATTCAATGTTACTTGTGTCTTAATATGAAACTCTTCTAATCCATTGACGTGTTAAACACAAGTTACCGATTTATCCCCATCATCCTTACAAAATTACTAAAATGTCCCTTCTTTGTAGAACTTCTGAGTCACCACTTTTTATTTTCCAATTTACCATATTACCCTCCATGCTGCTGTTAACGACAAATTTTCTGCAAAAAGAAAATTGAAGAACAAAATATACTTTTATTGATTATTAATTATCGGATCGAATGTAGGTACAATCTCTGTATAAATCCGGTACAAGATTTAATATCCTCTGATTCAATCTCTTAGACAATTGATGGCGTTGTGGTTTGCGATGTTGAATTTTGGGCTCAACTTGTTCGGGGCTCGTCTTGAGTTTAATGAGCTTGATCCAAACCTGTTGATGAAAATTTAATTTACCTGGTAAAGAGGGCACGATTTGGTGGTGCTTGATCCCTTCGAACAGGTTTAATGATGTTGAAGTTACAACGCTTCAACGTTTTCGACTTTGACGATCTGGAAAGCTTCGTTCTTCGATCCTTGGATCTTACTTCTTCAATCTTCAGATCTTCGTTCTTCGGTCTTTGAGTCTTCGATCTTTAGCTTTAGAGTGCTTGGGAGCGTTCTCTCTATAAGCTCTTGATCTCGGGATTTTTTTTTCTAATGAGGAGGGGTGCCCTCTATTTATAGAGAAGAGGACCTCCTTGGCTTTTGGGCTTGGGCCCATCTTGCGTTTTAGACTTAAAAGTCATGCTTCATTTAACTTAATTTTATGAACTCGTAGCCCTTTGTGAAATAAATTAGACCCGTATTTAATTAAACTAAGCCCAATTGAAATATTTTGGCCCAATTTAATAAAATACGAACGGGACGTAAACAATTAAAATATTTTATTTTAACATATAAATCCCGAATAATTTTTAGGAATATTTAATTATCCCCAATTTAAGTTGATTGACCATATAACAATCAAATATTATTTTTCTTGTTGTTATATATTTTTCCGGTGTCAACAGCTGCTTAATTACCAAATTGCCCCCTACGTGTGTTAGATTATCAAAGTATCCTCCATACTTATTAAACCATCAACTTTACCCCTCATACTTGTTAATTTACCAATTTACCCTTCCGAGTGGTTAAATTACTGTATTACTCCTTTATACTTATCTAAATTACCAAATTACCCCTTAGGTTTCTTAGGTTACCAACTCACCATTAATACTTGTTACACTTGCCACATTGCCCATTTGGTTAATTAGATTACCAAATTGCCCTTCTTCATTATTATAATTACCATTTTACCCCGTTTACTTTACATAATTACCAAAATACCCTTCCTTTACACCAAATTACCATTTTATCCTTTTACTTTACATAATTACCAAAATACCTTTTGTTTATGCCAAGTTACCATTTTACCCTTTTATATTACATAATTACCAAAATACCCTTCCTTTACGCCAATTTACCATTTTACCCCTTTTACATTATATAATTACCATTTTACTTACAAGATTACTAGAATACGCTTCCTTCATACTGAATTACCATTTGACCCTTTTACTTTATTAAATTACCATTTCACCCATTTACTTTACAAAATTACCATAATACCCCTTTCCATAATATCTAATTCACCAAAATATTTTTTTACACCCAACAATTACCAAGTTATCCCTTTTCCATGTAAAATTATTAAAATGCCCTCCTTCCTTGTCCATTTACCATTCTATCCCCTTTACTCTTATAATTTATCATTTTGTCCTTATTATACTACTTTTACTAAAATACCCTCACTACATAAAATACTAATATTCATGCTCCATACCCATCATCCAAGTCCGCCAAGTGTTATTATTTTTCATAATACTCATTAGTACCTACCACACCCACTTACTTAGGCCACAACTTTAGCACAAGCAAATTTACCAAAATGCCCCTAGGGCTCATATTGACATTACTTAAGTACCAAATGACAACATTAGCATATCATATAACACATATGCACTTAAGATTGTTATTAACAACAAAAATCCTTCCTTACACATTTTTTCTAAACATGATACATAAATTAACATGCTTTCCTTTTTATCAATCAACACATGCAACTAAATACATTATACTTAACAACATATATTATGCATATAAACATATTAAAAATCCTAATGTGCCAGCATACGTATATCCATACATTTTAGTAAGGTATAACGGTTACCTTATTTCCCGCAAAAATCAAACCTTACTGGTACTCCGGTTAAAGGCTTAAACTTTGATTAGCAAAATTAATACCTAAACATAATACCAATACTTATCATATTAGAAGTAGAAAAACCAAAAGAATAAACCTTTATCAAAACTTAATTAAATACATACTATTATTAACCATATTTATATCTCAACAATTAACCCAAACAAGGTCCAAGTCATTGTAGAACTCACACTGCATGAGTAGCGTGAGCTACATGAAGAATAGAAAGGGGGAGAAGGGATCGAAGAGGGATGGAAGAAGGGAGGGGAGATGTTGGTTCGGTTAGGGTCTTGGGGGTTTGAAGGAGAGCTTGTGGAGGGGATTTAGGGTGGAGGCTGGGTGCGGGATGGAGTGGGGATGCAGGTGATGGATGATCGACAGCTAAAGGAGGCGGCGACGGCGGCGGCAGCTGCAGGAGAAGAAGGAAGGGAAAAGAAGAAGGAAAAGGAGGGGCTGCAGGGATGGGTTTTGGCCAAGGGAGTTAAGGGGGTGGTAGGGGAGGTTACAGGGAGTGAATTGGTGGCTTTGGTGGCAGCGGAAGAGGCGGAACGACGGCAGATGGTGGTGGTGTAGGGTGGAGGCCGAAAAGGGGGAAAGAAAAGGAAGAAGAAGAAGGGTGGTTGTAAGGGGCTTGTGAGGGTAGCTTGGTGGTGCAGGGAGGTAGTAGAGGGTGGCAGGAGGTGGTGCAGGCGGTTATTTGGGTGGTGGCAACGGCGGTCGAGGGTGACGGAGCAAAAACAGGGGAAGGAAAGAAGATGAGAAGAAAGGGAGAAGAAGGCTCGACCGGGAGGAGGGAGGCTGGAAAAAATGGGTAGAGAAGGGAGGTTAAGGATAGGAAAAGGAAGAGTGGGAGAGGGTAGGTATGGTCGGTTAGGTAGAGGTGCAGGAGGGTGGTACATAGGGTGGCAGGAAGAGGAAGAAGAAGAAGGAAAAATAGGACATGCAGGGAGGGGTTGCAAGGGCTTGTTTGGTTCAAAAAGGGGAAGAAAAGGACGGGGGAGAGAGGGAGAGTGAGAGCAGGGTTGCAGAGGGAGGTAGGTGGCAGTTGCAGGTGGCGTGCAGGTTGCCATGGCACACGAGGTCGACGTTCGAGGAAGGAAGGAAGAAGAAGAAGAAGAAGAAGAAGAAGAAGAAGAAAGGGGAAGAAGGCATGCCAGCCGGGAAAGGGAGAAAGAAGGGGGCGTGGGTCAGCTCGCACGCAAGGGAGAGGGGGAGAAAAGAAAAGAAAGACTAGGCTGGCCCAGCCCCAGGGCGGAAGGAAGGAAAGAAAAGAAAGAAGCGAGATGGGCTGAGGTGGACGGCATAGGGAAGGGAAAAGGAGAGGAGGAAGTGAGCCGGGCAGCGGCCCAGTGCAAGGAGGAAGGATTCACCGCAGGCCTGTCGGCCCAAAGGGAAAGAAAAAGGAAAAAAGTGGAAAAGGAGAAAAAGAAGAAAAAGGAGAAAGAAAAAGGAAAAAGGAAAATGGGAGAAATAAAATAAGATAATTTTTGGAATAATGGAATTTAATATTTTTGATAGATAAATTTATTTAATAATTTAATTTATTAAAATTTAATATATTGATTTAAAAAGATTAATTTTAGTAAAATATTGGTTTGGAAAATTATTTAAATAAAATGAGTATGATAAAATAACAAAATATTTATTTTAATCTATTAAATATTCATATCCATTTTTATATGCTAAAAAATCTACAAAATAATTAGCTTAAATAAATTTAAAAGTTAATTTATCCCAAATAAAGGCTATTTATTAAATTATAGATTTTTAAAATTTTTGGGGTATTACAACCTATCAATTGGTATCAAAGCTATTCGATCTTGGTTGAATGTGGAAAATTCATCTATGGATAGCTGTATTGCAAATGCCAATCGTATACTTAATATGATGGAACATGTGAATCAGCTGCTGGATCTAGTTTTGGCATCAAGAGGCATCAAACCACCACTGAGAGAGGAAGACAACAAGAAAAAGAACGATGAAGAACCATTTAAACGAAAAGATGAATTCATGACGAAGCCTGACTTCTCATCACCAATATTTACGGTGGTTATGACTGTAGAGACAGGTCAGCAAAGTTGCAAGCCATCATCTGATGCGACCTGAAGTTGTGCAATGATTTCTTGTTGAAGATTTCAGCTGGTTTTATGCAGGGATAATGAGAGGTTCTACTATAGAGAGAGAAGGTAATATGGGTTTTCAATTGAGATAAGGGGCATTGTTTTACTTTTATTGGATATATTGCTGATCCTTGGTAAGACACGGAGATATGTTGATTTTGACAGCTTGCATTATGAGAACACAGCAAAAAGAAAAAGAAATGAGAAAGGGGGAATTCATTATGCAAGAAATGCAGGAAGTGGAAAGTTACCCAGCAGCTTCGAAAAGTGTAGTGTTTGGCTTCTGTTATTAAAAAAGGGTTCCTGCTTTATTTTTTCTTTTCTATTTCTTTTGGCTTTTGTGCTTCTTTTAGGACTACATGTTTCTTTTTTAGAGTACCATTTTCCTCACCTTGGTGATAATGCGAGTTGGGGAGGGGAGTAATGTTAGGTTATTAGGATAAATAATTTTGCCGTAGTTAAGTCATCTTACTATAGTTAGTTATGAGTTACTTTGTTATATTTTATTTGCCTAGAAACTTTTAATTAATATTATGAATAGAGGATTGAGGGATAAGGAGAGGGGGGAGGAAACTTGGTGGGGAGTGTTTAGGAGAGTCTAGGCTCTCAAATACGTGAAATTGGGAGAGATCGGGCTTTAAAAAACCTGAATTATCTTTGTAAACTCACTACTTCTAGTTAACTTAATCTTTTTTTTGCTTAATCTATCTGCAATACCTATTAGATTGTAATGAAGACAATGACAAGACAATAAACACCTAGGGGAACCCTCAAATTAGCTTCCTACGGTAGGAATTTCAGCTGCTTTAGCATTCATTTTAACATATTTGTAATTTGGATGACCAAATTATTTTAACATAGTTATGTAAATTATTCAATCAAAATTTCAACTTGTTAGTATGATTACAGGTATTTTTTATCCTCATTATTGTCTTCACTATCGACCACATTGTAAGTTTAGAAGAGGCACAATTTTCAGCCTGTGTTACCAGTGTCCTATTCAACATAAACAATATTATCCAGCAAAAGTTCATCCAAAATACTCAACCCTCAACAAATATATTATATTGAAAACCAACCATGAAAGTCATATCACCAACTGGAAAAATAAAAGATTATGGTCTAGTTTACTTGTGGGGATAACTATTGAAAGTGTTTGTGGAGTTTGCAAATGAGATTAGAGAGGTATGTCTGTTTGTCCACACCTTGTCCAATATCTGTGCTGGTATTCAATCGTCTATACCTGCCCATTTGTCCATGTGAACCTACTACCTGTTGATGATGAGAATAGGAAGGTATGTCCCTTTGTCCATGCCTGGTCCAATATCTTCGTGGGTATTTAATCTTTGTTCTATATCTGTCCGCTTGTCCATGCAGAATGGATACTTTTGGATGATTGGACCAGGTATTCATATAGACTTGACAAATTGCTCTCCTTAGTTACTTGCTCTAGCCATTTCACATTTTTAGTTATCATGTATGAATTCTGTTTCATCTTTGATTTCCATGGATTAGCTCAATAGCTTTTAAGACACAATTGCTTGATTGTATTAGCTAAGTTGCAAGGCTTCGTTTAGATAGAGTAGTTTTAGGAGGAATTTTATGTTAAAAGGGAAAGCTTCCTTAGTTTAAATAATTTGTTTAGATAATGTAAAATAGAATTTACAAATGTCTTAATTCTTTTAAAATCCTTGGTTTAGAAATTATTTATTCAAATTCCTTATCTTTATTGTTCCCAACGACGAATTTATAGTTAAAAAAATTTAAATGTGAATCACTCTAAAAATCTCATCATTTTAAGTCCTTTCATTCCTAAAGTTCCTATCCAGCTGAAGGTGCAAATCAACTCGCACTACTAGACTATAATTTTCAAAGGTAAATGCAGTGATGATAAAAGAAAAAGGTAAAAAAATGAAAGAAAAGAAAACCAACACCCCACAAACTGTGTTGGGCCATCAAGTATATCTTTGGAAAGAAAAACGTTCAAATTCTCAATTGAGGGCTGTTGGATTTGTGATCAGATTGAAAAGGAACTACCATTAAAAAGGGATTTTTATTTTCTTCTTGCAGTTGCTTCTTTTTTGAATTAGTTCATTGATCAGCCAACTGAAACAGGTTACACGAAGTTAAATGAAATCTGAAAACACCAAGTTGCTCCTGTTTTGATGCCACTAAATGCTATCTTGCTACAGATTGTAAAATTGGTTGCATGATTCACCCCACTTTAATTAACCACTTTTGACTTAGTCTCTAACACCTTAATGTCAGCTATATATACCTATCGACAAGTATACCAGTCGCAAATAATATATGGTATAATGGGCATTGAATTATCATCCTACGGAGATTAATCAATAACTTAAAAACTCTAATAAATTAAATCAAGCTAGGGCTATCGAAATAAAATAAATTAGAGGTCATAAATAAATTAAATCAACCATATTCTTTATAATGATAGATTAATTGATTACTTAATTAATAGACTATTTTATATGTTTTATGCTATTGTTCTAGATTGTGTCTAATTAATAGACTGGTCACCTTTAATTAGCATTTATTAAGTTGAGAAAAGATGCGACAGTTGGTTCTTCACTTTGGGTTAAATAGCATAAATAAGAATTAAATGGGTTGTGAAAATAATTACATGATTTATATAATAATAGGGAAGGATAAATAATTAGTTGAACCTAAAGCATTGTTTTTTTATTTAAAGTCTTTGACTAGAGATAGCGGAACTTATAATTGGCAATATGACTACGTAAGTCGAGAAAGTGCGTCAGTTAAACATTCCTTTTCTTATCCAAAAATACCACACTTGTCATCAATAGTAATCTGCCAGGTACTTAGTCTATCCCTTGTTAATGCTGCTTCATAACACATCAACCAAATGATATTATCACATTGTATTTCAGTTGCACCTTGCTGCACTCCTTCAAATCTGTCAATAATCATCTAAGTCAAATTGCTTTACATGTGGCTTGACCTGAAGAAACATATTTAGCTTCTAATGATGATTACAGCTCTTTAAAGTTGACTCGACCCGAGATAACTGATAGAAACCAACCCAACTCATCCAAAACCCAACTCGACCCGATTCAATATCTTATTTATATATGATATAACTTGAGTAATTATGTATTAGAAATCCGTTCGGCCTCGATCTAACATCCAACTAATATCTGATATAATCTGAGAAATTGTAAACCCGAAATAGAGCCAACCCGATCCGATGCTTATGCGAAATCTAACATAACATAAAAATTATAAACTCAAAAATACCTAACTAGAGATTTTTAATACAATCATAATTTTTTTTAATATTGTTTTATAATATTTGCATGATCCACCTATGAGTAAAAGATAAAAAAAAATATATATATATACATAGTTTTACTAGACATACTCAGATGATCTAAAGTAGTAGGTTTATCATAGATTGGTAGCTTAAGTTAGCATCTCTATTATATAAAAAGACAATGTGTGTGTGTGTATATATATATAGATAAAGCCTAAGGGTTTCTTCTCATCAACTTATTTTTGCCAATGTATTGTGATTTGAAGTTAAATGAAAATTCTAATGAGTTATTATTACAACTTAATTATGATTATTGTCATAATATTTTTCTATTAGTATTATACTAATAAATTTTGGATATAGGATGAAAAAAATAGGTTCAAAGAAGACTTATGCATTAAGAGTATCTTGCACATATATCAACATTATTCCAAAGAAGGCTTAGGGAGCAATGAGCTCAAGGAAAGTCAACATATAACACATAGTGCCATATCATTAATTAAGCATCAATGGACTAAGATGAATTAATACAACATAGCCATGCTTTTCTCTATTTAAAAGCAATAAAACAATCACAATCCACGTTGAAGCAATATACATCTTTTAGATTGAAGAATATCTTACAATATCATTATCTGATATGATATGATGTAATGAGGATTAAAAAAGTTAATGTGTTATTGTTATTATTATTACCATGTATTTAATTGCTATTATTGTTGTTTTATAAATTTTGTCATTAGATTTGTATTATTATTGTTAAAATTTTGTCGATATGATGTGATCAATATGCTATCAATCGTCAATGTAAGCTCATATTATGTTAGAATTGAGTGAGATATGAATATGTCATAAAATTAAAATAATACTCAAACTCGATTTAATCTAGCTTATAATGGATATGAATTGCAATATATAGCTTAAAATAAACAAAGTAAATAATTCAATTGAAAAGATTTTTAAATTTGAAATGGACAAAACATTTCAAAGAGTCTGTGTCCAATATAATTAAATTCAAAGAATAAAATAAATTAAAATGACCAAATTTGAAATAATTTGACTTGATGCATATTAAAATGTAACTAAAAGTAAAATAATCTAAATTTATGTGAATTTGAGTCTATCAATTCTCTACCTGACCCGATCCGGTATTATAGAATTATCTAAGATTATCGGACTGCTAAACTATCCTAATCAAACTTGATGTAGTCTAATCTGATAAAATGACCTGAGTTTATCCGAAACCAATATTACTCGGTTATTGTAAGACGCAGACTAAATCTGACCCGACCTACGTAATTGCAAGCTCTAATGATGATAATGCCACTATTTCTTGTTTCTTTCAACACCATGAAACAACACCCTTCCACAATTGAAATTTCCTATGAAGCTTGCTTGGATTATCCGTGAGTCTAGAAATCACACACACAAAATGATAAGTCTCGTCTTTGTGTGAGGATAATAATTTATTCCACCAGCTAAACATTAATAATACATCACATTACCACTATCATATCCATCATCTTGAGGCAACTTCTCATTCATAGGAGTAGCTAATGTCTTATAGTTGGCCATACTGAACCTCTATATTGGGAGATAAAAATCCTATATATTGACTGGTTCACTTCAAGACTAAGAAAATAGTTAAGTAAAACTCAAACCAGACGTATCAAAGGCTTTATTCATGCCTGCCTCAAAATCTGTCAGCAACGCTCCGGAGTTGCCAAAGTAGATAATGTCATCAACATAGAAACAAACCACAAGAATTTCATTGTCACCCTTCTTCTTAATGCATAAAGTTGGCTCTTGTTTGCTCCTTTTGTATTATGGTCCAGAATATTGGAAGTTACTTTACTGTACCAGGCTTGAAGATCTTGTTTAAGGCCGTGCAATGTTATTCTCAGCTTATACACTTTATCTTCTTTTCCCTTGACCTCAAACCCTTCAGGTTGAGTCACCTCTTCATTTTAGTTACCATGCTAAAAGGCAGGTCTCGCATTAAATTGAAACATGGCAATTCGAATTTAGCTGCAAAAGCAAGAGGAGATTTATTGACCACCAATCTTGCTTTCACCTTGTTGACAAACCCATCTGCATTTTAGTTGGTTCTGTGAGCCCACTTCAACCCAATTGCATTCTTGCTATCTGGGAGTTTCAGTTAGCTACCATGTTTCGTTTCTTTTGCTTGCTGAAATTTCTTCATCCATTGCCCTGACACAATTTGGCTCAGCTGCAGCTTGCTCATAACTGTTTGGATCCTCCACATAGAGAGCACCTGTGCCAGTTTTATAGAACACTTTCAAGGATATTAATTTTCTAGGTGTATGATCATAGTTACTGGCGTCAGGATTGCTTGTAGTTGGTGTAGTGTTGCCACTGCTGCATGACAATGAACTTGTTGAACCATTTCTACCCAAACTTCTGTCCTTTATTATCCCAAGAGGAATCTTCTATATTAAACTTGTACACCTTTGGTCTTTTCTTAGTTATTCCACTCTCATTTAGCATCTTCATTAAGTACTTCATTTCTACTAACCAACACCTTCTTACTTACTGGATTGTGAACTATATCCGATAAAAACATCTCAGTTTTCTCATCAAATTCCCCTTGGCCTTGGTTCACAATAGGCAAACTCCTCAAATATTTGTAAATGATTTTCTATTTGTCCAGGCTTCATAAGGAGTCTTATTTTGCACTGTTCAGTATCCAAGCTTCAAGAAAGATCTTATGTCCATTGGAATCAAAATAAACTAAGAATGAATCTTAATGTCCAGGCTTCAAAAATATCTTATGCTCAGGGAAATAAGATCAAACCAAGTAAATGACGTTAAAAACAAATAGATCTATAGTAGAGAGAATTGGCTGTAAATTCTGCTTTACAAAGTCCTGACAGTTGTCTTGTATACTTTAAATGGTTCTGATATCTATGAGGTCTATATATATATATATATATTCTGTTCTCATTTTATAAACTCCTGCATGCAGTATCTGCAACCCAAAATAATTTTTCCATAGATAGTGACGCAAGCATTTCATTCAAAGGAAGATGTATGCCAGCTTGGTATGCATGAGTGTGATGAACTATGTCCTGAGTTTTTTATGTGCACTACATGGATCAGGTCCTTGCTCTGGGTTGACGTCTAAGGTGTACTTTTAGCTACTCTTATCTCCATACTCCCTGAGTGCCTTGGGCAACAGAATGTTGAATGCAAGCTAATTGGATACTGCCTTAGTTCTTTGAACTCTCTCGTTCGGAGTTCGGATAGCACCTCTTCCATTTCAATATTCCAGACTATTTTCATTAGAAATGCTGAAAAGTTTGAGATGTCTAGTTAATTAAGATAATTGTCTTACTAGCAACGCAACAATACATCATGGATAACTGATGCTATTCTAGAGTAAATGAACGAAATCTGTTTCCTTCAGCTGACCTTGTCTCCTGACGCAGGCAGCAATTCAGGAAACTCTGGTACATCCAAATTATGAAAGCATCTGTGCCCCATGCATGTTGGCAGAGAAGGATGACTGGATTCCAAGGTCTGCTGCTCCATTATTATGGCTCAGAGGTGAGCCACCAACCTCCTCTGCTAATGCGAATGAAGTACCTACATTCCAGTATGTAGAACAGAAAGCCAGAGTTAAAGCTGGTAAGAACACTGAGGTTCAGGAACACAAACAACGAAATCAGAAAAAGGATGATGGGCTTAAGAGGGATATAAGCGAAAGCGAGCATGGTCAGTCATCATGTTCAGGTTGTATTACTACGTCCTGTAAAGGTAGCGAATCTTTCGATGGCCTTAGTGTCTCTTTACTCCAAAGTGATGAACTACGGGAACCTTGGTCTCAAACTCTTCGTTGTCGGTCACCATCCGCCTATGTGAGTCTGAAGGCGGAAAGTAGTAATCTAGTTGATGGCGAAAGGCTTAAGAGAACAGGGAGAACTGCAAGGATGTTTGACCTGGGTAAGAGGATGACTGAGAAGTTGGAGGAGAAGAGACGTCACATCGAAGAAAAGAGTAGACTTATTGTAGATAAGATGCGGAGCCATGAGACAAGCTGAGTGTTCACGGATTCTCGGGGCTTTTCTGTTAACACCTGAAACTGTTTATAAAAGGTGCACTTCATTGAATTGATGTGGAAGAACGTATTTTATAGGACACAGCGTTGTATTGAATTGACAAAATAAAATAAAACTAGCCCAGCGCATTGAGATTTTGTTGGATACTAACTAATAAACAATTGTAGTCATGTCAGTGCCACTGCTAGGTTATACGTTCGTTTCTTTCTTTTCCTCTATATCTCCTTTTTTTCTTTTCGGTAGCAAGTTTAAATATGTGAAAAGGTTTATAAATAAGTCGAACTGAGTTAAATTTTTTAAATTTAAATAAAGATAAAATAAAATTTGTGTTTTGCTTATTTAATTAAACAAATAAATTTATCTAAACTTTTAATGAGTTGGGCTATATTTAGAATTTTTTTTTAAAAAAATAATGTTTATTTTTAACCCAATTAACTAAAATAATGAATTGATTTATGTTTTTAACAATTCGTGTCGAACTATTTTGCATATGATCTTTAGAAATAAAAGTGCAGTAATGTAGGTGAATTGACAATCACAAAATTATCGAGAAGTAAAATATATAGGTAAAGATTTATTGGATGGTGATGAATTGAACCGTATATATATTTTCCTAGCTCTCTGCAATATAACACTAGTGTACATATGATCTTTAGAAATAAAAGTGCAATAATCTAGGTGAATTGACAATCGCAAAATTATCGAGAATAGGTAAAGATTTATTGGATGGTGATAAATTGAATCGTATATATATTTTCCTAGCTCTCTGCAATATAACACTAGTGTACAATTTCACCCGATGCTCAAGGCTATTCTTTCATCATCAACTAGCTAATACACTCCTCAACTAGGTGACAATTGACAAGGATGATCAAAGCAAACACCAAGGTTGAAGTCCTTGATGAGGTGAGGAATAAAAGGTCAATGCACTTGGATCCTATTTGAATGTAACATTCTTACTCATGTATTAGATTGGAATGAGGTTAATGTTAATCTTTGATGATACTTCTCATATTATTGGCAAACTATCTATAATTTATGGTACTTTGGACCTTTCATATAGGTGATTAATGGTGATGGTAAGTTTTCATATTCAAGGTAAATGGTAACACGTGTATTTCGATAATGTGTGTATTTGCCTTGTAGGTAGTTGGGAGAATTCTTATTCGTTTAGGTTTTGCAAAATTATAATCATGCATTTTAATTGTCTTAATTGAGAATTTACCGGTTTATTTTTGTTCTTTTTCAAATGCTCATTGAATAACAAATTTTTTCTCTATAGCAGTTTCTCGTTGTAACACCTTTATTTTTCAATACTATTTTTTTTTGTTCTATTTAAACATTAGCATAAGAAAAATATAAAATATACTATAAATAACGAGGTATTGCCACCATAGCTAACATAAAATAGACATTTTGTTGCCCATCTCATCCTAGATATAAGGTTGGGTATCTAAAACTAATAAAATAAAACATAAAACTCAATCACCCAATATAAGGTTAAAGATTTTAAAGATTAAAAAACCAATGTTAGTTCAAACCTAGGAAAAGGAAGAATACATAGAAAACGAAAAAAAAAAAGCTTGGAAGAAGCAAAAACTACAAGATCATCTTAGTCACATAGGATCATCAAAAAGGAAAAAGAAATTCCAAAATGTCTACTCTCAAACTCCTTGATCCCAATAAAGGAAATAGTCCTAGCTGTAACACCCCCAAATTTACTACTGAAAAATTTCGTTTAATTTCAAAGAGATTAACGGAAACGAAAAGATAAAACTGTAAATTTGGGGGCATTACCGCCACACTTAGTACCAGATAGATTCACTCCTACCGTCCCGGTACTAAGTGCTAAGGCTAAACCAGATTAACCATCAAGTACAAGTTAATAATAAAACACAGTTATAAGTAAAAACACGAGTCATACAAACTCAGAGTGCAGAAAGTCAAAAGGACAATCCAAAGGTACAATTTTAAGATTCCAAAAGTTTGAAACATCGTACATCAGAAACAGACTAACTTTAAAGGCATAAGAAAGATAAAGTGAACGATAGACTCCGGCCACATCACTCTCGACCCCCAAGCTAGGTCTGGACTCAACTCTCGGTCTCGCCCGATGCCTCATAAGTGTCGTAGGAATCGAATATAGAATCACCTCCTATACTAAATCAGAGGGGCATTCTACTCGTCGGAATGAGCAGCACCCATGAAACGGGTGGTCAGTGCGCTTCGTACTGAGTAAGGTAACCGAATAACTAAGGCCAAACATACAAGGTACACAATACATGCATGATCATATAGGCACATAAAACAATACAAATAATGAGGCCGATTATGCTCCAGTTAGACTTATCCTTTTAATCTCTTAATAACGTACTCAATTTCACACATACTCATTATTAATCCATGTGAGTGTGGAAGCCCCACTATTATAGCCGGTGGACCGGAGATACGAACAGGGCAGAACGCTCCTGACCATTATTATTTGCCGGTGGATCGATCTCCAGGGCAAAATGCTCCTGGCCACTATTATTTGCTAGTAGACCGGTCTAGCCCCGACTAGGGATGGCAATGGGTCTCGGACCCGACCCAGACCCGCTAGACCCGCCTCATTTTTAGCGGGTCTGGGTCTATGATTTTTGGACCCGATGGGTCTGGATCGGGTCTGGGTCCACATATATCTTAAAGGGTCTGGGTCTGGGTCCAGTTCTAGACCCAGACCCGACCCGCTAGACCCGTTTAATATACATGTGTGTGTATGTATACATATATAAATATATACTAATATTATGTTTGTCATTATTGTCTTAATCTTATATAAGCTCCTTATTCATTTTTTTAATTTTATTTTTGTATACTTACTTTATAAATAATATGTATAACATTTTATTCTAAAAGCTAGGGATATAAACGGGGCGGATTTTACCCGAAATCCGACGGATTTTGTCCAACGGATATAGATAAACGAATATGGATATAGATATGGATGATGGAAAAAATATATCCGTTGGGTTCGAGTATGGATACGGGTATGGCATATCCATACCCATACCCGTAACCATACCCGTATCCATATCCGTACCCGTTTACCCGATATATAATTACCTTTTTACCCTTAATTTTAAAATGAATATAGTATAAATTAAAGTTAGAATTATCATTTAACTTAACTCTAATTAGGTTTATCTGTCGAGTGGTGGATTTATCTATTGAATAATATCCATTAACGGGTAAACGGATAATCCGTCGAGTAACGGATATCCAACGGATACAGATATGGATATATTAGCAGATATGGATGCGGGTACGGGTACGGATTCGGGTACGGCTACGGATTTTCTTATCGAATATGGATACGGATATGAGTATACCCGCCCCATTTACATCCCTACTAAAAGCATTAAAACACCATTTGAAAAGTTAATATAACTATTTTAATATATTTATTTTTTCACTTAGATGATTTTTTTTAACAAAAAAATACATTTTAAGTTATATAAAACATAAATGTATTTGTATTAGCATAGATTATTAATTATTTTTTTTAAAAATAACCGGATCCATTTAGGACCCGTTTAGGACCCATTTACCCGCTAGACCCGATGGATCTGGATCTGGGTCTGAACTTTTAAGACCCGACGGGTCTGGGTCGGGTCTGGGTCTAGGTAATATAAACGGGTCCGGGTCTGGGTATGGGTGGACCCGGTCCAGACCCGACCCATTGCCATCCCTAGCCCCGACTCACATGGTATTCCACTATAAGTATTAGTGCATTTCCCATGTCTTAGTTTTATTACGTTTGGTTTGTTGAGCACGGAGTCCCCCACTATTATAGCTGGTGGACTAGAATCATACAGGGCAACACGCTCCTGGCCATTATTATTCGTCGGTGGATCGGTCTCCAGGGCACCCCGGCTCCTAGCCACTATTATTCGTCGGTGGACCGGTTTGGGCCCGGCTCAACAATTTTTCTCTTTAAGTGATTAGTATTTTATTGCATCTTTTTCAACGGATTCTGCCCTAGGCATGCATGGCTAACTTCGGCTATACTTATCCTCCTAAGAGGGCCCGTCTCATATCTTGAGACCTCTACACCTCCTAACTCACCCGACATCCTTCCCTTAACCAGCTAATTCATTCCGGGAACCCGTCTCCTAAGTGTATGGGTCTAGGCCCACCACCTTATACCCCAAAGTCCACTCAACACCTTCCCTTAGGGTTCTCTCCAGAAACCCTAACTTGGACCTATGTGGCCCACCCTTTTCTGCCTCGTACAACCCAGACTCATTCTAGCACCCCTACACATCATGACCCTTCGATTCAACCCTCACTTCATGTCTCGCTCATTCTCACTTATTTTTATTATTCTCTTTTTCTTCTTTCCCCTACCCAAATTAGGGTTCCCTCTAAATTCTAGCCTAGTTTATTGCACACCCTTATTTTGGTCCACGTACTATTTCTCACCCAAAGCCCCCAAACACCCAAACGACACTTCAATTACCTTCCACACACCCCAAGGCATCTTTCCGTACGTAAGGTTCGCCCCCATGTGGACCTTAACCACCCCATGCAAACCCTAGTTCCTCCTATTCCCCTCACTAGTCAACTTACTTCCCCTTGGTTATCTTTCTTTCCAATTTTTCTTTTTCATGCCCTCAAACCACATTACCACATCAAATACCCTAGCATGCATGTCCTAAGGCCACATCATATCACAACTTGTAGCACATCCACATTAATACATAACAAAAGCGATCACATAGACGTACCTCGAATCCAAGCTGCGCTACACTTAAAACAGGTAAGATAATAACATGTAAAACATGACATATAATCATGCGAGGCATCCAAGGCAAGTAGATCACATATCACACAAGTGGCCTTAGTTATACCCTTACCTAAATCGGCGCCGGGCTTGGAGCACGCTCCTACGCCTCCTGGAAGTTTTCACTTGATTTACCTATAAGAGGGAAATACTATAGGTTAATCTCCCTCTATCGGAATTACCAAAATTCCTATCTTACCCCTATCATGGCCTAGTACTAAGGCTAATATTAATAATAGTAGTTTATAATCAAAAGGTAGGGTTGTTATTATTCTCAAGATAGTTAATCGAATTACTACTAATCAAGTAAGTTTTAATAATACTCATAGTGTTAAAGTAAGGATGTCAGTTTTACTAATAGCAATAATAATAATAATAATAATAATAATAATAATAATAATAATAATAATAATAATAATAATAATAATAATAATAATAATAATATTATTATTATTATTATTATTATTATTATTAAGAATATTAATAAAATAAGAATACTAATAATAATAATAATAATGGTAATAATACTAATAAGTATAAGACTACTAAAAATAGTAATAATAATAATAGAGATGATAACAATGATAATAATATTTAGGGTAGTAAACATAGTAATGATAATACTAATAATTATAATAATAACAATAGTAATAATAATAATAATGGTAAGGATAATAATAATGATAATGATAGTAATAATAATAGTGTTAATAATAATAATAATAATAATAATAATAATAATAATAATAATAACAATAGAGACAATAGTAGTAGTAATAATAATAGTAATAATAGTAACGCTACCAATAACAATAATAATAATAATAATAATAATAATAATAATAATAATAATAATAATAATAATAATAATAATAATAATAATAATAATAATAATGATGATAATAGTAATAATAATAATAATAATAACAAGGATAATAATGATGATGATAATAGTAGTGGAAATAATAATGTAATAATAATAATAATAATAATAATAATAATAATAATAATAATAATAATAAGAGTAAGACCATAATAATGATAATAATAACAACCATGCCCATGATAGTAATACTAATAATAATGATAATGATAATAACGATAGTAATAACACCCTTAGTAATAAGGATACTAAAATTAATAATAATAGTAGATGTAATGACAATGATAATAATGGTTAGAATAATAATAATAATAATAATAATAATAATAATAATGATGATGATGATGATGATGATGATGATGATGATGATGATGATGATGATGATGATGATAACGATGATGATGATGATGATGATAACGATGATGATGATGATGATGATGATGATAATAATAATAATAATAATAATAATAATAATAATAGTAGTAGTAGTAGTAGTAATAGAATTAATCATAATAATGATAATAATAATCATAATAATACTAATAATATTAGTTATTAATATTAAAATAATTAAAACTTTTATTATTCAGGGTTTAGGGTCCAAGGAGGTGGAAGGCAACCTGGCGGGGTGGTGGCGCCGGCGGCGGCGGTGGAGGAAGGAAGAAATGGGAGAGTTGGAGGTGGAGGCTAGGGGAGAGAGAAGTAGGGGAAAATGGAGGTGTAGGGTGGTAGGGCAGGATCCCCTGGTTGTTTTGGGGGGTAGGGGCGGCGCTGCAGGCGGCGGTATGGGCGGCGCGAAGGTGGCGCAGGAGGTCGAATGGGCTGTTCGGGGAGGCAAATTCGCACAGCCAGGGCGGCTCGTGCGGGGCCAGGCAGGGGAAGTTGGTGGTTGGGTTGTGTAGAGGGCGGTGCAGGGAAAATTTTGGTGGCTGGTTCAGGTGGTAAGGGAGGCCGACGGCAGAGGAACAGCTGGTTGAAGTGGAGGTGGCGCACGACTAGGTTTTCTGGGCTCCGAATTCCAAACCCAATTATGGCAGCTCTTGGGGCTATTTATAGGCCAATCGAGGGGTAAAACGAAAAAGGAAGGTGGGATAGTAGGGGGCAAGGGGTATGGTGCTCCAGCTGGCAAGGATGGGCCGGCGCAGGTCTACGGGGTAGGTCATGTTTGTCGGGAAAGGGGGATGGTGCGGGCAGGGGAGGGAATGGCCGACTGAGATAAATTGACAGGGAAGACGACGGGAAAGAGAGGAGGAGAACGACAGGTCAAACGGCGGGATCGGAGGTAGAAAATCCGGTGCCGATCTGGGAGTTACAGGTGTGTCGGGGGAAGAAGACGACGCAGAGGGGGGAAGAAGGTGGCTGGACCGGCGGTCCAGGGAGAAAGAAAAGGAAGAAAGAAAAGGCCGAACCGGCTGGGAGAGGGGGAGAGGAGGTGCGGGGGGAGTTGGGCCACGCAGGGGAGAGGGCGTTGGGCCAGCGGGTCGGCCCAAGTCGGGGGGAGAATTAGAAAAAAAGAAGAGAAGGAACGGAAAGAAAAGGAAAAAGAGGGGGAAAAAGGAGAAAAAGAAAAAAGGAAAAAGAAGGGAAAATGATGGTTGGCTTAATTAATATAATTTGGGTAATTTAGGGTTTTTATTAATATATCATTATTAAAATAATAATTAAATTCTCTTTTTAGGTTAATTTAGGGAATTTTTTTGAAAGAATTTTCTTAAATTCCATTTTAATTAGAAAGATACTCAAATTTTCCTATTTAAAATTATTTATAAATTTATCCTAGATTTACCTTAATTAATTCCTTCTTATTTTAATAAAAGTAGTTTATTTAATTAATTTCCTAATAATTCCCTATTTGGCCATAATTTCCTAAATTAGGGTTTTGGGGTATTTCACTAGCCATCCTCAGTCACTTGCACGATATTGCCTACTTGTTTGAATGAGAAAGTATAACACTCAAAATTTTCCTATTAAAGCATTTCATTTTAACAAATGTGTAATATCAAAATAGTTGGGTGTTAGTGCCATAATTAACATAAGTCTTGCTGACTATACTATTCTTACATTAATTACAAGGTAAAATAATTAGAACATACAAACATGATAAAATAGAAAATGAGAGAACCTTTATAAGCTTAAATAGGAGTTTGGAGATAAACTTCGAATATAATATCAAAATATATAAAAAGGGTTCCATATAACTAAGAGTCCAAAAAAATATTCGGGCCAAAAATGATAATCAGAAACATGAATATACACCTAACCCTGATACATAAAGTCATTTCTCCATACAGAGGGTATCATAAGCAACAAAGCCTTTTAATGGGTCATCATCAACCTACACAAAAGCATCTAGGCCTTCTATTCATGTGAATAAACAACACCTATGAAAATGATGATCAATATGCTGCGTATTGAGTAAGGCAACCATACAATCCATAAAGCGTACAAATCATAAGGTCACAACAAGGGATAAACATACATATCTATTAACACATGGTTGAACCAACTCATTTATCAATTTCAAGTCTCACAATGATAATGGTATAGTCAAAGCCTATAATCTTATTTATGTTGAGTTCAGAAACCCAACTATTCTCAACCAATGGAATGGTATCAATAATGTACAATCCCATATAAAACAACTCTTGGCCACTATTCTCTACCGGTGGAATGATATGAATACTATACAACCCTATTGCATAAAGCTCTTGGCCACTATTTTTGTCCGATAGAACAGACAAGTACAACTAGTCCTGACTTGTATGGTCTTTAAGTAATTATTATATTATCAATGATTATTCTCATGATTTATTTCAAATTGAGTTTAGGGACTCTCATTATTCTCAACAATTGAGAAAGGGTAAAACAATAGAGAAAGGGTAAAATAGTGGAGAAAGGGTACAAATCATAAAGTCACAATAAGGGATAAACATACATATAGATTTACACATGGTAGAACCAACTCATTGATTGATTTCAAGTCTCACATTAATAATTATATAATCAAGGCCTATAAACTTATTTATGTTGAGTTTAGAAACCTCACTATTCTCAACTGATGGTACGGTATCAATAATATATAAACCCAAGACAAATGCTCATGGATACTATTCTCTACTAGTGGAATGTATCAATAATATACAATCCTAGGACATAAAGCTCTTGGTTACCATTCTCATCTAGTGGAACAGACATGTACAACTAATCCTGACTTATATGATCTTTTACTTTAAATGATTAATATGTTATTCATAATTGGTTATATTATCATAAGAGACTCACAAAGATATACATAACACATGATTAAACATCTAAAGCACAACTACACGAAGATTAGAACATTCCCTAAGGTAAAAGGTCACAATTTCCCTAAAAAGCTCTAATTCCACATTATACACATAACCCCTTCCTTATTACTCATTTATCCACCAATTTTAGCATTTTTTCCTCAAATATTAT
This sequence comes from Tamarix austromongolica, assembly GCA_039764185.1. Lineage (NCBI taxonomy): Eukaryota > Viridiplantae > Streptophyta > Magnoliopsida > Caryophyllales > Tamaricaceae > Tamarix > Tamarix austromongolica. The sequence continues at coordinate 34,839,161 of CM077814.1, forward strand.
TATTATTATCAACATATTCAAAAATTAAGGTCTAACTCCTGCATCTTACACATGCAATAATAACACCATCTCTATGGTTACTATTTTCAAATTAATTCATTTTCTCATTTTATTTGGACTTAGGTCATTCATAATTATTTCAAATATTTCACATAATAATTCTTAGCATATTTTAAACTAATTAACACATTAAAACACCAAAATTTCTATATTAAACTCATATTGACAAAAATACTCTTAAGGATTGTCAAACACCCTTATTTCACAAAAACCTTATATGTTTGATATCATTATTTTCTAATCCTCAATTCATTATATTACTAAGAGTATTAATTATATTTATTTTTCACTTATCATACTTTATCAAACCCATATTACAATACCATATATCATACTTATTTACTTAGGATTTACAAGATAAGTCTCATCGTAACAATATCATATAAGCACGTGCTTTCTCATTCTTACTCACTTTCCATCATATGACCCACATTATCATAGCATAACATTAATAACATGAATGTAACAACATAATTATAATAATATGATAATACACACAATCATACATGGCATTTAGTAGAAAAATTCTAACTACAACATGTATCCTTATTGAAAATAACACTAGTCTCTTAGCACGTATTGTAACACCCCCAACATTTTTTGAACCAAAAATTATCATTTTTCAGATAATGTGGAAGCATTTAAAAATTAAAATAGGAGAATATGACCGCTACATTAACCATGAGAGATGTGTGATCATTTGTAACAAAACAAAATTTTAAACCATATACTTTTGTTTTTAAGATAATGTGGAATCAGTTAAAAAATAAAATCAAGAAATGTTGCCGCCACATCAACCATGAGAGATGTGTAATCATCACCTAACCCATTCCTGATGTAAGGCAAAACAGAACAAGAAACAAAAGATGCATGCTCATAATATTATTATGACAAGATAAGATAATAAGGGCTAGAACAACATTATATATAGAATGAGAATGATAGTTTACAAAACCAAATATAGGAATGGAGCCAAGAGTTTAAATAACTAAAAATACAAAAGCTTCCTAAAATAGTGAAAAAAATACTTATAACCGGTTAGCTTAACTCTTAGGGATACACATAAACCTCTAACCCCAAGCAACAGTCTGCTAATAACCCACATCATCACCCTCATCATACTTTAACTGAGAGTCAAAGCCTTACAAATCGTCCTCTACTTCTTAGATTAGAAATCAAATCATTATAGTGATCACACAAGTGCAGTATTAGTGTGGTAAAGTACTAGTAAAATATAATACCTAAAATATGGTAAGACTCATGCAGCACATTAAATTTACATAACAACATGATGATATCATATTGGTATAGCTCAACACTTAATCTCAAGTAGCAGTATAACAATACATGCTTGCATGGAAATCATGGAAGCATATAAATACAATTAATATAAGCAATCCATATAATATAACCCATATAAGAATTGCTCCTTTAGTGACTACACAATTTTTTAGTTAATAAGAATTCTCCACCTTGAACAAAATTTATGGCAGCACAAATACTCAATATGGAATACCACACCCATAATATAAGGTTAGGATACATTAAAGGGGCTTTCTCAGGAATACCACGTCCACTACACATCAAGTGCACCTATCACAAATTGGGATATCATACCCACTACACATGGTCAAAGTAAACCAAGGGGACTTGTGATGTGAATTTTATGAATTTATATTTAAGTAATTTTGAAATTTTCTGTGAATTAATTACTTATAATTGTTTGTCTTATTTGTTGAATTAATAGGAGAATAATGCAGCATATGGATTCTGTGGACTTGGACATAGTTGCTGAGAAGTGCAGAATATGTTTGGAGTGTACAGATTATGTAAATTTTTGTTAAATATTTTGTAATCCCATATGATGCATTCGCCGGTCGGAATGGGCTAATGGAAATTAGGACGGTTGTATAATCCGCCACCCGGTCCTTAATTTGGACTAGATGGATTGCGGATTAATCAATCCTTAATGAACATGATTAGCTAAAGTTGTTTTAGATGATGGGAAATTAAGCCTTAAGCTTAATTGTATTTGGGACATTTTTTATGTTGGTTGTAATTGGGCTGGTCGACACTTCATTCTTTTGGCCCAAAATTTTGTATCGCCGTCCATGCAGGCCTGTATCGTCCGTATGTATTTGTCGAGTATACGACCTTCTGTGTACATATATATAGGCCAAATACATTGTAATACGTACACAACTTTGACAGAAATAACATCAGTCGATATTTTTCTCTCGATCTCTCTCGCGACTTCTTCTCTCTCTTGGCGATTCTCTCATTCGCTTCTCTTCTCTGATTCTGTCTCGTTCTCATCTTGATCGATCTTGATCATTCACCTTCTAATTTCAGTTGCCATTAAATCAATTGTGCTTCTGAAACTTTGGTTCTTCCTTTGGAAAGTTTTCCTTAGGCTGTGCCGGCGAAAATCAAACGTTGCGCTCGATTAAATCTCTCGATCCTTTGCGAAACCCTAACCGGTTTCCATCATTTGGTATCAGAGCCTCGATTTTCTAGAGTGCTCATAGTTTCTGTATTACTGATTAAGTTTTCTTCATTTTTGTTGATTCGATTTCTGTATTTCGCTAACCCTAGCTTGAGGTGTGAAATTTTAGGGTTTTGCAGCGACGAACTCAGTATCGATTCTTGTCGCTTTCAAACCGGCGATTAAAGCATTTTTGGTCCACTATTTTGAAAGTCTGAAGAAAAATCCTAATCGACCTAGGGTTTGGTCAAGAACTTGAATCTTGACTGACAGTGCGACAGACTGTGTTGGTAACCTTGATTTGTAAATTCCTTTATTAATACTACTATCTGCTATACTTAATTTTCAATTTTCGACAAATTATCTGTTTGTTGATAAGTATATAGGTTGATATCACAAGCGGCGAACTATCTTGGATTCAAGAAAAGGGATAGACCTCCAAGAAGAGGGGCACCCTAAATAATTGAACTAATTGCTTAAGCAGACGTGGTAATATCATTCCCTCTTACTTACTTAGTATTGTCAAATTAGTCTTATCAAATTATCATAGACATTGAGTCATTCTGGGTAAATTTTACTGTTGCTATTACTGTTAATATTAATGCGACCATATTTCTTGTAGCTATACTGTGTGTCTGTTATCTGAAATTCTTGAATAAGTTGCTTCTGTTGATTAAATTACTGCTGTGTTGATTGTTTATTTGCTGTTAAATTTCATCATGTCTAATAATGACCAGTCAGTGAATCAATCTGTGTCTAGTAATGACCTTTTAGAAACCCTTAGGACTTTTCAAGAACAAATGACTGCACAATTTGCAGTTTTATCTGCTAACCTAGAACAAAGATTAGGGGAACAGGAAGTAAGACTTAACGAATTGCAACATAACAGAGTTGAAAATAATCAAGCAGTAGTTTTAGGAAGGGCTCCAATGGATCCTAGGACTAGAGTTCCACCCATAGCTAATCTAGAGGAGTTAGAAGACCAAATATCCCACAATAGTGATAGGATGCTTAGACAGAACATTAGGCAGGATAGGGAATTAGAATTCATTGATAGGAATTTGAATAATCTTAAGCTTAGTATACCAGGGTTTAATGGAAGGAATGACCCTGATTATTATTTTGAATGGGAAAGGAAAATAGAACTGGTATTTGAGTATCATAATTACTCTGAGGAAAAGAAAATTAAGGTGGCTGTAGTAGAATTTACTGAGTATGCGTCTTCTTGGTATCATAATTTGGTGTTAACTAGACGTAGGTGTGGGGAACCAGCTATACAGACTTGGGCAGAGTTTAAAACTTTAATGAGAAAGAGATTTGTGCCAAGTTACTATTATAGAGAGTTGCATAAGAGGTTGCAAACTATTAGTCAAGGAGTGAGATCAGTAGATGACTATTATAAAGAGTTAGAAGTTTTGATTATTAATACATGAGTTATTGAGGATGATGATGCTACTATGGCTAGGTTTCTGAGTGGGTTAAATTCAGAGATAGCTGATAAGGTAGAACTGTATCCTTGTGGGACATTAACTGAAATGGTGAATATAGCTACTAAGATAGAGATTCAATTAAGGAAATCTAGGCAATATAAACCCCCTGGGATTGGGTTTAAGACTACTATGAGGAGAAATTTTGGGGGAAATACTTCTGGAAACTGGAAGAATAATAGTAAGGTAGAATTTAAGGGAAGAAACAATGAAGTTAAGACAGGACAGAAGTCTGAAAGGGGCAAGAATGTAAATCCTGTAAATGGGTCAAACAGGACTAGGGATATTAAATGCTTTAGGTGTGGAGGCTTAGAACATATAGCTTCTGAATGCCCTAACAAGAGAAATATTTTGATTAGAGAATCTGGGGAAGTAGAATCTGAATCTGAATCTGAATCTGAAGAAGAAGAAGAAGGGGTTAATATAGTTGGAAAGGATGATAGTGACCTAGAAGATGAAATAGAATTACCAGTGAGTAGGGATCTTTTTGTGGTTCGAAGAGCTTTAAATAGTAATAAATTACCTGATTCTAATGCTATACAAAGAGAAAATATATTCTATACTCGATGTTTAATTGATGATAAGTGTTTTAACATGGCCATAGATAGTGGTAGTTGTATTAATGCTGCTAGTACCCTATTGGTATCTAAATTAGGATTAACCACTACTAAACATCCAAAACCATATAGATTGCAATGGCTTAATGAGTTGGGAGATGTTAAGGTTAGTCAACAGGTTTTAGTGAATTTAAAGTTAGGAAAATATGAGGATTCTATTTTATGTGATATAGTTCCTATGCATGCTGCTCACTTGTTTTTGGGTAGGCCTTGGCAATATGATAGGAGGATAGTACATGATGGTTATAAGAATAGGTATACAGTACAGAAGGATGATAAGAAGATTGTTTTAGCACCTATGACTCCAAAGGAAATATTTGAGGATCAAACCAAAATTAAATCTGATTATAAGGAGTTATCTAAGTCTAATTTGGGAAATGATCTTAGTACAAAAGACATGAAAGGAAATTTTGGATTTTATGCTAAAGGTAAGGATGTAGGAAAGGCAATAAAAATAAATACCAATGTATACTTGATGGTTTTTAAGGACTATTATGAGTGTCAGAAAGGAACAATTGAAGAAGTACCTAGTACAGTGAAACTGTTATTGGAAGAATATAGTGAGTTGTTTCTTGAGGATATACCTAGTGGATTACCTCCATTAAGGGGAATAGAACATCAAATAGATTTTATTCCAGGAGCTGTTATACCAAAAAGACCTGCTTATAGGGCCAATCCTGAAGAGGTTAAGGAATTAAAAAGACAAGTTTCAGAATTGTTAAGTAAAGGATATATTAAGGAGTCTATGAGTCCTTGTGCAGTACCTGTATTACTAGTGCCTAAAAAGGATGGTAGTTGGAGAATGTGTGTGGATAGCAGGGCAGTAAATAAGATAACTATTAAGTATAGATATCCAATTCCTAGGCTGGATGAAATGTTGGATCAATTGCATGGTGTTGTTATATTTTCTAAAATAGATTTAAAGAGTGGGTATCATCAAATTAGGATGAAACCAGGAGATGAGTGGAAGACAGCTTTTAAGACAAACTTTGGATTATATGAATGGTTAGTGATGCCTTTTGGGTTGTCAAATGCTCCTAGTAATTTTATGAGACTTATGAACCATGTATTAAGGGAATTTATTGGAAAATTTGTGGTTGTTTATTTTGATGATATACTTATATATAGTAAATCCTTAGAGGAACACTTAGGACACTTAAGGATTATTTTGAATGTGTTTAAAACAGAACAACTTTATGCTAATTTAGCTAAGTCTAGATTTTGTTTGGAAAGTGTGGTTTTCTTAGGGTTTGTGGTAGGAAAAGAAGGTGTGTCTGTAGATGAAGAAAAGGTTAAGGCTATTCAAGAGTGGCCTGTGCCAAAGAGTGTAACTGAAGTAAGAAGTTTTCATGGACTGTGTTCTTTTTACAGAAGATTTGTGAGAAACTTTAGTACTATAGCTGCTCCTTTGACTGCCATAACAAAGAAGGATAATGGGTTTATTTGGGGATTAGAACAACAACAATCTTTTGAGACACTTAAGACTAAATTAACCCAAGCACCTGTTTTGAGTCTTCCTGACTTTGAAAAAATGTTTGAATTAGATTGTGATGCTTTAGGGTTAGGAATAGGGGTTGTACTTTCTCAAGAAGGAAAACCAGTAGCTTATTTTAGTGAGAAATTAAATGGTAGTACATTGAATTATTCTACCTATGAAAAGGAACTGTATGCTTTAGTAAGGGCTTTGGAGGTATGGCAACATTATTTGTGGCATAGAGAATTTGTAATTAATTTAGATCAGGAGGCTATTAAGTATTTAAAGAGTCAATCAAAGTTAAATAGGAGACAAGGTAGATGGATAGAATTCATTGAAAGTTTTCCTTACATAATTAAATACAAGAAAGGTAGTGATAATATAGTTGCAGATGCTTTATCTAGGAGATATGCTTTATTGAATGATGCTGATACTACTTTATTAGGATTTTCCAGTATTAAACTATTATACTTAGAGGATAATGATTTTAAAGAGATATATAAAAGGTGTGAAGTTTCTTCTCAAGGAAAATATTTTATTAATGAAGGATACTTGTTTAGGGAAAATAGATTGTGTGTTCTTGCATGCTCTTATAGAGGATTATTAATTCAAGAGGCACATAGTGGTGGATTAATGGCACATCTAGGAACTCAGAAAACTTTAGATGTTTTAATTGAACATTTTTATTGGCCACACATGAAAAGTGATGTTTTGAAACATTGTGTCAATTGTATTAAATGTAGGCAGGTAAAAACTACTTCAAAACCTTTTGGATTATATACCCCCTTACCTGTATCTAACCATCCTTGGGTTGATGTATCTTTGGATTTTGTTTTAGGGTTACCTAGGACTAATAGAGCTAAAGATTCAATAATGGTTGTAGTAGATAGGTTCAGTAAGATGGCTCATTTTATACCTTGTAATAAAACAAATGATGCTGTAGCAGTGGCTGAATTATTTTTTTCTAATGTGGTTAAGTTATATGGAATTCCTAAGACTATAGTTTCAGACAGGGATGTTAAGTTTTTAAGCCATTTTTGGAAAGTTTTGTGGGGAAAATTAGGGACTAAATTATTATTTTCTACAACTTGTCACCCTCAAACCGATGGTCAAACTGAGGTGGTTAATAGAACTTTGGGAAACATGTTGAGAGCTGTCCTTGGAAAGAATCTTAAACAATGGAAGTATGTTTTACCTCAAGTGGAATTTGCTTATAATAGGACTTTACATTCTACAACTAATAAAACTCCATTTGAGATTGTGTATGGTTTTAATCCATTAAATCCATTAGATTTGAGTCCTTTACCTCATACTGACTTGCAAAATTTTGATGCTGAATCTAGAGCTGAAAGTATAAAAAGATTACATGAGAATGTAAGGCAACAAATTAATAAGAAGGTACAACAGATGGCTGAACATGCTAATAAAAGAAGGAGAAAAATGATTTTTAAACCTGGAGATTTAGTCTGGGTTCACTTAAGGAAAGAAAGGTTTCAAAATTTTAGAAAGTCAAAATTGGATCCTAGAGGGGATGGACCATTTACTGTATTAGAGAAGATTAATGATAATGCTTATAAAATTGATTTACCTGTTAAATTTGGAAATGTGAGTAATTCTTTCAATGTGGCTGATCTTAGTCCATTTCTAGGACTTATTTAGGTTTCAGAGGCGAAACCTTTCCAAGAAGAGGGGAATGATGTGAATTTTATGAATTTATATTTAAGTAATTTTGAAATTTGCTGTGAATTAATTACTTATAATTGTTTGTCTTATTTGTTGAATTAATAGGAGAATAATGCAGCATATGGATTCTGTGGACTTGGACATAGTTGCTGAGAAGTGCAGAATATGTTTGGAGTGTACAGATTATGTAAATTTTTTTTAAATATTTTGTAATCCCATATGATGCATTCGCCGGTCGGAATGGGCTAATGGAAATTAGGACGGTTGTATAATCCGCCACCCGGTCCTTAATTTGGACTAGATGGATTGCGGATTAATCAATCCTTAATGAACATGATTAGCTAAAGTTGTTTTAGATGATGGGAAATTAAGCCTTAAGCTTAATTGTATTTGGGACATTTTTTATGTTGGTTGTAATTGGGCTGGTCGACACTTCATTCTTTTGGCCCAAAATTTTGTATCGCCGTCCATGCAGGCCTGTATCGTCCGTATGTATTTGTCGAGTATACGACCTTCTGTGTACATATATATAGGCCAAATACATTGTAATACGTACACAACTTTGACAGAAATAACATCAGTCGATATTTTTCTCTCGATCTCTCTCGCGACTTCTTCTCTCTCTTGGCGATTCTCTCATTCGCTTCTCTTCTCTGATTCTGTCTCGTTCTCATCTTGATCGATCTTGATCATTCACCTTCTAATTTCAGTTGCCATTAAATCAATTGTGCTTCTGAAACTTTGGTTCTTCCTTTGGAAAGTTTTCCTTAGGCTGTGCCGGCGAAAATCGAACGTTGCGCTCGATTAAATCTCTCGATCCTTTGCAAAACCCTAACCAGTTTCCATCAACTTGTACTAGGATACCTCACCCACCACACCATTAATATCTCCACCATAAGGGCTAAAAAGTTGGGATACCACACCGCCTAAGAAATGGATAATACGAAGTGTTAGGGGACTTATATTGGGATACCTCACCTAGCCAATCTTGAAACCGATGCTATGCCTTCTTTCCACAGTATAATCCTAGACCTCAAATATATGTACATATCCCCCTACCGACCACAACCTGATAGACAGGAAAATAGGTACTGAGTGAAAGATATAACCAAGGGCAATCTACGCACTAACTCTTGGTAGCTACCCTAAGAGCTAGAGAAAAAGGCTTGAACAAACTCTTAAACCATTAATTTATATTTTCAAGTGATATTACAAATCACAATAAAATCCACACATAACTAAATTGGGTGCTTCCAAGTGATAACACCAAACACAATTAAATTCCATTAAACTAAATTGGGTGTTCCCAAGTGATAACACTAATCACATCACAAGGCATTAAGCCACCAATTGTTTGTTTCCAAGTAATAACACCAAACACATCACAAGGCATAAAAGCCACCAATTAGGTGTTTAGAGATGACACCAAAATTAACCAAATTCAAGTCCCAAATATCATCATTATAATTCTTATTAAAATTAAGACAATCATAGTTGAAACCATAATTTAAATATTGTACTTACATGGAGGTATTACCATAAAAGGCCTAAGAGAATAGTAACAATCAATAAACAAACCAGGTGGCATTCAGCTGGACCAGTCGATTGGTCCCTGGGACTAGTTTAATGGTCTGGTCATACCATACCTAAACCAAAACAACATTAGAGGACCTGTCGACTAGTAGGCCTCATTGATTGACTATTCATAGAAATCAATCGATGGGCTTAGCCCAATAGGTCGATGGGTCTAAGTAGAGACTAACCCATTTTTGCCTGTAGAGAAACCAATTGATGGGTTTAACCAACTGATCGACTGGTCATAGAAATTGGTCTACTAGTTTGGTCTAATTGGTCGATGGGTCTAAGTACAGACTAACATGTTTTGGTTTGTAGAGACACAAGTTGATGGGTTTGACAAACCAATCAACTATTCATTGAAACCATTTGACTAGTTTATCAAACTAATCCACTGATCTTAGGACCAACCGATCCAAATATCCAAAAAGTTCAACTACTCACACAACAAGTCGATGGGTTCGATGAGTCGATCAATTGGTTTGGGTAAAACTATACCCATACTTACAATACACACACATAAATTTCCTAACTTCTCCATATTATTCCTAACATGCATCTATGTCATAAAACACATAAAAATACATGCTACACACATGGAATAACATTGATACATGCAAAGGTAAGTGCTTGAATGAATCATGCTCTATAGTCCAAGTTATGCATAAAATCAGAGAAACCTAACAATGTGAACTTAGGAAGAATTATACCACATGATTATATTATAGAATACAAATTAGATCATGCTCACATACACACCAAACACATGGAACCCTAATAAGACACAAAGTCCATTTATGTTAAAGATAAGAATGTCTTACCTTGAAACAATTCTTCTAGCACAAAAGCTCCTACTTGATGGCTATTTAGTATGGCCTTGATTCCTAAGAGAATCAAAGTTAAAACCATTAAAAATAATCTTTCAAAACTTCATTAAAATAACAAAAAGTAAGAACACAAAACACAAACCTTTTCTCAAAAATAGGGTGTCAAAGGAAAGAACTGGAATATTCAACCTATCTCGAACCTTAATTCTTCATTGCTTAGGGGAAAAATGGGAGAACTAAAGCCAAGATTAGAAGAAAGGAAAAGGAATATAATGCTCACACAAAGAGGAGAGAAAACTAGAGTAATTCTCTATTTTTTTTTTCATCAAAGAGGAGAAAAGGAAAAAAATAAAATAAAGGGATGCTCAATGCTTGGGAAATTTTTCACCAAGAAATGGGAGATGAGAGACATAATAATAGGTAGGAATGAAAATGGATCAGAAATGAAAGGTGTAGAGTTGAGGATTGTTCAACATTCATAGGAGAGAGGGAGATGAGATTGCTAAGGTTGAGTGTGGGTAACTAATAAGTGAGAGTTGACTTGATAGAGTGATGGTGGTTGAGTGTAGTCTAGAATGAGAATATAAGTGGATTGGTGAGTTAGGAGATGGTGCATGAAGTTAACCTCGTGCCCCAACTGGCAGAAGAGAGAGGGATAGGTGAGGGAGAAGAGAGAAGGTGAGGCTTCCCTCAAAAGTACTTTTTTTAGGAAAAATATGGTAGATATAAATCATGTAATGGCCTAAATATTATGATAATAATCTTGGAGTACTAAACTATGCTTATTGGAGAAATTGGAATCTAATAAAAAGTTTTCATAAAAATTAGAAAGAGATTTAAATTAAAGTAAAAATAGATCTAAAATTGAAGGATAACCAATCTATTGGTTTAGGCAAACCAATTGACTTGTTTGTTGAGAACAAAATTGTCAATTTTTAAGTGCATCGATTGATCGGTTAGGTAAATTAGTCAATTGGTACACTTGAAATCCGCATGCTTATTATATTTCAAGCCCATTCCAAGACCAAAACTAGTTTAATTTATATCAACATAATTTTAAACACGCTTTAAATGATTTTAGGATGGTGTATTAAACATACAACCTATTCCATCTCCTATGAGATCTTCACAAAATCAGCTAAGAAACAAGGATAAAAAAATCAGAACATAGGGATACAACCAAGGAAAGGATAAGTAAAGGAGAGTGAAAGAAAGAGAAAAATTTGAGGTACAAGCTCAAAGTTGCAATGGTAAAATTTTACGCACCAAGGGAGGAGGAAAGAACAACTACAATTGAAGCCAAGAAGTGTAGCAACAACACTAGCTACTTTCCTAGGGTTAGGGGAATAACAAGGGAAATGAGTGCTCAAGGGGATGAACAGAGGTGTAGGATGAAGCTAAAGGGAAGGTTGTGGTGGTGGATGCCAAAGTAAAGGGGGAGGTTTCGGTGGTGATGGCCGAAGCTTGGTGTGATTTGGTGATAGTGGCCATTGCTAAGGGTGAAGGAACAATAATGAGAGTAGTGCAAGGGAGGAAAAGATGGTGGTGGGTGGTGTTGCTGGGTTATTGTGGCATTTGTGGTGATAAAGAGAAGAAGGAAGGGAAGAAAATAAGAGCCTTCAAGTTTGTTACTACTCGTCGATAGAAATGAAGGGAGGAAAGCAGGTGGTTGGGCATTAAATGTGGATGAGTCTAGGAGGGTGTATATATATAGATATATACACATGTTGCATGAAAATGGAAGAGTACTGGATAAGAGGTGAGACATGATCTAGAACAATTTTCAACAAAACACATCAATGTAGGATTTGGGAGGTTATGGAGGCGATGATGAGGGTATGGGAGTTTTGTTATAGAAGCATATTAGAGGGGATTTGGTCTGAAGGGGGAGTGATTCATGCAGGAAGAAGAGGAAGAAGAAGGAAAAGAAATGGGGGGGGGAGGAAAATAAAAGGGAAAAGAAGAGGAGTAGGAGAAAAGGGGAAAAAGGAAAAGGAGAAAAGGAAAAATAGGCTTGGAGTTAGGATTAGAATTAGATAAAAATAATTTAGATTAGAATATTAGGAAAATATTAATTATCAATCATCTAGGGTTAGACATAGGTAAAAAAATATCAATTCTCTGGAACAAAGATTAGAATTAGGTTAAAATTTAGGATTAGGAGATTAGACATGGGTAGAATTATCAATTGTTTGAGATCGAACTTAGGTTATGATTTTAATTACTCAAGTTTAATATTAGATAAAATTTGGGATATTATAACAAATTACAAAAGAAAATTTCACATCAATATGCTATATAATGAGTAAGATAATTTACCATATCATGGAGGTTCATGATCCACATAATCTCATATTAGGCATATAAATCCTACTAGACACATATAAGAGACTTATGCATCAATGTACCAAAGTCCTATAACCATTCATATGAATAACATGGCACACAATATATGGGAATCATGGGTTAAAATACATGCATACGTTAAGTGCATATTACGAACGTAAGTCACCTAAGACATTTGGAAAGTTGATTTTATTTAATTAATTATAGCCACATAATAATACATACATTTAACTTTGAGAAATAGGAAGGATTGTCCCCCATAGTCTCTCAATGCCCATGAAAGTTGTCAAAATAATCAAATGGACATGAGCCCTAGTATCAATAACCTCTAGCACATCATCAGTTTCTATGATTCACATAGGAACTAACCCTTGGCAACTATTTGATTGTTGGATATTATAGACCCATATAGTGGCCCATAATCGAGTATCCTTATACTAGGGTTCACATATTATAGCGTCCAGTTACAACTACATAGAGATTCTATCCTTTCCATCATCCTCAATTACTACAATATTTATTACTTATGCCAATAGAAATTTAGTCACATATTTTTTTTTCTATTGGAAAAATTTACTAATACCAATAGAAATTTTTTTTGTGGGCAATGAAGAAAGTTTTCTCTACAAAATTTTTTTATCTATTGGTAATAGTATGTTATGCCAACAGATCTTTTGCCTACTTTTATATCCATGGGTATTAGTAACATTGTACCAATAAAACTAATACCCACTTATATATTTGTTGGTATTAGTATATAAGGAAGACAAATGTTTCAACTATTGTTATATCTCATGGCACAATAGATTCATTCCTCTTACACATGAGATACTTCTCTTATTATGATAATTGCTAATTTTTATATGAAATACTAATAATATAATATATGACCATATTTATAATTATCATTATAATTATTGTTAATATTATTATAACATAACTATGGTAATTATAATAATAATAATTATTCTTAAAATAATAAAATTTATCATTATACTAATAATTAATAATTATATTAAATCTCATTATTATATGAATTATAATAATAAATATTATAATAAAGGTAATAATCAGTCAAGTTAGAGTTCGAATGACCTTTATGACGGGGGTCTTGCTACTTGATCAACACGATGAGGGTCTAGGCGGCGGTGTACCCATGGTTGTTTGATCTTCTTAGGCCTAATATTATCATAGTTACTTATATAATTATTGTGATACCTCGTATTTTTGAAATTTAATTTCCGTAAACTTAATGATTTTATTAATGAAATTTGATGAAAATGTTTAGTTATTTTATTTGTGATTGGTTTTATAGTTTTATTGACGATTTCAAATTTATATTGGAATTTATTTAATTATTTGTCACTTTGGATTATTCTAGAAAATTTCATTCACAATTATGAATTTTATTAAACTTATATGATCTTCGTTTCTATTTAAAAATATATTTCCATTTATGAAAATTATTTAAATTCTTTACAATTCCTTAGAATTTGATTTATATATTTTCTAATTTCTTTTCATTATTATTTTGATATTTTATTTCTTTTTCCACAAGCTATATGATTTTTATTTAAAATATATTTTTATTTTCATTGTGTGTTTTTATTTTAATATTTTAAATTTGTTTCCAATTATACTTCGTTGTGTGATTATGACTTTCCTATGGAGTTATATTTCATTAGAAAAAATAAATTATTTTTTATTATAAAATATTTATAAAGTAGTAAAATCATTTTAACGATTTATTTGTAACAAATATTTCCTTCCTTGAATTTATTTATTTTACACTACAACAAACTGGTGCATTAACTACCAAGTGCTTTTGGGTCGTTATTGCTATATTATTAATGACTACTATCAAAAGTCGTCGTTATTGGTATATCTATTGTGACTAATATAATTTTTGGTTATTAATCATTAATTTATTGGTTGCTAAAAATGTTTAAGTTCCATATATACATATATATATGTTTTATAATAATTTTCTTTTCAAATCTCTAAAATCTAAAAAATAAAATATAATAAAAAAATACTTAAACCCCTCAATTCCTTAAACTTAAAAAAAAAATCTCTCGCGCGCCTACTTACCCCACCCTTATATTATTCTAATTTTGCGTAGCATTGGCCTAACCCTTGTCCCCGACCCCCGACCCAGGCCTCCTCCTTTACACCTTCAACCCTGGTCGCACCATCACAATAGCCACCCCTACTCGAGCATACCACCACACCTACTCTAGCTCATTGTCATCATCCTCCAACGCAACAGCAGTAGTAGTTGCTGGCAACACACGAGGACAGCTGCGGCGCACCACCGCCGTCCGCCTCCAGCGCTCGTCACTAGCGAGTGGTCCTTGACCACCGGCGACCCTCACTCCCTCCAATTTTGTAGCAATTAGTTTGGTATAAATTCTCAAACGCTAACTTCTGTTTTGATTAATTTTAAATGAATTAGACTATGATAAGATAATTTAGTTATTTAATTATATATATATATACGTGTTGTATGAGTGATTTGGAATGAATAATTGTATTCATTATGGTTGATTTGTGAAAATTGGAATTGTGACCCGGCTATATCCGGATTTGTCAGTTTTATCCAATTAAGCTATTTTAGATAAATTGAATTTACATTATGCTTTAAAATATATCTAATTTCAGGTTAGAACTATCAATTTGAAAATTTTGTGTGAAATTAACTGGAATTGGATTCTTAGATCAAAATTCTTGTAGATTTAAATTGGATTGTGTAATCAAATTATTTTATTCAATTGATTATATAATTTGCATAAGATTATGCTTTATTTCATTTTTGACATGTCAATTTAAATATTTTAGCAAGATTTGACTGGATTTGTAGTCCGGGCTAAAAAACCCTAATTATATTAAATTAGATCTTTCATTTATTGTTTTAATCAATTGAGTATGCGGTATATGTTATCTTGAATGTAAAATATTAGGAAGGGCTTTGATGGATGGTGGTACTGAATGTTTTCTTCATTACTTTATATTGTTGTATAATCTCTTTTTTATGTCCTTAGAGTATTTTCTATATTAATTCATTTAAGAATTTTATAATCTTTCAAGTTGATAAAATTAGATAAAGAATATGATGATGATCAACATTGACATTATTATTCTTAACAAGAAACAAAATATGATTTAATTGGTGTGCTTTTGTGCTTTCTATTTCTTTCATTAATACTTTATTAATGATGTTTGGTGTTATATTTTGTAATCCTTGTCATGTATCCTTCAAAATGATAGTGTGCATGTTTTATCTAATTGGAAATTTTTTTCTAATTGTTATGTTTATGCCCCCTTTTTTTTCCTTTAGAAAATGATTCCCAATAAGGAATGGATTAGCCTTGTTGATGATCGTTTTCATGATCCAGCATATTTTACCGGGGTTGAAGAAATATTGAACTATGCATTTTAAAAAAATCAATACAAATTTAATTAGATGTTCGTGTATCAATTGTGTCAACAATGATTCTAGAACTTATGATACTGTGAAAGCATACTTGATGACCTTTGGGCTTATAAGATTTTATACTTCATGCTTTTATCATGGTGAAGAAGGACACGAGGAACATTCTAACATCAATATGGATCATCAAAATAATGAGAATGAAGATGACTATGATGATAGTCATAACGAGATAGCAGAACTTTTAGAAGATAGGCATCTTAATTAGGGGTAACAAATGTCATAAGAATATTCTCAGACAAACCAAATACCTCCTGCTTCAACAAGTGCATCTAACAACAGGCATTGTGCAGAAATATAATGACAAAAATATGGGTAGATGAAGTAGGAATTAAAGGATGCTAGCTAAGAACAATGCATGATACTAAATTACCAATCAACGTAAAAAAAATAATAATCAAGAACTCAACTCTGACACCCATGGTAAATAAGATTTACAAATAACACAAAATCAAATTGATGTTAAGTAGATTTGGGGCATATATTGGTTGCTCATAAGGGTTACACGTAGATTTTCACTAATGTTTCTCTTCTTCACTTGAATCAATTCTCATAAGGGTTGTATGTTTAATTCTTTACATTACTCTCTTTTAGATTGAGTTGTTCTTTTAATTTATACTTTTGTTTCATACTTTGTTTTAGCTCTAACGGTTGAGTTATTAAAATGTATATCCAGTAGCATCCAAGTGGATATATTTTTGAACATGTCGTTGATTTTGAAAAGCTAACTAGTGGTGATAACATTAATTATGTAAAGGTGAGATTTCTTCTCATAATAATGTACATGTAATTATGTATATTTTTATAATGGCCTTTATTTTTTATTTTATACTTTATTTTAGCTCTAATGGTTGAATTATTAAAATGTGCATCTAGAAGCATCCATGAGAAGGGACTTGTATGGTCCGAGTTTCATCTTAGTATCCTGAACATCACATAATATACATTCTCACAAGGTCGACTATTTTATTTGCAGTTCTCAATTATCTTTAATTCACAACGAATGCCACTAAGTTCCAAGTGGATATATTTTTGTAAAGGCTGTTGATTTTGAAAAGCTAACTGGTAGTGGTAATTATGAGGTTGATAATATTTTTTGGATATTTAAAATTAAAGGTTTCTGCAACTTAATTATGATTTTCTTTCCGAAATTATTTTTCTTCCATTTTTTCCCCATTTTTTTTTAATGGATGATGTTTTCAAAATTATGTTGAATTATTTATAGTTGCTTAACTTTTATAAAATTAATTTTTTTGATGTATTTTTAGTTTTATTTTGAAATTGTATTATATTTTAATAAGTGTTACAATTTATTTTAAATTATATCATTTAATCGCATAAATTTTTATTTTTTTAAAAAGCTAATTATACAATTTTTGTGAGTGTAATTCAGTTAAAATTTAACTTAACTTAAAATTTCTTTTACCTATCTTATTTTTAGATACTTATTTTGTTTTATATATGTATTCTTAAAAAAAAAAACATTCGAACCCCCTATATTTCCTTTCCCTCTTCTCTTTCTTTTCCCTTTCCTTTTGTCCCATTCGACCTTCAGTGCCCTCCTTCGTGACCCCCCTACACCCTTGGATTCAACCTCCATCTTGCTGCTACCACCACACCATGATGCCACCATCAAGCCACTACCTCCAGTGCCTCTAGCTAGCTGTGACTAGATGCACCAACCGGTGCACCAGTTGACAACAGAACAACAGCCAATGACCAGGGGGTGAATGCTCGACCTTAACTTTCTTGCTCTTCGCCTTCTCTCCATCCTCCACTACAACTACCACCACTAGAGCACCAACATTGAACCACCAGCACAATGTTGAGCCACCGACCACAGATAGGAAGCACCAACGTTTGCAGCAAGGCAGCACGCGACAACAATGAACTTGCGTTGAGCCAGCACAATAGCACACTGCTAATGCTGAAGCTCCAATCTAACCGCCTGAGCATTATCATTGTTGCTCCATGTCTTGGTTGAGCTCTTCTTGGCTTGTAATGACACACTTTTCTTGGTATAATATTCAAACCCTAACTCTGATTTTTTTGGTTGAATTTTTGTAAATTAGCTTATGATAAGCTAAATTGGTTGTTAGATTCTGTATATATGAGTTAGATGATTGATTTGGATGGGTTAATTGTGTTGTATATGGTTGATTTATGAAATTTGGATTTATAACCAAGATTTATCGGTATATCTTGGCTTCTTCCGATTTTAAGCAATTTTTACCAATTGATTGTGTAGGATGATTTGAAATGTAGTTAATTGTAGGTTGAAAGTGTCAATTTGAGAAATTTTTCCAGAATCGATCAAAATAAAATTTCTTGGTTAAAACTCTTACGGTTTTGAAATTTTATTAATCATTGGCTTATTTTTTGAAATTGATTATACAATATGTCTAATTAAATTTCTAAACTTTCAATTTGAAGAAATTAATAAGATTTGACCGAATTACATTTTGGACCTAAAACCCTAGTTTCGAAAGTAATTTTCTAGAATTGGTAAATATTGTAATTCTTTTTGCTAAAATTGATTGTTCGGATTTGTTTAGAAGAGGTTGTGGCCTTGATCTTTGAAACCCGTTTTCGAGAAACCTTGATCTAGTCACTAATAAGAGGTTGTGTCCTTTCATGAATTGCCAATCATAAGAGGGACTCATGTGAGTGGGAGTGTTGAGAAGTTGAAACCTCCATGTAATTTGTCCTATATGAAAAAAAAATTGAAAAAAAATGGATGACTTTGTCATAAGTGTGCGGTTTAGGATGAAAGTCCAGTGGAGCTAATAAGTTGTTAGACTCTCTTTTCACTTGGACCTACATAAAAGCCATTAACGATTTTGTCAATATGCTCATGCATTACTTGAAAATTAGAGACCTATGTGAAAACTAGTTAATGCTCATAATCAAAGAGGCTACTTCATAGGAAATACTTTTGTATGCTTTGTCTATGCATCAATGCTTCCTATGGTTATGTTCTCTTCATCTCATTTTTGTTGATTTGATTTGATTTGAAAAAAAATTCAATGCGCTATTATTATTCTTTTACTAATGTTAGTGTCATAATTGATAGTTTTTTATTATTATTTCTACTATTACTATTGTTATCATTACTATCAGTATTATAATTATTAATAGTTAACTCTGAGTGTCTTGATCACGTGGATGATCATATTCATTTAATTGATTAAATAGCCATAGAGGTTCCATTCTTAAAGCAATTCCAACATTGTTGTCATAATGATCTATATACTATGATCAAAAGATCTTGCATGGACTCTGCTTGTTGGGATTGCTGAGATAATTTTGGTGACTATCAGAGTTCCTTTATTAATGACATCATTTTGTGAGCTTTTCTGTAGCTTTGAGATATTGCATGCTCACTGGGCTATGCTTGCAGCTCTTGGTGTTGTGTTTTCAGAATTACTAAACCTCCATGGAGCATTTCAATTTGTTGAACTAGTCTGGTGGTGAGTTGGTTATTTAAAGCTTAAGGCAAGTATATCCATGTTCACTTCTTATATGCTTCTGCACCCTAAGTTGTTTTAATGTGATGTGAAGATTGATGCAAGTGTTGTCTTACTAACAATTATATTTTTCAAGTTATCTTCAGTAAGTTAAATATTTAAACCTCCTGGTACTGATGACAGCAGTAGCAGTTGCTGTTGTCCAACCTTTTGCTTTGTGGCTTAGACTTGTGGTGTTCAAGTACTAGGGAAAAATGCTTATGTTTCATGGGTACAGTTGCGATTATAAAGTAAATAAATTGCTAAACCTTAGAAATCTGCAAGCGTTTTGCTATTTGTGATTCCTTCTTTCCCTTCATTTCATCTTTTTAAGAATTTCCCTTTTCCCTGATATGTCCTACATCACTTAGTATTATACCACTAGTTGAATAATGATTGAGTGGAAACTCACATAGACTATACTTTAACCATCTCAGGCACAAAGGAATAATTTATGATCTAACACACTAGAGAAAAATACTTAAAAGTTTCATGTGAAACTGATGGAAACCGGTTAGGGTTTCGCAAAGGATCGAAGATTTAATCGAGCGCAACGTTCGATTTTCCGCCGGTACAGCCTAAGGAAAACTTTCCAAAGGAAGAACCACAACTTCAGAAGCACAATTGATTCAATGGCAACTAAATTTAGAAGGTGAATGATCAAGATCGATCGAGAAGAGAACGAGATAGAAGCAGAAGGAAGCGAGTGAGAGAATCGCCAAGAGAGAGAGGGAGTCGAGAGAGTTCGAGAGAAAAATAACACCGAGCTTTATTTCTGTCCAAAGTGTCTATTACATCGTATGTAGCATCTATATATATGTATACAGCAACCGTATCTGATACAAAATACGTACGAACATTACAACCTGTTATGGACGGCAACACGACTCGTTTGGGCCAAAAAAATATACAGTGTCGAACAGCCCAAACCAAGCAACAACAACGTAGGGTGTCGACCAGCCAACCATCATAAAGAAAATGACCCAAATATACAATTAAGCTTAAGGCTTAATTTCCCATCAGCTAAAACAACTATAGCTAATCATGGTCATTAAGGATTGATTAATCCACAATCCAGCTAGTCCAATTTTATGGACCAGGTGGCGGATTATACAACCGTCCTAATTCCCATTAGCCCATTCCGACCGGCGAATACATCATATGGGATTACAAAAATGTTTAATAAAAATTTACATAATCTGTACACTCCAAGCATAGTCTGAACTGCCCAGCACTGATGTCCCAGTCCACAGAAAACCATAAGCTGCGATATTATCCTACTAATTCAACAAATAAGATAAACAATTGTAAGTAATTAATTCAAAAAAAATTTCAAAATTACTTAAATATAAATTTACAAGATTCATATCAGAAACTATGGTAATTTATTTATAAGAAAAAAATAAGAAGAAGAAGAAATAAGCACGCAAATAAAATTAGCAAAATCATAAACTTAACTAACACTACACTAGACCAAAAACATGAAAAACATCACTAAATAGTAAAACATAGACATAAATCATAATAAAAAAAATACAAACAATCCATAAGAAAAAAAGAAAAGAAAAAAAGAAGCAAACTTAAATACCCAACTCTTCATGTTGATCCATCAAATTGTCCATAATATGAAATCTAGAAGTAGGAAGGCTATAAGACTCAGATAGTCAGGAACATAATCTAAAAGGGGAGGTGATGGTGGGCCCTAGCTTATTTTCTAAGCATGCATCTACTACACCATTTAAGGACACTAACAGAGTTAGGAGTTTGTTAAATCAAACCTAGAGTCTAAACATACCTCAAAGCTTTAGAAATGCTAATTGGTTGAATGTTAAAACTCATTAAACCATTAATGAAATTATTTAACTAACCTTGGAAGTTTACTGAAATAATTTTGTTGGGTTATGCAAATGAGGAAGAGTTGGTGTGGTTGTACCTAGATGAAAGTGGAGAAGAACAAGCACTAAATAAATTTATCCAGCTATGCTTTTTATTAATGAGAGTGCATGGTAGATTTTGAAGTTGGAACTAGGGTTCATACACACATAATATCTAACAAGGATCTCTCAACTTCCCACCCTTACCCTCATGTATAATCAAAGATTGTTATATTCAACCCTCATGCCATCTAAAACTATCTGAATGCGTGAAGCAATAATTCTTACAATTCCACAACCTATGACATAATGGGATTGGCTATGATTTATTTTCTAGAATTGCCTTACCATGAAGAAGTATGTATCCACATGTCCTCTAGTTACAATAAAATATGGAAAATATAACTCCATTTCTCTAGAAAATCCCTTGATATCACCTCATATGAATTTTTTATTAGTAAGTGCTGAGAAAATGTATCTAACTATAGGATGAAATATACGAGATTTAAAATTTGAGGGATGAGCCCTGTAGATTATAGGATCAACCATTCAAGGTAAAAAAAAATCTTATAATTAACATAATATTCCATCAATTAGTATTAATTAAGTGTTAGAATCAAGGAGAATGGAGGAATAACAAAGGAAAATAAATAAGAAGGGGAGGACCATTTTTATATTGTTGTAGGTGTAAATGGTTGTGGAGAAAGGGTGGGGAGGTTAAAAATGAAGAGGGAAAGGAATAGATTGAAGTGGGGATGAAAAAATTGAAGGATAAATGAGATTGTAAAATGGTGGTTATAGAGGGTTTAGGGAGAGTAAGGCAGCATTGAAGCTTAGGGGAAAGTGTTATACTAGTCTTATTAAGAAAAATAATTAAAAATGATTACTTGGGGTTGGCATGGACTTTTCTGTTGACACACCACTTGGTTTCATAACTTCTCACTCTCTATTTCACTTAAAATTGACATGGCCATTTCCATTCACATAGGATCCCATGTTGACAATCTAGAGGTACACTATTGGTGTGTTGATGACCATGGTACCCTTGTGTTAACAATGTCGAGTATTAGGTTGCTTGTATTAATGCCCACAATTTACCCATATCTTTCCCACTTCTCCACTTCCACTCTGGTTCCATACTTAATCCAATTTCTTGTTCCTTGTCCCTTGACCTATATTATCCTCTATATCCCTATCTATAATCAATTAAAAATTAGCTCATGAGGTGTCCACTTACTCAAATGAAGGCTTTATTCTCTTTTTCTTTTACACATTAAAGGAAAAAAGAAAAGGAAAAAAATTTAAGACGGTAAAAACATGGGTCCCCTCCAATAATCACTTGCTTATAATATTTAGCTTAACTATTAGTATGCTAATGCCTTAGAGGATGGTGTTAGGGAAAGGGTGTAAATGATCATCCTCTTAATTTGCTAACCCGCAATGTAATGCTTCAAATGTTTTCCATTCACATTGAAAGCTCTGGTGTTCTCACTCCATACCTCAACTAATCCTCTAGGGAAAACCATATGGACTTAGAAAGTTCCTAAGAAGCTTTCTTGAAAAGAGTTTTAATATAGAGTTAAAGAGGAATACAAAAATAACCTTTCTTGAATCCTTACATAAGAACATGCTTATCATGCCATAGATTAGTCTTCTCTTTGTAAAGGCAAGAATTCTTATAGCATTCCAAACATACCTTTTATAACTCATAAAGTTTCAACCTTTTCCTCTCATCTATGGTGTTTATATAAAAATTAAGCAACTTGATAGCCTGATACACTTTGTGCTCGAATTCAACTAGGAGACAACAAATTTTTTCATAAACCAATTTGAATGGTTTCATCTCTATAGGTGTTTTGTAGGTATCTTTATAAGAACATATGATGTAGGAGCATCCATAGATCCTCAAGATAATAAAGGTTTAGCAAACTTGATTATAGATATGATCATATTATATGTCTTTGATAATGATATTAGTAGTATGACTAACCTTAAGAGTTTACTTTAAGTATGTAACATATTTTTAGGAAGAAGATCTAGCCATTTATGATGTTAACATAATTAAGATTTCATGTGTTACAAGTTATTACAAAGGGAGCTGTTATATATGAAATTCAACTATACAAGTCATGATGCCAAGTCAATATTAAATTCTAAATAATTGTCAGTATGCTCATGCATTATCGGAAAATTACAGACCTATGTGGAAACTAGTTAATGCTCGTAATCAAAGAAGCAACTTCATAGGCAATACTTTTGCATGCTTTGTCTACGCATCAATGCTTCCTGTGGTTATGTTCTCTTCGTCTCATTTTTGTTGAATTGATTTGATTTGAAAAAAATTTAATGCACTATTATTATGCTTTTACTAATGTTAGTGTCATAATTGATAGTTTTTTTTATTACTACCATTACTATTGTTATCATTACTATCATTATTATAATTATTATTGATTAACTTTGAGTGTCTTGATCACATGAATGATCATATTCATTTAATTTATTAAATGGCCATAGAGGTTCCATTCTTAAAGTAATTCCAACATTGTTTTCATAATGATCTGTATACTATGATTAATTATTACTGTGATATCATTTGACCTACTTCTATATTTTTGTTCATTGAATAATATAAAGTCTAATAAGTGACTATGTTAAGACATTAAAAATAGAAAGAACATTGACATTTAATAATGTCAACTAGTGCATGTATGTACAATTACTTATCTAATTACATGATTTAGGAAAAGAAATTAAAGTCTTGAAAAGTGCCTTGATAAGTTCATATTTTGACATATTTTATACCCTTATAATCTTAGTTTTTGGTAGTTTATTTAACTAATATAGGGGAATAATTATTGTTTTATGCTTAAGTGGTAAAATTTGTATAAATATTATTATTTGAGCTAAAATGATATAAATTAAGTAAATTTAAAATAAAATATTATTTATTAATATTTATTGAATTTTATTTTGCAGGTTTTGTTTTAAATATAAGAGAATAAAAAAAAAAGAAAAAAAAACCTTTGGACCAACGGCCGAAGGCCGAAGGCCCAAAGGCCAGCCAAGAACGAAGAAGAGTCAGCTGGGCAGGGCTGACGTGGCAAGGCACAAAATTTTTATAAAAGAGGCAGCGAGTGTGCGACAGACAGTCGGGAGAAGCGACGCAGAGAGCCGTCAGGCTCTGACATCGCGGCAGAGACGCAGGTTACGAGAGCCTTTATAGGCTCGGGAGGAACGACAGGCAGAGAGGGGCGAGAGCCTTCCTTCGCTGGCTCGGAGTGAGGCGTCACAGAGAGGAACGGCGCGGCACGGAAGGGAGTCGCACGGAAAGTGAGAGGCACGGCGTTCGAGGCGTGCAGCACAGCAGTTCGACAGCCGCCAGCCGGGAAAAAGAAGAAAAGAGTTTTGCACGGAAATCAAAGCCGAGAGAGAAGAGAGAATAAGAAGAAATATTTATACCGGTAGAATTTATTTCAGATAAAATTAATTTTTATCTGAATAAATTCTTGATCTTTAATTCAAAATTAATTTCGGTTATTTATTTCTCTTATTTTCAATTTATATTTTAGATATATATTTCTGTGTAATTAATTCTTTAATTATGGTTGGCTGATTAATTATTGTTAGGGAATAATTTGAAACCCTAGATTATGATTTGAATTATAATTTTATTTTCTTTGTTTCGTGAGATTGTTTCTTGACTCTATATTAATTGCTATCGTTTATATGTGTGATTCTGTCCAGTATAGTTTATTTGGTGCATGCCTTGTTCTGGTACCTCATAAGTGACAGTATGTAGGATAAATTGCTTGCTAGGTGGCCATCTAAATATACTAGAATTTATATGTATAAATTGCAGCTAGGTTAGATAACAATTCACCTAATCGTTTTGTGATTCTAACCTAAGTGGTAAAACGTTTCGATACGTGTGGGTCAAGAAAAGGAAATACAGCTAGACATGCTTTTTGTACTAGTTTGGGTACTTAGATTGACAGCCTTCCACTTACACTTAATGCATTAAATCTAGTTAAATATAGGAGCCGCTTGTTGCTGCTATACTGCTAGTATTTAATAGGGTTAATATTGGCGCTTTGTCGTATTAATTTAATTAAGGGAAGTAATATAAGGTGTATAGACCTGCTTTTGGTGTGCAACTTGGTCGATCTCTTTCTCACGATTAAAATTGACTTAGAAATATATATTATATTTTCAACCTAATCTAGTGGTGGATTTTTATTTCCCTAACATATTTCTCCTATCTGCTAGTTTCCCATTATTTTCCATTATTTTCATTATTAGTTTATTTTATTTTATTTAATCCTTTTATTATTTTATTCTTATTTTGATAAACCCCCATTAGTATTTTTCTTATTTATTTATTTTAGGTTATTTAGTGTTTTTATTTTATTTATAGTTTAAGCTAGTTAGATAGAGGTGAGCCCTCTCAATCCCCGGTTTAGAACGATACCCTTATTTACCAGTGCTACAATTGACAAAAAGAGGGTTTAAATTGCGTGCCGGCTACGGTCGCACCATGCCTAAGGCCAATTGTTAGACAAACTATTATATCAATTATATTTAAGTTTAACTAGAGTACATCTAAAGGGAGGATTCATTCGGGATGTTTCTCTTTTTAGGTGATAAGTAGTCACATGCTGCCTTTCTTAGACTATGTATTTGAACTAATGAACCTAAAAGTATAAGTTGTTAGGTTTGGCTTAATTGATGATTTTATACTTTCAATATTCTTTTGTACATGAATACTTTGTTTGGGCGTAAGATAAGGGCTTGCTTATACCAGTTTTAGAAACCACACATCTTGAAATAGTATAAATGGGAGCTATGAAGATTTGAACTTATTGAATAGATCAACTTGTTGAATAGATCGACTCTACTATGTCAAAAATAGAAAAGCTTAAATTGTAAGGCTTTAAGCTATTCATTGCTGCTCACCCTAAAAGATATTATTTTGTAATTAATATTTCCAAGACTAAAGTAACACTCGAATATGAATCTTGTAGATGTACACACCATCACAACCCTCATATACAATTGCAGCAGATTACTTCCAAAATACCTATAGAATATTGGGGTTTCGAAATTCTAATGTATGTTTCCAAGAGTATAAGTTGCAAACATTGAAATTGGTTGATGATTGAAATATGCATGCTATGTGAACTCTAATTACCTAATCAAGGTTACAAGCTGCATGAGCTTCTATATTATTACATGTAAATAAAAACACAAATTCCATTTAATTTTAAGTTTTCCTTTTTATTTTACCATTTTGCGATAAAATTCTAAAACTATTAAGAATGCTTTTCTAGAATAATACTGATTAGAGAGCCATTTTAATTTTTCTTCCAAATACTTGATTTTTCTCGCACCTACTCTCCCTCTTAATTATGAACTCTTATTATTTTTGAGAAAATTTTAAAACTTCCTTTATTTAGATTTTGGGTATGAATTTATATTAATCTAATTAAGTTACTTGCATATTTTCTTAAGGAATACATCTTGATGATTATTAAAGAGAATGTTGAAGGCGTTGAAGTCGTTGGAGATGCTGAATAGGATGAGAATGAAGATGATGGTGTTTGATATGTTAATAAAGATGTCTTATATGTCAGCGTATGTTACAAGTTGTATTTATAGTATTGTACCTATAAGACTATATTATCACTTTGACAAATAAACTAAATACTGATGATTATGTATGGTGTACTTAATTGTATATAAGGATAAGTTATTATTAATGGTAAATATTACAACAACAGGTATTATGGACATCATTATCGTTTTACAAATATATATATATATATATATATATATATTGGTAATAGTTTTAGTTGTATATATTGTTTTGTGGGTAATAATTTTAGTCACAGATATCATTTTGTGGGTAATACTTTTAGTCACAGATATCATTTTGTGGACAATAGTTTTAGTCACAGATATCGTTTTGTTGTTAATACTTTTATCAACAGATATAATTGTGGGTATAAGTTTTACCAACAAATAAATATATGTGGGCATTATTAATTATTCCTAACATATCATATTTATCTGTGGGCAAAACTTTTAAGCACAGAGTATTTACCCACAGTTTGTCACAGACAAATGTTTGTTGGTAAAACTTTTGCCAATAGAAAAATGGCTTTTGCCAACAGATAATGCCCTGTTGGTATAAGTGAATTATTTTGTAGTGTTTGGTTTTATCCTTCATGCCTACCTATGGTCTATAGTAGCCTTCTTTCCTACTTGTGGTTAGTAGCTACCTTTGTGCCCTACTTGCTTTTTTCTAATAATTGTTAACATGCACTATGTACCCTTGTTATGTCATCTACTAGTTGGTTGATAAGAAAGGTTGCTTGAGATATTTGGTGGTATTTTATGTTTTGGCATCTATTATCCCTGAGTATGAATGAATTAATATTATCAAGTAATTATATGCTTTTTATTGTTGATCCCATGCTTTATATAAGATATGGCTACTTAAGGATCCAACTTCTTGAGAGTTGTTATAATTTTTTCAATACATTTTTTATATGAATTTGTCTTTTTCATGGTTTGCTGCTTACTCAACAAGTAAGGGACATAGTGCATGTATGAAGGAAAATGGTGGAAAGCTTTAGGTCTTGAGTTAGAGAGTAGGGTTAGCTGGTGAAGGATTATCCTATGTTGGGATTTATATTTATGATTTCAAATATCATTGTTTTAGCGATTTTAGGATATCAAGTTTTTTGTAAATTTCTACATTATCTTATGTAAATTTAGAACTTATTTTTCTTGTTGAATGTTTTAGTTGATTTGGTCTCATCCTTTGATTAGTTTTTAATCAGACTTAATCATTGTGTTGGAGTGTTTTTAGCCTTACATTTAACATGTGTTTGATATTTTATCATACCTCTACCTATGATGGATATGGTAGCATCACCTTACAAGTAATACTTTAGCTTCTGTAAATCTTCTTTAAGATAAAATTTTGTAGTCATAAAAATGAAGGTGCTACAATCTAATAAATCCCAAAGATTAGGATTTTGATTCATTTTGAATGCATCATATTAGCCTAGGGTAGAATTAATTGAATACTCAAGATATAAGGCAACCGTAAAAATAAAAATAAATAAATAAAGAGAAAGAGAAAGAGGGAGAAAAAATAACCCACCAAAGCTAAGATCATGTCATCTAATTTAAGTCATCAACAAACACTATAACAAACAACACCCATCCCATGAGCTAATACATTGGTTGACTTATGTTAGAAAAGGAATAACCTAGACATCAACGAGCTATAGAATTTGAAGTGGGATTAAATGTAGATAATTCATTCATGTAATCATATTTTAATTTTTCTTTCCCACATTTTATTCATATTCTCAATTTCCTATTTTTCTAAAAAAAAATTTGGCACAAATCATGATTGTACCTAGGGTAATATAAGATGGAACCTTAGGAAATAGACACTATAAGGGACTACACTCCCACATGTTGGCTAAATCAATGGAGCTTTGTATGACAAGATTATTGTTGGTCGTGTTGTACATTATGCAGAATATGATGGAATTTATCCAAGGAAATCAACTTGTTCATTCATGAATAATAATGAATATAATAGGTAATCAGAATTGTACTTGAATCTATTATGATTGCATTGATGAATGCCATTAACTCTATGATGAAATTCGATATGTTGATCTCATGCTCTTTTAGGTCTAGTAAATATTTTATATTTACATGTCCTTCATAAGTCTCTCATTTCTCACTATTGATTGGAAACAGTAAGAAGTGAAGATATATAATCGAGGACTATGACTTGCTTATATGTATGTATGTATGTATGTATCTCTACATATATATATAAACAAGAAACATGTCACATATTGGTCATTCTAGTTCAATGCACCAACAAATTAGAATTATCTATTTATCGACACATAAGAACTCATATATAATTAGATATAGTAAGTTTAAATACCTTAAACGGGTTATTTATCCATTATATTATAATGACATAAATTGCATCAATTAATAAAATGAAAAATTAATGAACGGAATGTAATGTTCTAAAAAGATATCATAATTATTTGTAAAAGATCAATAATTGCATCATACTCAGTGTGTTTTATGTTAAAGTTGTGTTCAAAGTTTAAGTGACATCAATGGCTATCAATTGTTGTTTCAATATGAGGGCATGAGCTAACTATAGAACTTGCCAAATTGTTGTATACTAGTTAAGACAAAAGAATACAAATCGGCCGTCCACTAAGAAAATCCAAATAAAATCATCACCCAATCAATGAGATCACCATTTCTTGTTAGCTTCAAATGGAATAACATCCAAGATATGGTTGAATCATATACAAAACTAAACTCGTTAGGCCGGCTAATAGCCATGTCCATTCCTTTCATTTTCTTAAGAAAGTACTACTACTTCTTAACAATACCTATGATCCTAATCAAATGTAGAATATGCATTAAGAATCAAGTCAGACCTTACATATTTTGAGGCCCTAGGTAGATATGCTGAATGGGTCTTCTTATATAAAATAAAAATTGTTTTTTATAAAATAAATTATTAATAAATCTATAATACTGATATTATATATCAGAAATCAAAGGCGCTATAGTCAACTAATTATATTTATGTTAATATAAAAATTAGATGATTGTTTTCATGTGTGCGTTAGAGAATATATTGGTCTGTCTTTAGCTTTCTTACAATAGTACTTATTGAAGCATATATGCCTTTAACAAAGTGTGTTACATATATTTTTAGAAATTAGCTATTCTCTAACCTATAAAAGCATATGCCTTTACCAAAGTGTGTTGTATATATTTTGTTTTAGTTGAAAACAATCAATTAATTTCAAAATCGATTAACTTATTTGTGTTTTCAAAACTAGAAGTTTTAATTTTCAAAAACCATAAAAGTTGATCGATTAGTTCCTATGATAATTATATCCTGAGAGAAATTAGTTAGTCTCTAGTCAAATTAATTTGGCCATTTTCATAAAACTAATTGATTGGTTCTTGTAACCAATTAGTTGGTTTGACTAACCGAGTTATAGGTTCGACTTCTACAAAACCTAATTTTACCTTTCTTTTGTCACTTTAATAGTCTCCTCAAAGTGATCGAGCAGTGTGACTAACCAATCAATTAGTTTCACGAGCCAAACTAAGGATTGAATTAAAGTGCAAAATTATTTTTCTTAGGGACTAGACCATTTCACTATCTTGTGCAAACCCATTGACTGGTCAACATGATGCATCACCTATTTTTCTAAACCATTAGACTATTCTTATATGTTCATAGGACTAAAAATGTGTTGCATGAATGTTATCAACTATTCTTTGCAATTTTTTACATTATTTTTCAACATAATCATTTGACTATTTATACCAACATATCAACTTGTCAGGATAACTGGTTGAATGGTTCCCTGAACTTATCAACTAGTCACCATTAAATGCTAAAACAAATTATACATTGATTATGAAATATATATATATATATATATATATATATATATATATATATATATTATATTTATACCCTAACAATAATTAATACAATTTCTGATTACGTTCTTTAATAGGGTAAGAAATGCAACATTGTACTATGCGTAAATATGCAACATTGTACTATGCGTAAATATACACCATTGTTCCAAATAATAAATGATCAGTAGAGTATCATTCCGTAGAGACTACAGATGTTAAACTAAGAAAGAGTAATATTTTATATAATAAGAGAATATAAATATATAAAATTGAATTACACTAGCAATACTAGAAGGTCAAGAAGTAATTTGCAACAAAATTTAATACGGGAAAAATGTATCAAAGATATATGGTCAACAAATAGAGGAATAAGTGGTAAAAGATGTGGAAAGTGGATATCTCCTATCACCTACCATGTATCACATAACATATAATTGCAAGACAAGCTCATAGGGTATCAAAACCCTAATTTCACTTGGCTTTACTTAAGGTTAATTATACTCACATGGTTTCACTATCAAACTACATAGATCTTAGTTGTGACACACAATGAACTTGGAGTGTTAGCACTAAGGCCTATTCATATATCTATAACAACCCTGACACTAATTTAGCTATTTTTTATGCTTCTAAACCTTCTCAAGTGTCACAATTAACATGAATATTCTAAGGAGGATAAAGATTACTATAAATGTAGCTAGATTTCATTTTTTCTATAATTTACAAAGAATAATTAAAAAGATTCAAGAAAGAACACAACAAGAATTCAACAAGATTCAAAGAAATATAATTTGAATATTACCAATCTAAGAATAATCCAAGTATTGTTAAAAAGGGTATTAAATCATAAAGAGAAAACTAACCAAGTTAATTGCTTATTTTATATTTCAATATCAATTATCCACTGACATGTTATAATGTGCCAACATTCAATACTTTAAATAGGAGTTTGGATATTGCTAACTAGTACACTAATTTAGCTATATAACACACAAATGGCTAACTAGCACATAACTAGTATTATAATTTATTTATATCCTATATAATACATGGCTCAAAAAGACTATTACAAATAAAGTAAGCATGAAAGAAACTAACAAGAATCCCAATCAAAGTAACGATGTTGACTTTAAAAGGTTGACTAAGTTCTCTTGACTTTGACTTTCATGAACAATAGCTTCCTTTGTAATAGCTTGTAACATGCAAAAATCTTAATTATCTTGACTTCTTATAAGAATTGATCTTCTTCCTATAAATATATTTGCAACTAGTTGGGGTTCCTATTACTAATTAGAGTGGTGAAGGCTCTATTAGGTAACAAATACCACACCTCCTAGTTATAGAATTGTTAGAATTGTAACCTATGCTACCCCAAAAAGAGGTTTTAGTAATAGTTATTTTATGACTTTAATAACAATTTTGAACAACTATTGAATTGTATATTATCAAACTTTAATAACGATGGAAATAAAAAACCGTGAATATTGGGATAAACTTGGGTTTTAATAATAATTCG
This sequence comes from Tamarix austromongolica, assembly GCA_039764185.1. NCBI lineage: Eukaryota > Viridiplantae > Streptophyta > Magnoliopsida > Caryophyllales > Tamaricaceae > Tamarix > Tamarix austromongolica. The sequence continues at coordinate 34,871,608 of CM077814.1, forward strand.
TATATAATAACCGTTGTTAAAAATAATGTTTTAATAACAGTTTATCCCAAAAACCATTGGCAAAGCATCAATGAGTTATGATTTTAATCATTAATTATACATTTATGAAACCATAATATGTATTAAATAAGCATTAAATGGATCTTTTGATAATGGTTTTTTGTTAAAACCATAGTTAAAATACACCAAATTTAGGGTTCTAATCATTGATTACACATTTATTAATTCTTGATTCATATTAAATATTTATATTAAATGAGCAATAAATGGAACTTTTAATATTGATTTTTGAATAAAATCATTATTAAAACACACCTGATTTAGGGCTTTAATAATTGATTATTCATTTATTAAACCCTAATTTAGATTAAATGAGGATTAAATACATCTTTCAATAATGGTTTTAGATATAATTGTTATTAAAAGTGTCAAAGATCAAGGTTTTAATAATGGTTCTTACTTAAAAACCATTGTTAAAATATCGTGTAATAATGGTTTTAAGTAAGAGTCGTTATTCAAACATGGATATTTTTTTTTTGGTTCTAGCCCAAATATAAAGTTGTATGTTCAAATATTTACCCAACATGAAATGTAAAACAACATTAATTCATTTATACATGTATGTCTTTCTCCCAAATGATACAATATATTTTAAGTAGATTTGTAATTGGTATGTCTCAGTACACTGAGCATACCCAAAAATCAAAATTTGTAGGCATATTACAACTGCGTAGCTCTATACTCTAAAGTCAAAAGTTCATAGATCATAACTTAGATGACCAAAAGACATAGATGAAATACAAACCTGATTATGCATGTAAAATGTAGATCCTTAATAACGAATGTATGAATGCACATACTTGGCCTATTGGCCTCTAAGTTCATCATTTTAATCATGATTATATTTCTAGCCTCATGCATCCCACTACTAAGAAACTACAAATTCACAAGTTTTGATTCACTTTGTACTTAAGTAAATTACCAAATATATATGTCATGCTTCATTGATGAAAAAATAAGGAATAGCAAACATACATGGTTTGGATCTGTGTTCACTAATATATTTTGGAGTATTAGATCCATTACTCTATAAACATAGTATCTATAAATATCAACATTCTGTTGTTGCGGACACCATCAAATGAATTTAGTTAGCTCCCTAACTATTAGATATTAATTTAAATTAAAATAAAATATAAAATAAAACTTCCTACTTACCAGTATAGGCTCATATTCAAAAATCTTCGGGTTTAGGATACCATTTTCATCTCTCCTCTGATACGCCATCAAAAGTACCCTAATAAATAAAGTTATATAGACAATATTGTAGCTATATATACCTAAAAAAATTAAAGTGGAATATACATATATAAGCTAATGAAGTAAGAAGTAAAAATTATACTAACATGTAAATAAATTCTTTCTCACCACGAGAAGCAACGTCAAAAGGCACGGTATATGTTTAAAGAGAATTAGACACACAAAATTCATTACAATCAGATCAAATGGCATATAAAACCCAATATTCACTTGCAAAGTGAGGAATGATAAAAATATTAATGTATCCCTCACTTAAAATATGATATGTTAGATAGTTTATGTACCTACCCTCACTTCTTATAGTACCGTTAGCTATGTAGTATGCGCACACAAATATAATAAAGGACAACATTCCCTCTGCCATAGAACACAATAGTGCCCTCTTTTTTGTTACCCATTCTTCTAGTGCCCTCTTTTTTGTTACCCATTCTTCTAGTGCCTCTCTTTGCTTTACTCCTAGGAGCATTCTTCTTTTTTGATTCCTTAATTCATAATTATAGACAAAATATAATGGGCATATATATATATTAATAAGGTATAAACAATGTAAGTAAAAAATAAGGTCAAATAATGATGTTGAATGTTATTACCACTTTAGTAGTGAGATGTATCTAGTATGTGGGCTATGGCACAAGTTCTATGAGCTTCTAGCAATATGGCTACCTCATCGCCCTCTCTCTAATAAAGTAAAGGTGCACTGCCAATGATTGAAGTGTCAATACTTACTGGCCTTATATCTAGGGTCAAGTTATATATATGGATTGTTTACTTTTGGATACTATGATTGATGTATACCCTTACTTTTGCCAAAATAGTTGAAAGGTCATTTGCTAACAAGTCATATTTATGCAAGCCTAACATAAAATATTAGACATTTTTAATTATTTATTACACTAAATAAATTGAATAACAATTCATAGTTTTTAATGCTTACCTCAGGAAGAGAAGAAAGACACACATCAGCTTTGTAACTATCTCTAACATTATTTTAATTTTGTTTGTGAAGTTGATCATGGTCAACTGAATCAAATGGCATATGCCCTTAGATTTGATAAATGGCAACTCTTACTCCATTGTTGCATTTCATTCAAATGCCATATTTATTTTTTAGGTGAGGATAGCCACTTGCTCATTGATGATACTAGTACTGTGATATCGACCGCACACACTCATTCTCATAACCCCTAATATAAATCTCCTATTTCTTTGGGGTGTTCTATAATTCTTGTAGCCTATGACTCAATGTTATATTGTTCCACAGTCTCCTCAAAATCTGTCATTTCAAGTATGCAAAATATTTAAATTTAGCATAGAGGAATAAACATAATATAATATTTTTCTTAAAGAAAAAAATTCGGGTTCAAGATATCTATAAACTTATAATTTTTTTAGCAGCACCTTCTACACCTTCATTAAGATATCCATCTTTTTTTCTCTTTCCTTTTTCCGTAATGTACCAATATTGATGGACACAGTATATGGATCCAAGTTATGGGCAATGAGTTGTAAATCAAAAATTAATCTTACAATAAGAACATTATTATAACATTAGACTTTTAAATTTAAATAGATAAATCAAAATCTCGTATTAACTCTTCTTCAAGGCTTGTGTAGCCTTTGTGAGCCATATTATGCAGGTACTTATTGTGCTCATCAATCTTTTTATTTTTGAAACTTTTTTCCTATAGTACAAACCAAATTATTAACTTATGGTTGTTTAAATATCAAATAAATATTATTAATCAAAATTTTTAATTGTTATCTAACAAATAGCTTAAAATCCTCTGAAAGACGATATGCAGTAAATTGGTCCAACTTTTTTGATCAAGGGAACCATAAAATTTGTGTGGGGTTTGGTGTAAAGAGTCATCCCTCTTTCTATCCATTTTCTGCCGGCCAAGTATGCTCTAAATTTTTGTTAGACTCTCACCACAATGTCTAAGAATCCATTTCTTCCTCATTTTACAAGCATTAAAGAATCTCTACAAAATATAACGTATATATGTATACTAATGTTAATAATGTATTGAAATCAATATAATTTAACATAAACAAATGATTAAATAAAATAACATATTTACCATGACTTCCTACCAAATATGCTTCTAATGACACTTTAGAACCTGCTTTCAATTATTGTAGGAAATAGGAACATAATTACTTGTGATGAGTGAAATGTTTGATGTGTGTGGGAGGTTGTAATCTTCAATTACGTGGATCTAATGGTTCGAATGCAGCTTGGATGAGATGATAAAGGATCTGTGATTGTGAGTTTAAAGACTAAAGCATCAAAAGTGATGCAAATAAGATAATGGTGGTTCGAATTAGGGTAGAAAAATGATGATGGTGATTCATTGATAGTGATAATGATTCGATGGTGATGAATTAATAATGAATGTGAAATGCCTCGAAATTTTTCTAATTTTGAAGATTATATTTAAATAAGGTTTTATTTGAAAATTTAATTTAATAAATTATTTTTACTATAATAAAAGAAAATTTATTAGGGAAAATAAATAAAAAAAATTATAAATATATCAATTAGAGGAAATTTGGGTATTTTAACTAATTAAAGATTTTAATTTGGGAATTTATTTAAATAAATTATTTTATTCAAATTAAGGAAGAGAAAATAGTTTTAAATTAATTTTAAATTTTATAATAATTTAATTAAATAAAATTTGAGTGATTTATTATATTAAAATGGAATTTATGAAAAATCCTTTAAAAAGCTTATTTTAACGTAAAAATGGATTTAAAAATTATTTTATTTAAATATTATTAATTTTAAATATCCTAAATATTCAAATTTATTTAATTTGACCCGACCTAATTATTTCTCTTTTCCTTTTTCCCCTTTTTCCTTTTCTTTTCTTTTCTTTTCCTTTTTCTTTCCTTTTCTTTCTTTTTCTTCTTCTTCACCGAATTGGGCCTATTGCGTGACCCACTTCCTTTTCTTCTTTCCTTTTCCTTCGGCGCGGCCCAGCCTACGCGTCGTCACCGCCCCCCTCTCTCTCCATGCCGTGTTTCACTTCTTTTTCCCCTCGAACGCCGCGTTTTACTTCATTTTTTTTACCGTTGCGCGGCAGCCCGGAACGCCGTTCTTTATTCCTTTCTACAAACCAACACGTCGTTTCATTTAACCTCCTTCACCCTCGCGCCGAACCGCCCGGTCTCCCTCCCTTTTTCTTTCTTTTCTCCCCCGCGAATCGCCCGGTCCAGCACCCCCACCTTCTTCTTCTTCCTCCTCCCGCCCGACGCCATAACCGCAAGCTCCCTTTCTCCCCGAAAATGGCGCCTCCGGCCACACGTGGCGTGACCGGCTTTTCTCCCGCCCATTTTCTTCCTCTCAACACACCCTTCCATTTGAATTGCCCCACTCTCCATTTCTTCCCCACGTTTGCTCCCATTTCCCTCTCGAAGATCGGGCAAAATTTTGAACTTGTGCCGCCAGACCAACGGCAAAACCAACCCATTTTCCCACCGAAATTGATCTTCTAGTAACTTCCATAACTCGAGCCTACCCTCCACTACTATAAATACCCCTCGTATGGCTCGAATTCGAGCTTTCTTTCCCCGAAACCCTAAGCACCCGTCTGTGCTCCACCGCTCCTTTAGACGCCCAGTTCTCCACCATTGGCAAACCTCGACATCTCTTCTCCCTCCCAAACTCTTCCCTGCAACACCCTCTAATTAACTAAACCATCTAAGACCTTCGATTCACCTTGTACAAGCCTCCATAATCGTGCAAATTTGACAAGTTATCTCGCCAGAAAATTCCACCCCGAGACCTTGAACCACCATCCACCACCATATCCGCTGCTTTTACCATCTTCCAAGCCAACCAATAACTCCTGCTAAGTCCCCTCACCGACTTATAATATTATTTTATTTTTCTCCTTCCCTCTCACCTCTTTTTCATCATTTTTACCCCTCTTAGATCCATTTTCCGGCCCCCTCCGGGAACCACCGCCGGTGCCACCCATCCCCTCCGACTCAAGGTGAAATCCTAGACCTTTTAAACACTTCCTTTCGATTTATTGATAATTATTTTGCTTTTATCCTAATTTTTAATGTTAATTCGATTTTAATTATTATTATCATAATTATTATTATTATTGTTATCAATTGAATCCTAATTGTTAAATTTGTTTTGATAGGTTTAGGAGTATTTTTGAGTTAGATAAATTGTTATTCTCGAATTTTTGTTATTTAATGGAATTATTACATGTTTACTATTATTATTAATAATATTACAAATATTATTATTATTAGTGTAATTATTTATTTAATATTTTAATTATTTTAGAAGGATTAGAAACCTAAAATTTTAACTAATTCTCGCACATTTGCTTTTTACAACTATTATTAACATTTTTTAACATTATTACTAATTATATTATTATTATTATCTGTATTAACTTTTATATCATAAGTATATATATATATATATATATATATATATATATATATATATATATTTATATATATATATATATATATTTATATATATATATAATATTAATATCATTATTACATTTTTGAATAGGGTTATTATTAAATGGAGTGATTTTGATAGCCATGTTGTAATTTTAAGAATTATGGTATTATTAATATTAATATTCTACTAATAAGAGTGTTATTAATAATTTTTTACTGTTATTATTATTTTTTTTGTTATTATTATTATTATTATTATTACTATTTTGGTGAAGGGTAGAAACCCTTATATCACCACCCTTTCGAATGAAAATAATAATTTATTTGTATTTTTAAGTAATATTTTATATAGTTAATTATTGTGTAGTATTGTTTTAATTAAAAACCAAATCTTAGAATAAGTTAGAGAATAATAAAATTTTATAAGGGAGCCTAATTCTATTATACTTTTATATAATAGGTGAACCCAGTCAAACCCCTCAAATGGAATAGGAACGTGCACCAAGACCGGTGTCGTTTTAGGTAAGGGTTTACTAAGGCCATTTGTGTTTTTATATGCATTATGTGTTTCATATGCCATGTATTCTATGTTTGTTACTATTAATTATTTCATATGTGGCATGATTATAGAGTTGAATATGTTGGTATGAATAAATCATGGCATGAAGATTATGTGTATATTATGTTATTATTATTGTATGATATGGCCCTAAGACATGCATATTAGGATTGTAAAACAATGATGGGCAGTGTAACAATGTGGTGTTAGGGTTTGCATGAAATGACATAATGCTAGGGTTTTGCATGAAATGTGGTGTTAGGGTTGCATGGAATCATGTCTACGTGGAGCTAGGGTTTGCATACGAATTAGGGTTTGCATGGAAGGGTGGTATATGTGAAGCTAGGGTTTGCACATGAATTGGGGTTGCATGGAAGTGTGGTATACGTGGAGCTAGGGTTTGTATATGAGTTAGGGTTACATGGAAGCATGTCTACGTGGAGCTAGGGTTTGCATACGAATTAGGGTTTGCATGGAAGGGTGGTATAAGTGAAGCTAGGGTTTGCACATGAATTGGGGTTGCATGGAAGTATGGTATACGTGGAGCTAGGGTTTGTATATGAATTAGGGTTTGCATGGAAGTGAGGTAAGTGTGAAGCTAGGGTTTGCATATAAATTGGGGTTGCATGGAAGTGAGGTATACGTGGAGCCAGGGTTTGCATATGAATTAGGGTTTGCATGGAAGTGTGGCCTACATGAAACTAGGGTTTGCATGTGGATTAGGGTTTGCATGGAAATATGTCTACGTGGAGTTAGGGTTTGCATGGGAGCTAGGGTTTGCATGGAATTGTGGTACGTGGAGTTAGGGTTTGCATGGGAGCTAGGGTTGCATGGAAGTGTGGGTTACGATGAGTTAAGGTTTGCATGGAGTTAGTTATGCATGTCTAGGCAAATGTTTGTGAGTGGCTAATGTTATGATTAAAATACTTAAGACATTAATCTTTTAAAGTGGAAGATTATTGAGCCGGGTCCAGACCGATCCACCAGTCAGGAATAGTGGTTAGGGTTTTACCCTATATGTGACCGATCCACCGATAATAATAGTGGTTAGGACATGAGGTCCTATATGTGACCGGCCCGCCGGCAATAATAATGGGGTGACTCGAGCTCAATAAATACAAACCAGAATTGTTAAAGCTCTTAAAAGACATTAATTACTTACAGTGAAACACCATACAAGCAAGAACCAGACCGATCCAATGGTCAGGAATAGTGGTTAGGATTTTACCCTATATGTGACCGATCCACCGGTAATAATAGTGGTTAGGACATGAGGTCCTATGTATGACCGGCCCACCGGTTACAATAGTGGGGTGTTCCTGTACTCGCATGGATTGATAAAAGGTATGGTGTGTATTGACTTTTGCTAAAAGAAAGACTAAATGATTAATCCAGGCCTTTTTGGGCCTTATGTGTGGACTCTTAATTATAAGTTATGGATTTCACTTTATGCTCCCATGTATCATAGGTATGAGTTGTAATTTTATGTGATCATTATCTTGCATGAATTACTGTGTTATATGCCGGCCTTAGTATTCGGTTACCTTACTCAATACGTAGCGTACTGATCACCTGTTTCATGGGTGCTGCTCATTCCCACGAGCAGAAGGCCCGTCTTATCTGTTGGAGGTAGGATATTTTTACTTTGATGCTATCGATGTCTACGGGACATCAGGAGGGGTAGAGTGATAGCTGGGCTGGATCGATTCTCTAGAGAGACGTGGCTGTTCTCTTTTTAATTTTTGACTCATGTTATTTTTATGTTTAAGTTACAGAAACAACTTTATCAATGTTGCTTAATTATTATTTAAAAACAATAATTGGCATTTCGAATTATGTAAGACTTGCACGTACTCTGATTTCCCTTTTTTTTTTATAAATTTGAATTTGTATGGTATTACTGATAATGTTTTCTTAGCCTTAGCACTTGGTACTAGAACGGTAGAAGTAAACTGGTCTGGTACTAAGTGTGGCGGTAACATCCCTAGAATTTATGGTTTTAATATATGAGTATTGATTTTAGAAAAAAAAAAGATGGTGTAAATTTTGGGGTGTTACAGAATGTGATTCGAATATGATGAGATGATGATGATGAAGATTCAAAATTTAGGGTTTGGATGATGGTTAGAGTCGTGGTTTAGGGTTCGAGTTAGGGTTTGGTTCAAAGAAGAGGAAATAAGGTTGTGTTTGGTTGGTATGGATGATTAGGGTTTTGAATGAGTGTCTTAGGGTTTTAGTTTTATATACAGATATAGGGTTTGATTTAACCATGAAATAGAGTATGATTTGATGTTAATTAGGTAGCAAAATATGGATTATGATTAGTATAAAATTTATGGATTAATCTCTAATTCACACAAATGAAGAGATTAAACCGTTCACACAGATTCGGTTTGCTTGAGCTTGAACTCACACAGAATTCAATCAATGTTGATCTTCAACTTCAATTATTCATTCAATTTTCATAATACATGCCATATGCTCAACATTTATGAATAATTTAACCTTTCTACTACTAGCTAAAGCATATTCCAAAAGATTCTAAACTAAAAGATATTATACTACTTTTATGCAAACTTTATGCTACATTTATTCTCCTAATTTATTAATTAATAAATAAATTATCTAAATAACTTAATAGTGGTCAAAAATCTTGCCAACATCCTCCTCATGCATGTGGTTACTTTCTCCTCGCATGTGATGTGTAGCGGAATGATTGGTTTCAAAATTCCCCATTTTTATGTAGTTTTATAATGATAAACTAAGGATGTATTCTAAATTGAGGATATGGATGATGGATCACATAAAGTAATTCTTCAAACTACCTTTGAAACCTTCACATAGATACCTCTCAGAGGATCTCTAATGAAGAACCACGTAGTAAACTTCACTAGATAACTCTATACAAACCCATAAAGGAAAGGTATAGAGGGTTTCTAAATTATCACACTAATAGATAAGATAATTTAGAGATAAATCTATTTTAGAAATCACACAGTTAACGTAAACATAGAAAAACAAAACACGCATAGGGTTTCGATGAGAGAAAACTTGATTTAATAATTCAATTCAACTACCCTCTTTTTTTCATTCCTCAAAACTGAATCCTCCCCATCTAGATTAGGTTTGACCCTAAACTTCTTTGGGCCCTTCCACACCACATACTCATTAAGGACCTTTTATGCACAACCTTCCTATCAAATTACCGTAACCTACCTAACAAAATGTGACAAACATCCATAGGTAGAATATTGGATAAAACATCATCAAAATAATTTCATATCTTAAAAGAGATAAGAGCTTGTTTGGTTACTCTTATACCTTTATCTTTGTTGAGCCATTAGAGTGAATATGGTTTTGGATCTTGGGTCTCCAAACTGAGATTTTTCACGATCTTTTTGCTAGCAACATTATTGCATGAGCTCCTATCAATGATGACTTCACACACCTTATCACCAATTCTGCATTTTCCCTTGAATATCTTCACCCGCTGAGTAAGTAAAGGTTGTGGTTGTATTTAAAGCACCCTTTGTAACATTGTAACATGTAGCAATCCACTTGGCCTTATTCCAAACCATCCTCTAAGATATCACTCTCCTCTTCTAGGTTTTCATCAAGGTCTTCATTCTCTTCACAAGCCTCCATATTTGCTATCTTTTTCAAAGTCAATGTCCTTTCATTTGTACAATTCCAAGCAAAGTGGTAATATTCTCTACACTTGTAGCATTGCTTATTCACCTTATCAACCACTTGATATTTTCCCTTTTCTTCACAAGTGAACTTCCTAGCATAGTCTTGACTTGCGGCTTGAGAAATTGGTGGCTTTGACACACCCTTGAAAGTCAAACCATGTGGAGCATTGGTTCACTTTCTTGGTGGCTTAGTCATCTTCAATTGTTTCTTGAACTTGATGGCTAACTTGGCTAGGTCTTTAAACAATTCATATGGGTACACCTCTACCTTCTCCTAATGATTCATATTTCAACCCCTAATGAACCATGCACACCTTTTTTCTTCACATTATTGGACATCGCATATTATAGCTAGCTTTTTGAACTCCCGAATGTATTCTTCAACTCCAAGTAACCCTTGCCTCAATATAGTAATTTTTTAAAATTTTCTTGCTCATATTCCCAAGGCACAAAATTCTTCTTCAAATGTTTCTTTAATTTTTCCCATGACCTAATCTTCCATTTTCCTTCTCTCTCCCATCTCCTTCTTAAATTATCGTTCCACACTCTAGCAAACTTATTAATCTTTATTATCGCTATCCGAGACCATTTCCTATCATCAGTTTCTTTATACTCAAAAATTGACTCAACGATTTGCAACAATTCAATAAAAGATTTCAGTTCGAGATTACCTTCGAAGTCAGGAAGATCAAAGTGAATTCCCTTTTCCACATCATCATAAGTTCTCCTCAAAGTGTCACATTCCCTTACATAAATTGCCATGCTCTCTTCTTCTTCTTCTACCCTATTTTGTGCTCTTCTCACATTCCCTTCCTCTACTTGTTCCCTTCGGTTTTGTAGCTACACTTAGGAATCATAGGCTTAGGAAACTTCTATTCTTCCCACCTACAATTTGACCTCCTTAATTTCATCCATCAAGGTCTTGAGAAAATCTCTCAAGTCTTCTCCTTAGATCTCCATTCCTTTTCCTTCAACCGATTATTAATCTCCCAAACAAGCCTTAATCACATGGTCCCCTTTTTTATGAATTATTGGAGATTCTTGAAGATAATACTCTTTCTTGATTAATCATGAAGAATCTTGAAAGAAAGATTGAATCTTTATTGTAACTCTAGGAACCTAATATGAAAAATTGATGTGTGTGGAACGGTGTAATCTTTAATTATGTGGATATAATGGTTCAAATGGAGTTTGGATGAGATGATAAAGGCTCGGTGATAGTAATTTTAAATACTAAAGTGTCGAAAGTGATGCAAATAAGATGATGATGGTTTGAATTAGGGTAGAAAAATGATTATCATGATTTGTTGATGGTGATGATGATCCGATGGTGATGAATTAATGATGAATATGATTCGAATATGATGATATGATGATAAGGTTTCAAAATTTAGGTTTGGATGATGGTTAGAGTAGTGGGCTAGGGTTAGTGTTAGGGTTTGGTTCAAAGAAGAGGAAATAAGGTGGTCTTTGGTTGGTATGGATGATTAGGATTTTGAATGAATATTTTAGGGCTTTGGTTTTGTATACCAATTTGGGGTATGGTTTAACCACGAAATAAAGTAGTATTTTGATGGTAATTAGGGAAAGAAAATAAGGATTAAGAAAAGTAGAAAAGATATTGATTAATCTCTACTTCACACAAACAAAGAAATTAAAACTTTCATCTCAAACTGTTCACACATATTCGGTTTGCCTGAGCTTGAACTCATATAGAATTCAATCAATGTTAATGTTTGACTTCAACTTGTCTTTGAAATTATCATAATACATACCATATGCTCAACATTGATGAAGAATTTTTGACATGTGGAATATCTACTTATCATAGCTTGTACATGTTTAACCATTCGTCGCCAATAGAAATTTTCTTATAACAATTCCATAGTCTTATGTATACCAAAATGTCTCGCAATGCTACCTTCAAGAATTTCTTTAATCAGTAAGTCTCAAACTAGATCTACAAATATAAATTTTATTTAGTCTAAATAAAAATCCATCTTGTATGACATAATTACCATAGTATCCACTTTCTTTACATGCACTAAATATATCCTTAAAATCTTCATATTTAGGATAAAATTCTTTTAACATTTCTAAACCTAAGATTTTTGCATCCATCATAACAAGTAATGTAGATCTACGAGAAAGAGCATCATATACTACATTTTGTTTTCCATCTAAATGTTTGACAGAGAACACAAAGGATTGTAAGAAACTCACCCACTTTGCATGTCTCGGATTAACTTTCTTTTGACTATGTAAGTATTTTAGTCTCAGATAATGACTCCATGTCCGTATACTCTGTATAATGGCAAAGAATTCCTTGTCATGGTTTGAATAGTTAAGTTTGGCTCTATTGATCTTTTTAGAGAAGAAAGCTTTAGGTTTCTTTTCCTGTGAGAGTACACCTCCTATTCCAACTCCAATAGCATCACAAGTTACTTCAAAAAGAAGATTAAAGTTGGGTAGAGATAATATAGGCACATTACAAAGTTTTGTTTTTAGGGTCTCAAAGGCTTGAGTAGCTTCTTGTCCCCAATAAAATTCACCTTTTTTCATGAGTTGTGTAATAGGTGTAGCTATAGTAGAAAAATCCTTAATGAATCTTCTATAAAAACTAGCTAACCCATAAAAACTTCTCACATGATGAACATTTTTAGGGATAGGCCATTCCTGTATAGCTCTAATCCTATTAGGATCTACTTTAATACCCTCACCACTAACAACATAGCCTAGGAAAAGTACACTTGGAAGCATGACCATTTTTGCTACACACAAGAATATCATCCAAATATACAACAATGAAATCATGAAGGAAAGGTCGGAGAACTTCATTCATAAGTCTTATAAATGAGCTAGGTGAATTATATGACCCAAAAGGCATAACCATCCACTCATAGAGACCATATTTAGTTTTAAAAGCAGTTTTCCACGCATCTCCATCTCTAATCCTTAGTTGATGATAACCACTTCTTAAATCAATTTTGGAAAATATTTGTGCACCACAAAGTTCATCTAGTGAATCATCTAACCTAGGCATAGGAAAATGATATTTGATAGTAATGTTATTTACTTCCCTTGAATCTATACACATATGCTAAATACCATCATTTTTAGGCACTAGTAAAGCAGGAACACTACAAGGACTCATACTTTCTCTCACAAATCCTTTATCCACAAGCTCTTGGATTTATTTTTATAATTCCTTAGCTTCCTCTAGGTTACATATATAAGCTGGTTTATTTGGAAGAGGCATTCCATGAATATGATTAATGGCATGTTCTATACCTCTTTTAGATTGTAATCTAGGAGGTAAATCATTAGGAAATACATCATGATATTCATCAAGCAACTCAGTAAGATTAGGATTTTTACTTTGTCGCTCCCCAAGTTTAGAATATTTAGCAACTAAAGCATAACAAATTCCTTCTCCTTCTATGCATTTTTCCATAGCTTGTTCTTGTAAAAATAATCTATTTTTGTCATCACTCAAAGGCATATGATCAAATAAAGAAGGTGTCAATCTATACAATTGCTTTCCTTTTCTCACCACATATTCATTAGTTACTCCATCATAAGTTGCTTTTCTATCATATTGCCATGGTCTTCCTAAAATTAATCCACAAGCATCCATAGGCAAAACATCACATAGAACTTCAACATGGTTGTCTCTAATGGAAAATGTGATTAAGGTTCTTTGGTTTACTTTATCTCCTTTGCCTTTGTTTAGCCATTGTAAAGAATAGGGTCGAGGATTATTAGTAGTCTCTAAGCCAAGTTTCTTAACCATTGCTTCACTAGCAACATTTGTACATGAACCACTATCAATAATGAGTCTACAAACCATGTCACCTATTTTACACTTAATCTTAAAAAATTTCTCTCTTTGAGTAGGTGTCATATTAGGTTGGATTTGTAGCACTCTTTCAATTACAAAACAAGAATCTCCTTCTTCTTCACCCATGGTTAAGATTTCATTAGGAGATTCAATTTCTAGATTCTCATCATCACTACATGGTTCCATGTTTTATATTTCATTCAAGGTTAAGGCTCTTTGGTTAGGACATTCTCTATCAAAGTGTCCATATCTTTTACATTTAAAGCATTGTTTATCAGACATTTCAACTACCTTATTTTTACCTTTATCATCTCAGTTATTCTTTTTATCATATGAAGATGTTGATTTAGGTGTAAAGGTACTAGAATAGGGTTTAGTTGAAGTTGAAACATTAGAATTAACATAGGCTTTTGTTGATTTAGTTTGTCTTTCAAATTTTAAAGCCATATTAATCAAGTCATCAAGAGAATCATAGGAACACATATCAAATTTATCTCTTATCAAATTATTCAAGCCACCTAAGTATCTAGCACATTTTTGTTCTTTTCTTTCTTGGACATCACAAACAAGTGCTAGTTTTTTAAATTCTTTAGTGTATTCTTCTGCCCGAAATAAACCTTACCTTAGAGTTGTCATTTACACATATATATCTTGTTCATATTCTTTAGTCACAAATTTTTTCTTAGGTGTTTTTTAAGTTTTTTTCCAAGATTTAATTTTTGATTTCTCTTGTCTTTTTTAAGTTGTCATACCAAATCCTAGCAAATCTTTTGAACTTAAGAGTATCAAGCTTACATTTTCTCTCATCATCATACTCCTTAAATTCAAATATAGCTTTAGTTTCATGCAACCACTAAAAAACAATTCCATATTCAATTCACCATAAAATTCAAGAAGGTCAAGTATGATACATTGATCCTCATGGAATACATGTCTTGCTTGGAATGCATGTGGTCTTCTTTGATTAATTGAGCTAAAAGAACTCATCTCTTCTTCTCCATCTTCGTTTTGATTCACATTTGAGTATCCATATCCTCCTTTTTCTTGGTAAGCATGCCTCATTCTTCCTTCCACACTATCTTGTGTGGTTTCCATTTATTTGGCCATGGACAAAACTTCTCTTGATCGGATAGCTTGACTTCCACACTTTGTAATTGTTGTTGAAGTGTTTTTTGGTTATGGATTTGAGCACCAATGACCGAACCTCTTCACTTGCTATAGTGAAGGTAAAATACAATACTAATCTTCCAAAATAATTCAACACTAATGATAGCCTTGGAAGTGTTGTTTGTAGCTGAATACTATAGGCTATATCTTGCTAATATTCAAGAAACATATCACATAAAAGGATGGCCAAATGATGCTGGAAATGATGATCGAATGATGTTGGAAATGAGAACTTCTCTTGTGACACACAGCGGGCCACATAAAATGATAAAAGATCATGGGTGTAGTATCTTCAAATTGAATACATGAAGGAGAGAAAAGGAAGAGTATGTGTTGATAAGATGAAAAAAAAAGAAATAAGGGTCGAATACTACAACTCTATTCTAACCCATAGTACTGCTGGGGGGAAGAAAAGTTACATCTATCTTACCATGCAGATATGAAGGGGAAGAAAATGGGAGAAGATTATGCTGGAAGAATCAAAGAAAGGGATGGAAAAGGGATGCTAAGACATCGAATGATAAAAATGGAAAAGAAATGATGTAAGCTGAAAGTATTAAATGGAAGGAAGGGTTTGACAGGTGAAGGATTTTATGTGGAGTGAAGAAGATGTCGAAGATAAATGTCGAAGAAGGAGTTCTTTCTTGGTTGAAGATTGAAAGAACTTCAACAAGAATGGTGCAAGAAACATCAATCTTTAACCAAGATTGATCTTGAAGATTCAAGAAGAGCATAAAGGTTCAAAAATTTTATGAAAAAACAACTTTTGGTGGGTTCTTGATGATGAGAACTCACGCATGCAATAACCCCACTGTAGGATGGTTGGTTGCTCGACTGAATTCAAAGTATTTGAAGCTTTGATACCAAAAATTTGATGTGGATCAAGGTGAAGAGGAAACACAAGATCTACTAATACTTTTTTGTGTCGATCACAGATTGAAGTTAAAGAAAAGAAGGGTGGTTTAATGAAGATTAAACTCGGCTACTTACAAGAGGGAAGATTATAATACTTTGAATGTTTCAAATCATTCAAAGCTCAAATGATGAAGGAAAGACCCTAGGTTTTCTTTATCGAAAGAGACTCCAAAAGAGAGGATAAAAGCAGGCTTAGCTAGATAATTTTGTGTTCAAAAAATTCTGTATTCCATTCCATTCATGCATGTACAAGGTAGGCCTTTTATAAGGGAGGGAGACCGACTACAAGGCCTTAAACCAACTGAGTTTCCCCTGTTAATCCAAGCCATTTAACTCACCTGAATTAAGCCCATATAATACCTAAAATTACTCATAATATCATCATCTAAATGATATTAATGACTAACATTACAAATCCACACAATCAACTATGGTACATACATGAAATTACAACAAAACTCTAGCTTACATAAAATACACTTATGGTTTACAAAAAGTTTAATATAAATAATGATAACAGCATCCCATGTATTCCATAGCCTTGTATGCTTTGAATGCTTGTACACTTTAAGTCTCTTTTGATGTGTTAACGTCTTCTCCTTGCAAATATGTAATATACCTGCAAGAATATCTTGAATCATTTTCAATACCAATCATAGACATATTATCAAGAATATTTAAAATGATTGGTCCATTATTAAGAAAGCTAATTCTTCCTTACCTTGATAATCATGAGAAACATAAGAATCATTAGATGCACTAGATACACCTACATCAACTATTGTCCCTATCAAATTGTTTATTGGCCATACCTCTATGAAATATCAATAAATAGATTATATTAGAATGTTATGTAATTACCATAATGTACCACTAAATTATTTTTTGACATAATAGATATTTAATGAGGAAGGTCAAAATATGCATTTAAAAAAATAAGCACACATATCATATGTTACAATATTATTATCCTCACCACCTTCTTTTCCTTAATTTTTTTTCTTATTTTTTGGATTGGTTTCAAGATTGGGTACATATATTACTTCACGATGATCATCTTTACATATATTTCCTCCATATGAATGTTATTATTATTAATTTTCAATGACAGAAATGTTTACACAGCTAAGACACACTCTTTATCCCAATTGGCATCATTTTCATCATCATATTCATTGGCATTTTTTTTCTTTGAAGATAGTCCCATAGACCACCTATTATAAGTAGGATCAGTGATAAATAATACTTTTGTTGCTTTTAATGCCAAAATGAATGGGTCTTGTTTATGCCCTACCCTATTGAGATCTAATAACATGAATCCATCTTTATATCTAACCCCATAGTTCTTATCAACCTATATATAGTTGAATAGAGGGACTTTAAATACAGTGTAATATAACTCCCATATCTATTCAATCACACTATAATAATTCATGATTTCATATGTTGGACTCTTGTCCTTTGCACTAGCAACATGTGTTACTTCAACCACTAAAGTTCCCCCACTATTTTAAAATTTACTCCTCTCATCAAGTTGTTTCATACAAAAAGTGTAAATTTTGATGGCATAACTACTATATAAGAAAAATTCATAATGAGGTTTTTGAAATAACCAATACGGGGTTTCAGAAATTGAAGTTAGAGAATGTCCGATGAGTTGAATGATGTGATCTCTTAGCCTATTGATAAAGGAAATATTATTTTTATCAATTATCCATTTCTCAATCTTTGATAGATTTTCAATCCTTAATGAAGGCATATATTCTTCAACAAATGACTAAACATCATCATTGTTGTGCATTGCATATCTATGTGCATTACGAAACATGTTAGGGTCTACACACCCAAACTGTTTACTCCTAATAACGTGTCCTTTAATTTTCCTACATGATGAGATGTAGGAATACAAAGAGCTTTAGCATTTGCAAGTAATTTGTGCAAAATTAAATTATATCTTCTATAAGGTAACTCTTAACAATGCATCCTTCTATCAGATATCGATTCTTCATGTAACCTTTTATCAAGTTTATAAACTGCTAAAATGGGTACATCTAGTGTCCATGAATAGGTCTTAACATTTTCATCTCATGAACTAAATTAATAATCTATATTTTAAAGGCATCAAAACAATCAGGATGTACAACTTTGGAGCAGATTGTGTTTTAGAACCAACAAAGCCTTGTGATAATAAATCAAACACACTTTGGAAAAATTCCATGTATTGTTATTGGAAACAAGTACTGCATCAAAATATGACAATCATGAAACTTCATGCTAATTAGTTTCAACTCTTTTATTAACATAAGACTTCTAACATTTGAAGAATACCCTTCTAGAACCTTAACCCTATTTAAGAATCTGTAAAATATAATTTTCTCTTTTTTTGAGAGTTTATGACATGAAGGTGGTAAATATGCTCTTCTTTTATTGTCTCGTGGTACCAGTGCCTATCTAATACCCATTTATTCCTTATCCTATCAAGCATTGATTTCATCTTTAATCTTTTGTGGAACATTAAGTAATATACCAATAAGATTGTCACATATATTTTTTTTATATACATCACATCAAGGGTATGTATCACATATAGAGATTCCCAAAAAATATGGTGGAAGAATATAGACATCTTTTTCCACCAAATTGATGGAGGCTTATCTTTATTCTTCTTCCCAAACTTGACGCTCAAGTGTTTCATCTCCAAATACACTTGTCAAAAGGAAATACCCCAAAAATCCTAATTTAGGAATTATGGCAAAATAAGGATTTATTAGGAAAATTAAGTAAATAAATTATCTTATTAAAATTAAGGGAAATTAATTAAGGTAAAACATGGAGAAAATAATAAATAAACTATTTAGGGAAATTGGACATTTTACTAATTAACATTGAAGTACAAGAAAATTTTACCAAAATAGCTCAATTAATATAAAAATGAATTTAATTATTATTCTTATAACAATTATTATTAATTTTAAATATCCAAATTAAATAAATAAATAAAGACCAAATATCCCAACCCATCCATTTTATCCTTTTTCCTTTTTTCCTTTCTTTCCCTTTTTTTTCTTTCTCTCCTTTCTCCTTTTCTTATTTTTCCTTCTCCTCCTCAGTTTGGGCCAGCCCGCAGCCCAAACTCTCCTCCCTTCCCCGTTCCACGTGGCTAGGCTAACCCCGGCCTTTCTCCTTCACCCGTTTTGCCCGGCTGAACTACTTTTTTTCTTTTTCTTTCTTTCCCCTAGACCATCCAATCCACCCCCGTACATGTCTCCTTCTTCCTCACGCTGACTACAACCCCCCCCCCACCTGAAGCTCTGCTCCTGCCGATGACCTCCTACTCCGTCTAGCTATCCTTCCCTGCCGCCCCCGTCATTTTCTTTCCATTTTCAACCCAACCAACCTGTCCTCCCTCCTCATACATGTTTCCATCCATTCCTTTTTCCCCCACCCCAATCCAAATGTACCCTGCAATTTTGTAGGGCATGCGCGGCCTGCCACCATCGATCGGCAACCTTCCTCATCTACCTTGGTTGTCTCCTTCTTCCTTCTTCATTTCCCCCTTCAATTACCCTATAAATACCCCTATACGCATCCATAACCGAGCTTATGTCTTCAAAGCCTAGAAACCCCAACCAAGCGCTGCTGCCCAAACAGCTCCTTATTTCGTCACCGTCGATGACTGCCACCACAAACGCCGCCCACCAAAACCTTCCCCACACCACCCTCTACAAAACTGAGCCACCCTCCTCCTCTATCTTGCCTTGCACGAGCTACCTTAGCTATGCAAAATTGCCATTCTGATCAGCCCTCACCAATTGGCACCACCCATCACGCCGCTGTCCATCGCCAATCCCAGCAAAACTAGCACGTCCTCCACCCTCCAAAACAACCAGGGGACTTCACCCTACCTCCCTCTCCTTCTACCTTCTCCACCTTCCACCACCTTTGGCCACCTTACCAACCGCCATGCACCACCACCTTTGGTTGCACCACCACTTCCATTCTACCCCTCTCCACCTGATACACCTTCCACCACCTCAAACACCCCCTCATTCCCTCTTCTCTATCCTACAATCCCATCTTTCCACCTTTCTTCCCCCTCCAACGGCGCCGCCACACACTACCGCTGGTTTCGCCACCAACCCTAGGTGGTATTCTAATTTCCTCAGCCCTTAAAATCTTTTTTCATAATTTTTAATGATTTTGTGTAATATTAATAGTAGTATTCTTAATATTATTATTATTATTATTATTATTATTATTATTATTATTATTGTTGTTATTGTTATTGTTATTGTTATGTTATTATTCTTATAATCTAACCTAACTTTAGAAATATTTATAACTATGGTACTATCATTTAAAGGGCTACAAATTTAGTATTAATATAGTTATCTTTATTATTATTATTATTATTATTACTACTACTACTACTACTACTATTATTATTATTATCTTACTCATACTATTAATGCTAACTTGGCCATTATTACTTTTATTATTAGTGTAAATGTTGGGAATCTTATATTACTATTATCCTTTTCGATTTTTATCCTTATTATATTTAACATTATTATTTATATTACTACTATAATTACTACTAATATTATTATTATTATTATTATTTATATCATCATTATTATTGTTATTATTCTATTATACTTGACCACATTATCACTAAGACTACTACTAAGATGATTTCTAGGACATTCATTAGTGTTATCCTTAAGATGAGAACTACTATTAATATTATTATTACTATTACAATTATTATTGTTATTATTATTATTATTATTATTATTATTATCATCATCATCATCATCATCATCATCATCATCATTATCATTTAATACTATTATAAATATTATTATTGTTAATTTGTCTTTTGTTAATATTTCATAACCATTAACTTATTATCACTAGTACAATTATTAATATAAGAATTAATATGGTCACTCCTTTTATATTACTT
Organism: Tamarix austromongolica; assembly: GCA_039764185.1. Taxonomy (NCBI): domain Eukaryota; kingdom Viridiplantae; phylum Streptophyta; class Magnoliopsida; order Caryophyllales; family Tamaricaceae; genus Tamarix; species Tamarix austromongolica. The sequence continues at coordinate 34,892,511 of CM077814.1, forward strand.
AAGCTACTATTATTATTATTACTTGGGTTTGGGTTGATATTAGTATTAACACTAAAACTAATATTATTATTATTATCAATAATATTGAAACTATTACCTTTAACACTATAAATATCATTATGACTACTTAAACATAAGCCATGATGACTATTAAGAATTATTTTGGTTAGAAGTAGCATGAGTAATTATTTTGAGAATAATAACCCCACTTTTAATTATAAAACTACTATTACCGTTATAAGCCTTAATAGTAGAGTATGATAAGGTAGGGTAGAAATAATGGTAATCTTTGGTAAGAGGGAGATTAACCCGTAGTATTTTCTCCTTATAGGTGAATCAAGCCAAAACCCTAAGGAGGTGTAGGAGTGTGCTCCAAGCCTGGCGTCGTTTTTGGTATGGATGTAGCTAAGGCCCCTGTATGTTGTGTGACTTGTATGTCCTAGATGCTATATATCATGCTATGTCATGTATTGTATGATTTTCATTAACTTGTCTTATGTGTAGAGCAGCTTAGAGTTGAGGTATGTTTGTATGTTTCATTATGGCATGATTATGATATGTATATATGGTGATATTGATGTGATATGATATGGCCCTCTAGGATATGCATGCTAGGATAATTGACAATATGATATGGGGATAAAAGGATAAAGAGAAAGAAAATGGGAAGTGAGTTCACTAAGCAGGATATGAGGTTGACCAAACTACCTCTTGATCCATGAGAGGGAAATAAAGAGGAATAAATGACCAACATGAATGAGAGATGGGAACCATGCATAGGAATTCTAGAGTTCACATGGGGACTTTGAGAGTTTGCATTGGAAGGATAAAACTTGTATGGGGATGATCTTTATGTGAGAAAAGTTGTTTTAGGATGTAAATAAGCTAAGGGGAGAGTAGTGGAGTGATTGGAGAATTGGGATAAAAAAAATAGTACGTAGGTTGGTGTAAGGGTGTACATGGGACCCAATTAGGGTTTTGGGAGGAAGCAGTAATCTAGAAAATGTGGAAGTAAAAATGATTAAGGGAGAGTAGAATATGGGTTAGGAGTGGGAATTTATTTTATAAGGGGTGAGTATGGGTGCCATGGAAGAGAAGAGATATTGGGTAAAAAAGAGAGAGGTTACTTATGGAAAAAGAAAGGTACTAGGGTTGAAGTGGCCAACTAGTGTTTTTCGGTCACATGTGGAATTGAGGGGTAAAGTGATATGATTTGGGATTGAATCTAAATGAGATAAGGTATGGGGCGATAAACGAAGTAATGGTAGTGTAAGTGAGAGAAAGCTGGGCCACATAGGTCCAATTAGGGTTTTTAAGGGAAAACCCCTAGAGGGTGATAGTAGGTGGAGTTAATGTCATGAGGTGTTGGGCCTAACCCATACCCTTAGGACTTGGTTCTTTCATTATTCATAATTGTAAGGGCGAATGGATGTCTGGACCATGATAAGGGGGTGTAGGAGTCTCAAGATATGGGATGAGCCCCCCTTTTGAGAGAATAGAAGTAGAGGGTTGTTGACATGCATGTCAAGGGTGAAAGCTTTATCCAATAAGACATGAATAAGATACTAATCACTTAAAGAGTAATATTGTTGAGCCGGGCCCAGTTGAAATGCAATAGTTGGTGGAATTAGATAATGAGAATAGAGTATTAATATTTATATTTTAAGTAGTGTTGATAATTTGATAAAGGTGGTGTAATAAAGGTTAAAATGGTAATTTTGGAAGTAAATGGAAAAATGGTAATTTTGGAGGTAAAGGTTAAAATGGTAATTTATAAGTGAAAAGGGTAAAATGATAATTTTATATACAAAGGGAAAATGGTAATTTATAAGTGAAAAGAATAAAATAAAATGATAATTTTGTATGCAAAGGGTAAAATGGTAATTTATAAGTGAAAAGGGTAAAATGATAATTTTGTATGCAAAGGGAAAAATGGTAATTTTGTAAGTAAAAGGATAAAATGGTAACTTGTAAGTAGAAGGGGAAAATGATAATTATGGAAAAGGGTGGTTTGGTAATTATGATAATGGAGAAGGTCCATTTGGCAATTTAACCAACTAAAGGGTAATTTGGTAATTTTGATAATGGAGAAGGGCAATTTGGTAATTTAACCAACTAAAGGGTAAATTGGTAATTTTGATGATGGAGAAGAGTAGTTTGGTAATTATGATAATACAGAAGGGCAAATTGGTAATTATTTAACCAACTAAAGGGTAAATTGGTAATTAGGATAATGTAGAAGGGCAATTTGGTAATTTATCCAACTAAAGGTGTAATTTAGCAATTATAACAAAGGAGAAGGGTAATTCGATAATCTAACCAACCAAATGGTAATTATGATAAGTGTAATAATTATGAAGGGTGATTGGTGACCTAATAAGTGTGGGAGATAACTTAGTAACCCAAACCAAGTAGGGATGTGGCTAAGAACAACTATATGTGTGTTGTGTGCCTTGTATGTCATGTGTTATGCCATGTTGGTACTTTATGCTTAATGATTAATCATTTGTAGCACAACATGGAGTGGATGTCTGCTTATGTGACTTCCTTATAGCATGTGGATGATGATTATATATATGTTGTGCGCACAATGTTATATGATGTGACCCTCTAGGACATACATGCTAGGATGTTTAATAATAGGTTATGGGGTGAAAGGATAAAAAGGAACAAATGGGAAGTGAGTTGAATAAGGGGACATGAGATTGACCTTATTATGATCCACGAGGGGGGAAATAAAAGGAGATTATGATCAAAATGAATGAGTGATGCAACTCTTGCATGGGAGATTTCTAGGGTTTGTATGGGATGATCCTTACGTAAGAAAGGTATTAGGGTTTGAGCGGCCAACTAGGATTTTACAGTTACATGTATAATTGGTGAGTAGAGATGGGATTTGGGTTGAAACTAAATAAGATGAGGTGTTGGATGATAAAAGAAAGGTTGGGCCACATAGGTCCGATTGGGGTTTTAAGGGAAAACCCTTGAGAGCGGTGGTGAGAGAATTTGAATGTCACAAGGTGATGGGCCTTAACCCACACCCTTAGAAGTTGGGTCTTCATTATGAGTAAATGTAAGAAGGGATGGATGTCGGGGTGTGATAAGAGGCGCAGAAGTCTCAAGATATGGGATGGACCCTCTCGGGAGGATAGAAGTAGAGGTCGGTGACATGCATATCTAGGGTGAAATACTTTCGAATATGATACTAATAAGACACTAATTACTTAAAGAGGAAGATTTTTGAGCTAGACCTAGACTGGTCCACCGGTGAATAATAGTGGCCAAGAGCATTTTTCCCTGCTTGACCATTCCACCGGCTATAATAATGGGGGATTACGTGCTCAATAAACCAAACGTAATAACGATAAGACATAAGAAAGACACTAAGTACTTATAATGGAACACTATGTGAGTCGGGGCCAGATCAGTCCACTAGTAAATAATAGTGACTAAGAGCATTTTGCCTCACATGACCAGTCCACAGGCAAATAATAGTGGCCAGGAGCGTTTTGCCTTGCTTGACCGGTCCACCGGTGAATAATAGTAGGGTTCCCACACTCACATGGATATAAAATCTGAGAGATGATTGAATAATGATGGACTAATGGCTTAAGGCCCTAAAAGTATCGATTGTTCATTATCTATTAATATTTGATTGACTTGTTAAGTATGTGAATGTACGAAAGTGAATATTATCTATGCACCATTAATATATGATTGACTTGTTAAATATGTAAATGTATAGATGTGAATATTATGTTTACACCTGTCGTTATGTATGAATATAGTGGTGTATCATGTGTTGCATTATGGACCTGTTGTTAAGTGTGTTTTAAAGGGTTACTCAGTATCGTAGTACTGAAGGGTTCCATTCGTGGGGCCATTGCCTATTCAATGGGCACGGTCCCTTACAGGTCATTTTTAGGTGCTATTCAAGAGGGTTCCCAGGAAAGAGTGTACATAACTATCCGAAAAGTCCTAGGGTTGTCCTTTTTCTCTTTTAAATTCTTGTTTTAATGTATTTGTTGTTTTGTAACCACCACTAGTGGATTTTATTCTTGTAAATGGCTTACTACGCTACTCTGATTTTAAATATGTTTCAGTTTCTCATAAATTATATTTTTCTCTTCAACCTTAGCATTTAGTACCAAAACTCGATTTGTTACTAAGTGTGGCGATAATGTCCCCAATTCATAGTTGTGTTATTCCGCTTCCGCTAATTAATTTAGTAAAATGAAATTTTTCTATAGTGAATTTTAGGAGTGTCACAACTGCCGCCACCGCCGTGCACCATCGTAGATGCCCCCTGTCACCACCAACCCAAGGTGGAACCCTAGACCCTCTCAACCCTTTTATCCTATTTAATTTTATTATTTTTCCATTAATTTGAATATATTATTATTATTATTATTATTATTACTAATGTTTTATTATTATTTCTATTGAGGGTCGAAGCCCCATTATATTTTTATTTTGGTTATATTATTATTATTGTTGTTGTTGTTGTTGTTGCTATTATTATTATTATTATTATTATTATTATTATTATTATTATTATTATTATTATTATTATTATTATTATTATTATTATTATTATTATTATTATTAATGTTAGTATTATTATTCTAGATAGGGCCGAGACCCTATTATGTCTATTTTGAAATTCTTGTATTAGTATTATTAATATCATGTCTTACTATTATTATTACTAATAATATTATTACTACCATTAGTATTTATTATTATTATTAGTATTAATATTATTTTTATTATTTATTCAATGTAGGGTCGAAACCCTACTTCATTTTATCTTCGATTATTATCATTACTATTATTACCATTATGATTATAATTATTTTGCAATATTATTATGGTTTTTAGCATTATTATTATTATTACTATTATTCTTATTATTTTGTTGAAGGGCCGAAGCCCTTTTTCTCATTCATTTTGAATTATGTCATTTTCATCATCATCATCATCATCATCATCATCATCATCATCATCATCATCATCATTATTATTATTATTATTATTATTATTATTATTATTATTATTATTATTATTATTATTATTATTATTATTACGGTTATTATTCTTATCATTATTATTGTTATTAGTAGTAGTAGTATTTCTAATATCATCATCATCATTATTATTAGAGTTAAATCTTCAAACCTTATATTATTAACTTTTACAATATTACCATTATTACTTATATCTTTAGCAAAATTTGTAATTAGTTAGTGTTATTATTATTATATTATTATTATATTATTATTTTATCAAAAACCCTAATATTAGAATAAATTAGGGAATAATAGTATTTTTAGTAGGAGAGAACCTAATCTTTAGTTTTCCCTCTTATAGGTGAGACTAGTCAAAGCCCTAAGGAGGTATAGGAGTGTGCTCCAAGACCGGTGTCGTATTAGGTAAGGGTGTAGCTAAGGCCTTATTTGTGCTATGTGTATTATATGCCTTGGATGCCTTGTATAATGTTGTGTTGTGTATCATGTGCAATTAGTTGACTATTTTATGTATGAAGCATCTTGGAGTTAAGGTATGATTAGGTGCCTTCTTATTGTATATATTGATATTTATATGTGGTGAAAAGTTGTGGAATATGATGTAATGTGTTGTGACCCTTTAGACATGCATGTGAGGATGTTAAATGTGGTATTGTGTGAGGAAAAGGATGAAAAAGGAAATTAGGGAAGTTGACCAAAGGGGAGTAAGTTGACCAAAAGGAAATAAGTTGACCTAAATATTTTAATGATCCATTAGTGAAAGAATAATAGGGGTTGAAAATAAAATGAAGGAATAGGAGAATCGAATCTAGGGTTTGTATGGAAGACTCTAGGGTTTTGTATGGGAGAATCTATGATTTTGCATGGGAGAATCTATGGTTGTGCATGGGAGAATCTAGGGTTTTGCATGGAGGAATCTAGGGTTTTGTATGGATGGATCTAGGGTTTGCATTGGTGAATCTAGGGTTTCACATGGGAGTTTTAGGGTTTTGCATGAAAAGTTTGAAAGGTTGCATGGGCTGTGTAAAGTCTGTATGGGGGTAAAATTTACTTATGGAAAGTTAATTTGGGGTGTGAGGAAGGTAATAGAAGTGTTGTTTGGGTGTTTGAAAACTTTAGACGAAACATAGTATGTGGAACAATATAAAGGTACATAGGAGACCGAGCTAGAGTTTGGTATGGCTAGCTAGGGTTTGGTGTGGCTAATTAAGGTTCCATGGTCGCACGTGTACTTGGTATGTAAAGTGTAATGATGGGTGTGGAATCTATGGGTTGTGATGAGTGGAGTGTTAAAATAATTTGAGTTGTGTGAGGTGGAGTAGGATGCACCACTTAGGCCTAAACTAGGGTTTCTGGGGAAAATCCTAGAGTAAGGTAATGAATGGACTTGGAGGCGTATAGTAGTGGGCCTTGATGCACATACATCGGAGTTGGACTTCTAGTGTGTGTTAAGGTATGGAGGAAAGGTTGTTGGGGCAAGTTAGGAGGTGTATGATTCTCATGGTATGGGACAGGTCAGTTGAAGGATAGGCATAGAGGGAGTGAGTCATGCATGTCTAGGGCAAAGGTTCTGAATAAGACATTGTAAGACATTAAGCATTTAAAGTGAAAGATTATTGAGTCAGGCTCAGATTGGTCCACCGGCAAATAATAATGGTCAGGTGCATTATGCCCTGTGTGTTTCTGGTCCATCGGGTATAATAGTGGGGGATTCCATGCTCAACAAACCAAAATAATTGTGCTAAGACATGGGAAAGACATTAAGTACTTAAAGTGAACCACTATAAGATTCGGGGCCAGACCAGTCCACCGGCAATAATAGTGGTTAGGAGCTTATGCCCTATATATTTTCGGTCCACCGGCAATAATAGTGGTCAAGAGCTTTATGCCCTGTATGTTTCCCATCCACCAGCAATAATAGGGGTCAGGAGCTTTATGCCCTGTATATTTTTGATCCACCGGCTATAATAGTGGGGTTCCCATACTCGCATGGAATGATAAAAAGCATGGTGTGAAATGAGTTCTAATAAGAGATTAATTAATTTATTAATCCAGACTATAAATGGACCACTGTATATTTACCAGAATGATCATATGCTACTATGTTATCATGATGGACTATATGTTGTTTTTATTATTTCTCTTGGTTTTATATGCTTCCATGTGTTGGTCTTAGTGCACGGTTACCTTACTCATTGATAAGTTCATATTTTGACATATTTTATACCCTTATAATCTTAGTTTTTAGTATTTTATTTAACTAATATAGGTGAATAATTATTGTTTTATGCTTAAGTGGTAAAAATTGCATAAATATTATTATTTGAGCTAAAATGATAATAATTAAGTAAATTTAGAATCAAATATTATTTATTAATATTTATTTAATTTTATTTTACAACTATTGTTTTTAAATAAATAAATAAAAAAGATTTGGACCTTTGGACCAACGACCCAAAAGCTGAAGGCCCAAAGGCCCAAAATAAAAACGGAAGAAAAGATGTAACGGCGAAAGACAAAAAATGAAGACAGACGAGATGTGGGCCACGAGACAAGTCAGTGAGGGCTGACGTGTAAAGGCAGACAGCCGCATAAAAAAAAAAGAAGAGAGCGGCAGACAGCCGCAGAGAGACGCACGAAACGACGAAGAAAAGTCAGCAGGGCTGACGTGGAAAGGGCACGCAACGCAAAGAATAAATAGAGGAGGCTCGGCAGATACAGGAGGGTGTGCGACAAAATCGCAGAGAAAGAGAGGAAAGAGGCGAGAGCCTTCACAGGCTCGGGCGAGAGAACGCAGAAGAGAAAGACGCTCGGACGTAGAGAAGAAAGCTGCCACATGGACTTCGAGGCACGGCAGCACAGCAGACGCAGCCTCCGACAGCCAAGAATAAAGAAAAAAAGAAAAGAATAACTACACAGAAATCAAGGGTACCGAGAAGAGAAAATAAGAGAAAATTTAATACTGGTAGAATTTATTTCAGATAAAATTAAAATTTATCTGAATAAATTTTTGATCTTTTATCCAAAATTAATTCCGCTTATTTCATTCTCTTATTTTAATTTATATTTTAGATATATATTTCTGTGTAATTAATTCTATAATTATGGTTGGCTGATTATTTATTGTTAGGAAATAAATTGAAACCCTGGATTAGGATTTGAATTATAATTTTATTTTCTTTATTTCGTGAGATTATTTCTTGACTCTATGTTAATTGCTATCGTTTATATGTATAATTCTGTCAAGTATAGTTTATTTGGTGCATGCCTTGTTCTTGTTTCCTCATAAGTGATAGTATGTAGGATTATTTGCCTGCTAGGTGGCCATCTAAATATACTAGAATTTATATGTATAAATTGCAGCTAGGTTAGATAACAATTCACCTAATAGTTTTGTGATTCTAACCGAAGTAGTAAAACGTTTCGATACGTGTGGGTCGAGGAAAGGAAATACAGCTAGACATGCTTTTTGTACTAATTTGGGTACTTAGATTGACAGCCTTCCAATTACACTTAATGCATTAAATCTAGTTAAATATAGGAACCGCTTGTTGCTGCTATACTGCTATTATTTAATAGGGTTAATATTGGCGCTTTGTCGTATTAATTAATTAAGGGAAGTAATATAAGGTGTATGGACCTACTTTTGGTGTACAACTTGGTCGATCTCATTCTCATGATTAAAGGATGACTTAGAAATTAATATTATATTTTAACCTAATATAGTGGTGGATTTTGATTTCCCTAGCATCTTATCATATCTGCGGTTTCCCATTATTTTCATTATTATTTTTTTATTAGTTTACTTTATTTTATTTACTCCTTTTATTATTTTTTTATAACCCCTATTAATATTTTTCTTATTTATTTATTCTGTGTTATTTAGGATTTTTATTTTTAGTTTTAGTTTTATTTTCAAGTTAGTTAATTAGAGGTGAGCCCTCTCAATCCCCGGCCTAAAACGATACCCTTATTTACCAGTGCTACAATTGACAATAAGAGGGTTTAAATTACGTGCCGGCTATGGCCACACCACTCAGTACGTAGCGTACTGATTACCCTTTTCATGAATGCTACTCATTCCCACGAGCGGGAGGCCCTTCTGACTTTGTGTAGGTGGGCGACGTCTATTTTGATGCCTTCGATGTCCATGAGGCATCAGGCAAGGCTGAGTGTTGATCATGGGCTTCATTCGATGATTGGAGCGACGTGGCCAGATTCTCTCTTATGTCATTCAGTTTCTTTACGATATTTCTTTTTTGTATTAGATTTTCCAGAATTAAACATTATTATTTGTAGAAATTATTCCCTTCAATGAATTTTGATTTTGTACCTTGGGATATGTAACTATTTATGCATACTCTGATTTCTATGCTATGAAATTTTGGTTTAAGTATTAAGTTAAGTTGACAATAATTCTTTTAGGCTTAGCAATTGGTACTAGAACGGTGGGAGTGAACCGCTTTGGTACTAAGTGTGGTGTTACCATTCTCAAAATTCATATGCTTTAATTTAATTGCTTCCATTTAAAAAAAATTAGTGAATTTTGGGGTGTTACAATACTCATCACGATTGTCAACATGACCTTCACAGTAGGGTTAGGTACATACTTCTAACACATGATCCTAACACCATTTCGTCCTCGCAGAACCACACATTCCTACATGTAATTTATCAGTGCTTGGTACTTCCCTAACATGTTCATTCCAACAATTACATCAAATTTGCCTAATTCAAGCTCCATGAGATCTAATAGAAACTCTAATTCTCTAACTATCAAGGCCACCCCTTTATAGGATTCAGATCATGCAATCCTATCCCCCTAAGCAATATAATAGAAGTAGAAATTCTACTAGATGCTGACCAAAAAGCTCTAGCTATGAATGTGGATTATATAAAAGAATAGGATGCATCAGAGTTAAATAATTCACATGCTAGGAAGATAGAGACCAATAAGCATCCCAGTTACCACACAAGCCTAATGCTCTACCTCTAACTAGCTAATCATGTTCAAGCATCCTCCTGAAGGAACTCTTGTGGCATTAGCTAATCCCTAACCTTGCTAAAAGGTGTGAATCTTCTAACCATTGGGCTAACTAGTTCAACTGGCAACACTAGCTAATAATGGAGGAAACCAGAAAATCTATGGTTATGGCTACTAAATAGATCTAGTTCTCAGAGGTAAGACTAGCCTCTCTAAACACTACCACCTCCAACACTGCACTCATAAGCTCTATGTTCGACCATAATACACCCTTGGTAAGTCACCTTATTGCCTCCACAATATACTCTTGAGTGATCTATTCTACAAAACCTATAGTGGTGATGCCTTCCTTCGAATGTCCCCCAAACTAACCACCAACTTGAGGTGTTGACCCTATACTCCTGCTATTCTTAGGAGGCATGCTACTTCTAGAATAGGCCTTATTCCTATCACTAGGACACTAACAACCATCAAACTTTATTATGCCCCAAACAAGGCAATCCGAGCTTGTATGAATTGGGAAGCCTCCAAAGAATGTTTGTACATTCACACTATGTCTAGCGGAGTAACTCCCACTAATAACTCTAGTTATCCGATCCCTAGGTCGATCTTGAAATAATGCATATGCATCCCCTCATTGGCCTCTACCTCGGTAGCAAACTAAACCAAGTCTATGAACCTTGTGTAATATTCTTCTATTGACAAGACTTCCTACCAAAGGGAAATCAACTTGTGGTAATTCTTTATATGGAGATGGTTGGGGTAGAAGTGGACACAAAGTGCCTCCAAGAATGGTCTCCAACCCATAGGCTCTCCACCTCTATGATAGACGCTCCACCATGAATCTATTCTCCCCCTAAGGAAATATGCCGCCACGTCAACCCTCTTGTCTAAAGGAAAACAACTTGCATTAAAGGTCTTATCCATATCCTTGACCCATCTTTTTATTATGTCATGGCCCTCCTAACCCTAAAAGATTAGTAGGTGAGGATGCCCGGCCCTCTTGGGAGAATACTCCAATAGTACCAATGGTGGTTGTGGTACTCAAATATAGCCTTCCATGTATGCACCAATAGTCCCCATAAATGTCCTAATGTGCTCGTAATGACGATTGGTAGCCATCAATTCCTAAAGACTTAGATTAATCAAAATGGTCCATTACTGAGTATTAAGGTTTGCACAACAAATCAACATAAAGCATATCTATAGCACATTCTCCAACCCACTCTCACTCAGAAATTCTAGGTTTGGAAATTATCTTTACCTTCAACTACATGCTTTATACGTTAGGAAATCATTTAAAATAACCCATCACAACATCATAGATGACAGCATGAAATCTACTAAGCAGATTAGCTAACTATTATTAAGGCTTCTATAATCCATGAATATAGTTTGGTATATCTAAACCAAAGGACATAACGTTTAGTCGAAGTCGAGTAATAACCAACAGACATATGTCCAATGAATGTTGCCACCAAAACCTGCATAAGCCTAAAATTGATGGTATCAATACAACTTCCTTGTATTCTATTTAGTAAATCACAATGCCTCCTAAAAGATAATATACTAATATTACACACAATCATCCAATAATGATAAATCTCATATAAGGCATACAATCACATGTGATAATAATATTTAATGGTTACTGTAACACCTCTAATTTACTAATTAAAATTTTTATTTTGTGGAATTATTAATTATAAAAATAATGGGTGGTACCATCACAATCATCATAACTTTGTTCCTTTCACCTTTCTTATGCCAAGTATTAAGGCTCAAAATAAGATAAATCCAAAAGAAAGTAGCAAAAATAGGAGACAATACTATAGATAAAGTTATAGATAAATATACTCCATATATAATGATAATCCAAAATACAACAACAGACAGAAGGTCCAAAGGAAAACTAGTTACAATATAAAAAACTAGCACCCAAAGGTACAACATCAGTTTTACCTAACTCTTAAACTTGTAATCCCATTCTAAGAATATGACCTCTTTCTAGGGGATCGACTTATCCTTGCCACTCTTATACACTTGGTGCCACCCCATAGCCTTCACGTAATCATATGCAAATGTAGCATCATTACAAATTCCTTGTATTAAGTAAATCACAATACCTTGTAAAAGATATCATGCTTACATTACATATAATCACACAATAATCTAAAAACATGTTCAAAGCATAAAGCACATGCAGCAACAACAAACAATAATCATGGGATAATATATACACCATCAGAGTCTCATGCTCAGTATCCAATCATACTTAACCAATACACATCATCTCAAAGTACACAATAGCCATATCAAATCCATGATAAAAACTAAATAATCAAATTAATTCTAAAAACTAAGGTAGAGCACCGAGGTAACTATAAAACCAACAATTCAAACTAAGAGGAAACTACCAAATCATAACCACAATAATATATTTAAATTATTACATAATAGATACTTATATTTTTAATTGTTTGAGGAGATAAAATCAATCTGGGGACACTAAGGTATACCCCATCATACTAGTGCATAAAGGAAGTAGAATAACCTTACACTAGAACCCAAGGATACTATGATACACCTAGTCATACTAGCACACACAAGCAACACAGTCTTGTCCCACCTAGGTTACCTATAGAGTAAACTAGGACCTTGTTGGGGGTAAAATAACACACCAACAAAACCCAAACTGAGGGCTCCTACCTCACCTCTAGGGTAGATAACTCTAGATAGAAATCATTCCCAAACTTGAGGACTCCACTTTAAGTATTAATATTTTATAGAGTGATTAGAGATATCATATATTGTACAACAACTTTTTTTTTCATACTTCACCATTTTTTCTTTATTTCTCATAATCATGGAATACTTGACACAGCATAAACAAAATATCCTAGCAAGTTCAAAAACTATAGCAAAATTTTAGACATGGATACGTTAAACATTTAAAAAATTACACATGCATATTGCTCATAATTAATGGTAAGTTGAACATATGTACTAACTATTTAAAAGCATATCATCATCTTATCATGCATTTCATAATACTTGCATAATATAGAACCCTAACATGATTCTATATTTAAATAATATATCATGATCATACACAAACTCTATTATTTTATGAGTGATTAGATTTACCTAAACCCAAGCTACATAAAAGTAAAAAAGATTGTCTTCTACATGATACCTCAAGGTTTACCTAAGCAATCAACACCCAACAATAAATACATTAGCATCTAATACAACACAAAAATAACCACAATTAACTAAACCAAAGCAAGAAAGGTTAGAGAATAACAAAGTTAAAGAAGCTACATGAGGTAGCAATGGCATAAAGTCAATGAGGGGTAGGGGCAACAACACTCTCTCACTCTACAAGGGGAAGAATGTCTATGCTTTCTACAACAAGGAGAGGTGGAATGACCATGCTTTCCGCAATAAGAAAGAGTGCAACACTGCTATTTCATGCAACTAAGAGGGAGGTAGAAAAAGAAGGTCACACGGGTAGGGGATAGGCAATATGCATGGCTCAAGTAATGGTTGGGTGAAGAACTAAGCATGGGACAAGCACGGTTGTGTAAAGGAAAGGGCACACGATCATGCATGAAGGGTATTCATGGGTTAAGGAGGGAAGAAATGCATAGGATATGTGTGAGCACAAAGAGCATACAAGGACAAAGAGAGGAGAGAAGTGCATTGGTTGTCCATGTGGCATGTGTGCATCATGCGATAGAGAGAATTACCATAGGAGAACTCACACTAGCTATGTGCCTTAATGAAAAATGAAACAAAGAATGATGAGGGGAAAAAGAATGGCCTAAAGTAGTGATGGTTGGGTGAAGACGAGGGGTACTAATAACGAGGTAGTGGTTAGTGGTGGAGAGTGGTGAAGATGGTGATAGTAAGTGGTTGATGGTGCATGGGGCTAACATGATGGTGGTACTAGTTTGAATGAAAACTAGAGGTAGGGAGAAAGGAGCATAAGAGAAGGAAAAAAGATGGTTGAATGATGAGTTCATATTTTAACATATTTTATACCTTTATAATCTTATTTATTAGTATTTTATTTAAATAATATAGGTGAATAATTATGATTTTATACTTAAGTGATAATAATTGCATAAATATTATTATTTGAGCTAAAATGACATAAATTAAATAAATTTAGAGTATAATATTATTTATTAATTTTATTTTTTAGGTAAAGTATAAAAAAAGAGGAAAAAAAGGAGGTTCATCCTTTGGACCAACAGCCAAGGGCCTAAGGCCCAAAGGCCAGCAATACAAGGAGAGGCAATAGTAGCATTTCACCTGAAGAAAAAAATAAAGCAAACGAACAAAGAATGAAATAAAAAGGAGAGTAGAAGCCGCAAGGTAGAAAAAAATAACAAAAAGAGAGCCAGTAGAAGCCTCTGACAAGGAGGATGCAAGGGTTAATATGGGTGAACTGAATTAAAGAAGGCATCCACAGAGAAATAGAAGAATAGGGCCAAGAAAAAGGTACGAATAGCCATTAGAGAGAGATTTTAGGAGTGAAAAGAAAGAAAAAATAAGAAAGGGCAACAAGAATGATGAGGGGACGATAGACCAAAAGGGCCACATAAGCACTGAAGAAGAAAATAACAAAAAGAAGTGGCACAAAAGGAAAGGTAGCAAGATTGAGAGAGGGAAGCATAGCCATCACACAGCAGTAGGTCAGCGCAAGGAGAGAGGTGAGTCAAAGAAAAAGCTACACAGTAAAGTAGCTCACATCAACAAAAAAAAAAGAATTGCATAAAAATTTATATATGACTAAGAGCAAAGGAAAGGGTAGAGGAAAATTTATCTAGTACAACTTATTTTAGATGAAATTAATTTTTTATCTAAATAAATTATTGATCATTCATCCATCATTAATTATGGTTATATATTTCTCTATTTTTAATTTATATTTTTGGATATATATTTCTATGTAATTAATTTAATCATTATGGCTGGCTGATTATTTATTATTGAGGATTAGACTAAAACCCTAGATTATGGTATAAGATATAATTTTATTTTTCTTTGTTTCATGAGATTGTTCTTTGACTCTATTTTAATTGATATCGTTTATGTATATGATTCTGGCAAGTATAATTTATATGGTGCATGCCTTGTTATGATTTTCTTATAGTGACAGTATGTAAGATTATTTGCATACTAGGTGGCTATATAAATGTGCTAGAATTTATATGTATAAATTGCAGTTAAGTTAAATAAAAATTCACCTAATAGTTTTGTGATTCTAATTGAAATAGTAAAATGTTTAGATACGTGTGGCTCAAAGAAAGGAAATACAGCTAGACATGCTTAGTGTACTAGTTTGGATACTTAGATTGACATCCTTCCAATTACACTTAATGCATTAAATCTAGTTAAATATAGGAGCCGATTTTTACTACTATACTGTTAGTATTTAATAGGATTAATATTGGTGCTTTGTCGTATTAATTTTTTTAGAAAAGTAATATAAGGTGTATGGACCTACTTTGGGTGTAAGACTTGGTGGATCTCTTTCTCATGATTAAATGATGACTTAGAAATCATTATTATATTTTTACCTAATTTAGTAGTGGATTTTGATTTTTCTAGCATATTTATCATAATTGCGGTTAGCTATTCTTTTTATTTTTACTATTTTATTTTATTCTATTCTATTCTTTTTATTATATTTTTAAAACCCCCATTAGTATTTTTCTTATTTATTTATTTTGTGTAATTTAGGGTTTTTATTTTTATTATTTTTTAAGCTAGTGAAATAAAGGTGAGTCATCTCAATCTTCGATATAGAACATACCCTTATTTACCAGTATTATAATTGTCAACAAGAGAGTTTAAATTGCTTGACGGCTATGGCCACACCATTGGATTGTTGATCTGAATCAACAACACTAACATAAGAGAATAGGGAAGCTTAAATGGATGATGGGGTGGGACTAGGGAAAGGTGAAGTAATACATGGACAAGGAGAATATGGGGTAGGGCCAAAGCGAGCGTGAAGGAGAAAGTTACATCTGGGAAAAGGTGTAGAAAAATACCAAAATTAGAATATGGTAAGGATGCTAGTTAGGGTAATCAAACTAGGAAAAAAACATTGAATTAACAGAATTAGGGTTCCTCGGTAAAACGAATATAGGTTAGGATTCCAACTATGGTTAAAACTCATAACCCAAATTCTATCCAAGTTAAATTTATATTTACTATGCCATAATAATAATAATAATAATAATAATAATAATAATAATAATAATAATAATAATAATATGATTATTATTATTATTATTATTATTACATTTATTACAAAATATCCTATAATAATCATATTAATTAATCACACATAATTACTATTTTATAATTAGAGTTTCTACAAATAAGACATTACATTCCTACCCTTTAAGGACTTCACCCCTAAAGTTATGCAAAATAAAATAACTCGATATTTTCTATATTTTCACCTTGTTATGCCTTCATTTTAAGACTTTATTTGGTCTAAAATATGTATTTTATTGTGGTTCAAGTTTATAGTTCTCACTACTATTCTCTTGGTATTTGTTTTTCAAGGATTTGCACAAGAACACACAAATCCAAGGAAGTAGCATATGTATTTGATGTAGAAGGACAAGTATGAGAGACATTAAAGGAAGATAAACTAAACTTGCATTTTCATGGAGGAGTCTAGGAAGTCCAAGAGCTGGAAAAAAAGGTCAAAAGAGATAAGAAAATGGTGTTATACAGCCTTAGCACAGCCAGCTGCATGACTGTATAACACTAATGCAGCCCACTTTGAAGATCAAACATGTTGCACGCCTTTGGCACAGCTTTACAGAAGTTCAATCTCAGCATGTGTGGCAAGTCGAGGCCAAGAATGTTGCATGGCCAGCTTGTACAGACCTTGCACGGCTCTGTAGCAGCGGTTAACCACGATCGTTGATGCACAATGTAGCATGGATTGTGGGTAATTTTTAGGGGAATTTGTTAGAAAATTTAGGGGACATTTTGATATAATTTTTGGAGGACTTTCCTCCTCTCCCTTTCCCAAGCAAAAACCTCGTGTAAGATGTCCCAAATTCTTGAGTTTAATTTTTGAATTTAGGTGCCAATTTCTTGTATGATCAACTCGGCAATTAACTCTATTATTCCTCAATTTATGGTTAATTCAATCCATTCTCTTCTTTATAAATTTGTATGCTATCATTATATTTGTCACATAATTTACATTTTTTATATTTCCTTGCAATCATGAGTGAGCAACTCCATTTTCTAGGATTGAATTAGGTCTATTTTGGTATAAATATGATGAATTAAAGTATATGTTGTATGTTTGGTTTGTATGTATTCTTTCATATTTTAGGATTGATCGTAATAAATTGGATTTGATAGCATCTGACCTATTTAGATATTGTTTACGACTAAAAAGTTGAAACCATTATAGGAAATTAGCATATGGATAGGAATTCAAACGATCACAAAAGTAGATGTTTGGTTCTTAGATACTATGAAATCGATGGCACTTAATGGGTTTAATTTAATTAGTTAGTCATGAAAGTAGTCAGCAAATTAGATTAAATACGTTCTTAGACCTTGAAAGAGGCTAATGAATATATTTAAGCTGATTGTTCACAACCATTGAACTAAACTACAACATAGCATTATTTTATTATCGAAAACTAATTTAGAGACTAAAGTTCAATCCTAGGCTTTATATTTATCGTTTTAGAATCTATATTCATTTAGTCAATTTATTTAATTTTACTATGTACCTACATATTTTTCCACTCCATAATGATCTAGATAGTTAAAATGATGAAGTTTGGTATTCAATTGCGAAGTCCATGTGGGGTACGACCTTGAAGTGCTACAATGAACCTGTGCACTTGAGGATTGGCACCATCACTAGGGGTCACTACCCCTTTAAAAGAGCTAAACCCTAATCAAAGCACAACACTAACACATAAACATGTAGAGAACTTGCATCAATCAATCAAACACATATATGCAAAATTAATAAGGAGCTTAAATAATTAAGAGCACAAAGGTTTATCAACAATAGTTCATACATATCTATGATTCCATACCTCATTGATGACATTAAGATTGTTAACCATCGAACCTCGTTGGGTACCTTTAGTAACAGAAGTGTGATATGCACTACTCTACGACAAAGGATGAGGAGCATGTCCCTTACCTATAGCACCTACATTTTGGATATTACAGGGATGCCTACTAGTGATTATACCTGACTTTGCTAAAATCTAACTTTAGAATAGTAAAACTCAAAGCCTTTATAGCCACAATTCTAACACTCTACTAATCTACCTTGGTAATCCTTCCCTAGGTTTTTCCCCCAACAAATCTTACAATGGTAGTGCCTCTAAGATTATCTATCCCTAAACCAAATTCTAGAAAACTATGAGGGTTGACTACCAACGAGTTCGCTTAGGTTAACACTTGGGTAAACTCTCTAATCACCTTCATGATACTTAATACTCTTTGTTGGACTCTTAGTCCCACTAAGCATCTTATTCGTGTCTTGAATTTATCATAGGGCATAATCCCTTTCATACATTATGAGCACATCTATAATGACATCTTCTCCAAACATCTCATGGGTGTATAGATCTGAACCCAACTTAAAGAAATGACCAACCATCTCCTTACTACTATCTATCTCCAGTGTAAAAGCAAGAATCTAGAAGAATTTCCTAAAGTATTCCTTGACCGACATGTTACCCTGCTAAAGGGTTAGAAACTCGACAAGCTTTCCATAATACATATGCAAAAGGCAGTAGAGCACTCTCAAGGCTTCCTAAAATCTTTCTGAAGTGTCCACTAACACAAAAAATCAAAGCTAGTATCCTCTCCACCATTCTTCTACCTTTCCACATCCACCTTCTCTAGCTCTCTAACCCACCTTTCCATCACTATCAAATCATCAACTCCCTCAAACATAGATGAGTGATGAAACCCAACCTCTCTAAGCCAATTCTCAACCTCAATAGGTACTAGAGGTAGCGACTGAGGCTATGATTGCGGTTTGGCCACCCTATCAGCTACTATAATAAATAACACCTCCATATGTGTGAGATTAAAATTTAGTTTCATAGTGCTAAAGAATAGACTAATAATGTTATAACCTTAGAAAACACAAGCAAAGGCCACCTATAAGAAGGCCAAGTACATCACATCATTCAAAGGCCAATAATAAACCAATTCTCATACACAGCCTAAGACTCTAACTCAACTCACATCCTCACAAGGAAAAAAAGTTTTCAAAACATTTTGGAAATGGATATTTTTGAATATAGAAGAGAGTATTTCTAGACCAAAAGCTCTTATACCAACTTGTGACACCCCAAATTTACTACTTAAATTTTTTGATTTGTAGAAACTTTAATTACTAAAATAATGGTTGTTACCGCCACACTTATCATATGTCTGGTTCCCTCACATTATGACAGGTGCTAAGGCTCAAAAAACTAGATCCAAAATAGAGTAGCAAGATTAGGAGACAGAAATATAGATAAAGTTATGGATAAGTAAACTTCATACACAATAATCATCAAAAATACAATAAGAGACATAAGATTCCAAAGTAAAACCAATTACAATAAAAGCTAGAACCAAAAGGTGCAACATCAGTTTGTCCTAACTCTTATACCTATAAACCCACTTCAAGAATAAGACTTCATCCTAGGGACTCCACTTATACTTGCCATTATTATAAGCTTTATGCCACTCCATGGCATTCACATAGTCATCTACAAATATAGTATAGATATGATTTCCTCGTACTGAGTAAATCATATTACCTCATAAGAGGTAGCATGCTTACATTGCACATAATCACACAATAATCTAAATGTATGTTTAAAGTACATGTCATAACAAAGTATAATAATCTCTAGATGATATATACAACATCAAAGTATTATGCTTAGTAGCCAATCATATGTAACCAATTCATATCATCTCAAAGTACACAATAGTCGTATGAAATCCATGACCAAAACCAACAAATCAAATCAATTTCAAAAATGATGGTAGGGCACTAAGGTAACTACCGAACCAACAACTCAAACCAAGTAGCGCATAGAGGCTACTACCAAACCACAACAACAATAATCCATTTAAATTATTACACAATAGTTAATTTCATTTTTAATTACTTAAGGGTATACAATCAACACAAGGACACTGAGGTACACCTAATTTATATTTAGTATTATTCCCTTGTAGATAAAATTTGGTATGGTGGATTATGCTATAATTTAAAAAAGGAACAAAATTATCAATGGACCATTTATATGCATTTTACTTTGTTTCCGTGGGTTTTCTATAATCACCTACTTTTAGTGGTGATATTATGATATTATCATAAGTTGTATATTATTGTTTACACTAGACTATTTAGGGATGATTCGTGTTACTATGCATTCTTTCCTTTTGTTATTTCATGTTACTCATTTTGTTCTATGATCTCCAATGTTCTTTTTTTATTTTAAATTCTCTTATGATTTCATGTTTATATATAATTGCATGTTCCCCTATCCCTATATCCTACCAAGTTATATGGTGAACTCATATCTTTACATATTTTTTGTATATCTCCTAGGATACCATACTAATGTTTATGAGTCTCTTATATGGTTTATGAAACCTTTGGTTATCCGTGATTTATTTATTTTAGCCTATTATGTGAATTCATGCAAGCATGTAATATGAGTTATTTTGAAATTCCTGAACTTCTATGTTTGCCATAACATTCTCCTATGATAGCATCTTTCCACTACAAAAGCATTTTTCTTTGCCATTTCTTGTTGTGAACCTTGAACTCTACTATAGGTTATGTATTCAACTAATACAACCTATGGTATCCTTAATGTCATATTATTCTCTACATTTATCATGTTTAGTTGTGAAATCATACTTATTTTATGTTATATATTGATCTAAGGTCATGTTCTCATGCTGATCCATTTCTTCTGCTTGGTAAATTATTTTTCTTTCCATGGTCTTATTGGTTAGTATTTTTATTCATGTTTTACTTGTAATGCCATGATGGGGTGATTATTTGTAGGCATGTCATCAACATTGTTTACAACCTTACATGTTAATCAATGTTCCATTTTTCCCGTGTAATGATCAAATATTGAAATGTGTGCACGTTATAACTATTTATTATGACTGGTTTACTCAATACATCATCATACTGATGCTGTGCTTATTTAGTTGTTTATATGTAGATAACCTTATGTAACCTCTATTGTAATTTCTAGCTTGGGTTGAGAGTTAGGATTACCCAATTTTTTTTATCTCTCAAGAACTTCTATTTTTGTCTTTAGATTTTTGTTATGATTTCCAAAATTTGTAATTTAATTTTAAAGGTGTTGTTGGCGGAAACTTATATTTCTCTTACTTGATTAAGATTTTGAAAATATGGATTTACCTTATAGGTTTTCCATTGACTTATTAATAATGTTTTGGTTCAATGATATGTTATAAAAGATGTTTCAAGTTTTGTGAGAGAGGGTTTTACCCTTGCACCTAACATAAGATAGATAATAAACAATTGTCTTAAGTTAGATATAGCGGTAATAATTCAGATTAATTATTTTTGCTTCTACATTATTTTTTTAAATGAAATTTTACAAGAGTGAAAATGGAGTATTACACGAACTCCCTAACATCACGTTAAAGAAGTCACATGACCTAAGCCATGTATACACAACCTTAGTCCTCAACTCCTTAAGTATGCATACCCCCTATAAGGTTACTAACTCCCTATGAGTATAAATGAGCTCTTCAACTTAAAAGTTCACTATACACTTGATGGCCTACTGAGGTATAAGATTCTTTTCCAAAACAAAGGTATTTCTCTTTAAGTGATCAATGTCTTATTTAAAGTTAATATTATTAGCTAAGGATATAGTGATCCCTAAACACGATCAATCAAATAAAATCAAAAGATCCCAAGGGTCATTACAAAAAATCAAATATCAATTCACATCAATCAAAGCTATCAAAGCCTAAAGTTAGGCATCATGCCTTATGAGACACCCCAAAATTTACTACTGAAAAATTTTAATTTTATTTAAAAATTATTGAAAGAAAAAAATTTAGTACTAGACCGGTTTCCTCTTACCATTCTAGTACCAAGTGCTAAAGCAAAAAAGAACAAAATACAATTTAGTCGAATTCAGACTTTATTTAAATCAGAGTAGCATAATAAATTCGTTATAAAAGTAAAACCAACTAATAGTGATTACAACAATAAAGATTATTGTAAACAAAGAAATAAAAAGGTAAAATAGAAATCCTAAAGTCATTTTCGGACGATATAAAAAGGTTAAAGAGAACCCTAAAGTCATTCCCTGACAATCCTTACACTGTTACAATATGCCCACTTGAATATTACCTATAGCAAACCTATAAGGGACACTACCCATTGAATCGGTAGGGGCCTACAAATGGAACCTTTCATTACCATGGCACTGAGTAGTCCTTTATACCAAACCGAAAGGCAAGGCCTGCAGGCAACACATTATACATAGCAATATAAAACGATAACATGTGTGGGCACAAAGATAACCATAAGAAACTTAAGAAATAATACATAGTGCAACGCCTCATGCAATAAGAAATGCATAGCACAAGGCCCATTCACTTAGCAATACAATCACATACTAAGAGAGAGATAGGCACCAAGGGTGAACATAAAATATTACAATAGATCATGAGGATAAAAGTAACTCTTTAGGTCTTAAGCCATTAAATGAATATCATTCAATATCATCTCTTGAATTATATCCATGTAAGTGTGAGAACCCCACTATTATAGTCGGTGGATCAGAAATACACTTTAGGGTAGAATACACCTAACTACTATTATTTGGTAGTGGACCGATCTCCAAGACAAAAGGCTCCTAGCCACTAGTATTGCTGGTGGATCGGTCTGGCCCCGACTTACATGGTGTTCCACTATAAGTGGTTAGCATTTTTTCCATGATTTATTCACATCTAAGATTTGGTTTATTGAGTTCAGGATCCCCCACTATTATAGCCGGTGAACCAAAAATACACTTCAGGACAGAACGCATCTGACCATTATTATTGTCGGTGGACTGGTACATATATACATCTTCTAGGGTAAAGTGCTCCTAGGCCATTATTATAACCGGTGGACTAGTACACATGATAAAATCCATCTAGGCCCAACTCAATAGTCTTTCACTTTACATGATTAGTGTTTTTCATTTAATTAGTATAACAAGACCATTTATTTAACGAGAGAGAGAGAGATCAAGAACCCGGAGATCCAAAGGTACACCAGTCATACTGGTGCATACAAGTAACACAATACCCTTCAACCATCAACCCAGAGATGCAAAGGTACCTTACTTGCACTAGTGCACGAGGACACACAATACTCTACCAACAAGAACACCTAATCTATAAGTATGCATACCCCCTAAATAGGTCCGTAGAGCTAGATAAAGTAAGATGTAAGATCAAGCTAGGGCACTAAGGCACACTAGCAAATATCAAAATAATTGTGGGCTAACCTACGTCTTTAGGGTAGTGACCCCTAAAGAGCCATCATTCCCAGTCTTAAGGTCTTCCACTTTAATTATTAGTGTCTTAATTAAGGTGACCATGAAAAACACAATAACCACATACTTATTCGCTTCCATTTGTTTCTGTTATTATAAAGTAATCCTTATTCATCCATATTAATTTAAATAAACCACTAAGGCCATCCTTATATCATCCAATTCCAATTCAGGATTTGTTTCTATTTATTCATATTCCAAAAAGGTTATTATATCATAATCATAATATGATCTTAGAGTCTGGTTAGTTCACATCGAAGGATCATAGAACACTTAACCTTAGTATGCCCTTATATCACATCCAACACACATTACCATGAATGATTAATGATTAAGACACCTCTTTCATGAATATAAGATAAACACCATAACACACCTTTAGTTGTCTATCCAACCCTAGGTTATGATATGTTCTTGTGATACTCACTAATTTATCAAATCCCATTATATTATTATTCAATATTACTTAGGTCTAATTCTATAGACCTATTTAATCTATTTACAGGTTATACGCAAGTTATCGATTTAGCCCCATCATCCTTACAAAATTACTAGAATACCCCTTGTTTGTAAAATTATCAAGTCATTCCTTTTTATTTGCCAAATTACCATACTACCCTTCATGTTTACATAATTACCAATATACCCCTTACATTTGTTAGATTACCAAATTACCCCTCATACTTGTTACATTTACTAGATTGCCCATTTGGTTAGTTAAATTACCAAATTGCCCTTCATACTTAATAAATTTACCAAGTTGCCCTTTATGTTGGTCAAATTAACAAATTACCCGTCTTATTTATTAAAATTACCAAATTGCCTTCTCGGTTGGTTAAATTACCAAATTTCCCTTCTTACATATTAAAATTACCAAATTGCCATTTTGGTTGGGTGAATTAGCAAATTGCCCTTCTTACTTATTAAAATTACCAAATTACCCTTTTGGTAGGTTAAATTACCAAATTGCTCTTCTTACCTATTAAAATTACCAAATTGCCCTTTTTGGTTGGGTGAATTACTAAAATGTCCCTTTTACTTATTAAAATTACTAACCCTTCCTTTTTACCATATTACCAAAATACCCTTCATTTATGCCAAATTACCAAAATACCCTTCCTTTATATCAAACTACCCAAACTACCCTTCCTTTATGCTAAATTACCAAAATACGCTTCCTTTATACCAAATTACCAAAATACCCTTCCTTTTATGTCAAATTACCAAAATAACCTTCCTTTATGTAAAACTACTAAAATAACCTTCCTTTATGCTAAATTACCCAAATACCCTTCATTTATGTCAAATTACCAAAATATCCTTCCTTAATGTCAAATTACCAAAATAATCTTCCTTTATGCTAAATTACCAAAATTCCCTTATCCTTTAATTAATTTACCAAAATACCTTCTTACTCACAAAAGTTACCAACTTATCCCCTTTTCCATGTAAAATTACTAAAATACCCTCATTAATTATCCATTTACCATTTTACCCACCTCTACCCTTGTAAATTACTATTTTGCCCTTATTATATCAATTTTACCACATAAATATTAATATACGTAGTCCATATACATCATCCAATACTACCAACTATTCCCATTTATTATGAATATTCATTATCACCTACTTTATATACTTATTTAGGCCATGCCTTCATACAAGAAAAATTACTAAAATGTTGTTAGGGCTTATATTAACATTATCTATGCAACAAATGGCAACATTAGCACATCATATCATACATATGTATTTACCATTATCATTATCAACAAGGCTCCTTCCTTAAACATTATTTCTACACCTGACACGTAAATTAACATACTTTTCTTTTCATCAACCAACATATATCACTAAATACATTATACTTAACATCATACATCTTGCATATAAACATATTAAAAACCCTAATGTGCTACCATAAGTATATCCACATATTTTAGTAAGGTCTAATACTTACCTTATTTCTAGCAGTAATCAGACATTATCGGTACCTCTATTAAAGGTTTGAGCTTTGATTAGTAAAATCATTACCTAAAATAATATCAACATTTATTATAATAGAAGTAGAAAAATCAAAAGAATAAACCTTTACCAAAAACTTAATTAATATATACTAATACCAACTATTTCTATACCTTAGCATTAACTAAAATTGGCTAAAATAAAAAAGGCAAGGCTCACGTTGCATGTGCAGCGTGAGCTACATGCAAGGATGGAAGAGATTAAGGTCGAAGAGGGAGAAGTGGGGAGAAGAGAAGGGGTGGCTCGTGTTGGGGTTTGGGGGGTTAGATAGAGGGCTTGTGGAGGGGAGTTGGGGTGGTGGCTAGGTGCAATGATGGAGTAGGGGTGTAGGTGGTGGTCGGGGGTTAATGATCGGCAACTTAGGGCGACGAAGACGGTGGCTACAAGGTTGGGAAAGTGGGACGAAGGTTAGGTGGAGGAGAAGAAGGAAGGGGAAATAAGAGGAGTGAAGGGGGATTTCAGCTAAGGGGAGGAAGTGGGGTGGTAGAGGAGGTGCTAGGGAGTGGATTGGTGGCTTTGGAGGCCTCAGAAGAGGACGGAGGTGGTAGACGGTGGTGGTGCAGGGTAGAGGTCGAGAAGGAAGGGAAGGGGTTGTAGGGGCAAGTGAGGGTGATGGGGTAGTGCAAGGAGGTTGACGGGGTGTTAGGCAAGTGGCTTCAATGGTCAGCTAGGCAGTAGAGGTGGTGGATGAGGGTGGCAGAGCAAAAATAGGGGAGGTGGAGAAGAGGGAAGAAGGGAGAGAAAGAAGGCTCGACAGGAAGGGAAGGATGCATCTCGAGGGAAGAAAATGGGAAAGGGAGAAAAAGAAAAAGAAGAGGGAGAGGAGAGGAGGCGTGGCTGGGTTAGGTGGCTGTAGTTTGTAGGTGGTAGAGTGGCGGGTTATAGGAAGAAGGAAGTAAGCGGTATGCGAGGGCTACAGTGTAAAGGTGTGTAGGGCCCGAAAATGGAAGGAAAGGGATGTGGAGAGAGAGAGGGAGATAGCGTAGGGCTCCAAGGGTGGTGGGTGGTAGGTGGTAGGGAGGAGTTGTAGGCAACGTGTGTCGTGGTTGAAGATGAAGAAGAAGGGAAGAAGAAGAAGATGATGAAGAAGAGAAAGAGGAGGTTGGTTTAAAAGGGTAATTTTAGTAAAATATTGGTTTAAAAAATTATTTAAATAAAATAAGTATGATAAAATAATAAAATATTTGTTTTAATTTATTAAATATTCATATCCATTTTTATATACTCAAAAATCAATAAAATAATTAATTTAAATAAATTTAAAATTTAAATTATCCCAAATGAGGGTTATTTATTATATTATAGGTTTTAAATTTTTGGGACATTACACCTTAGATTTAACCAATTATCTAATTCCAATCAGTTCAATATTTTCAACCATCAATTCCCAAAGTATTACAAGCCAACATTTAGGTCAAATACCAAATTTAAAGTCAACTTTTAATTCTAAAGTCAACTAAGGCAAACCTAGTCTAAATATTTGTGATTAGGCATTTTCAAATTATGAATTACCAAAATTCCCTCAAACCCCTAATTACCTAATTCTTATCCATTTTAATGCCATAATTTATTATAATTATCCATTTTCATCAAAAGGAATAAAATAAAATAAAAACTATAACACTTTAGCATGATAAAGGATTCTAAGATGACAAATGACTATTTTACCGTAACATAAGAATTAAGCATAAAAGATATATAAAAATCCTAAACATGTATATATAACATTCCATTTATTTCATGATTAACATAAATAACAATATCATGGTATAAATCAGCACTCATGGTAGAAAAATAATCATGGCATATGTAAATTGGCAATTCTAGCCTTAGAGTATATAAATATTAAATCATCAATACTAACCCTAAACATACTCAAATGCTAACATGTTATGTACCAAAATTTAAGTAACAAACACAATTGATGAAATGGAATACATGGCATGCCATGAAAAATGCCTTAGAAGAATCAGAGTTTCCTTCCTAAGCCTAGCCTTAAAATAGCAGCATATTATAAGAAAATTCTACCTGTTATCACATGTACATATTCTTACATTTTAAAACATATAAATAGATACATAATGATTAAAAATTGACATGCTAAACTACAATATTTTAGATTTGATATATCACACATGAAAATATATATTTCATTATGTTCATTTTTCTAACACAAAATTCATAAAACTTGAAGCAAAAAATCCTAGCATGATTATATCCCTAAATAAAGGATATCAGTCACACACCCAAAACTCTACCTTATAAATAATGGTTGGATTTACCTAGATTTAAGCCTAAGAACAATACAGCAAAAATTTATTTCCAAGTCAAACACAAGCATCACTTTAGATTCCTTCAATAATGTTAAAATACCAAAAATAAGAAAACACAAAAAAAAAACAACATAAGATTATAATAAAAATTAGAATTTCCAAAGGAAGGATAATATACCATTTAAAGATTGAAAGAAGAAGAGGAACAATGTGAATATCTCCACAAATCTCCTAAATCTTAACATGATGCAGGAGCATCTAATGATTCTCATATTCCTATTGATTCTCAAGGTAAGGAAGAATTAGCTTTCTTAATATTGGAGCCTATCATATTAAATATTCTTGATAATATGTCTATGATTGGCTTTTAAAACAATCCAAGTTGTTCTTGTAGGTATATTACATATTTGTAAGGAGAAGATGTTAATACACCTTAAAGTATACAAGCATTCGAAGTATGCAAGGCTATGACATACATAGGATGATACTTTACAACAAGAAGATATGGTGATGATTATCATTAGTTGTATTAACTTGTTGTAAACCCTAAATGTATTTTATGTAAGTTAGGGTTTGATGTAATTTTATGTATGTACCATAGTTGTTTGTGTGGCTTTGTAATGTTACTCATTAATATCATTTAGACAATGATATTGTGATTAATATTAGGCATTATATGGGCTTAATTCAAGTAGGATAATTTAGCTTGAATTAAGGTAAGGAACCGGTTGGTTTGAGCTTAAATGTGTCGGCTAATTCCTCCCTATATATACCCTTGTACACGTCGAGCATAGGGGAGATATGAAGAGAATATCATTTAAATAAAAATATACCAAGTTAGGAACCTGTTTCTCTCTCTTTTGGAGTAGTAGCTATCCAGAAGTGCCGAGCATTTCATTACACATCCTTGTTCAAAGTTGAATGCAACTTCAACCATTCGAACTCATCCAGCATTCCAACCTGAATTCTTTTCAAGTTTAACCCATATAAACCGATCTAATTCATGAAATTTTAATACACCAACACAACTAATCATTAGTATTAGATCCTGCTTCCTTCCATCCACTTTGATTCACATCATAACCTCTTTTACTTATTTAAAAAATAAAAAGAGGTTATATTAAAGGGTTATAGTAGAAGGATGAAGAACAAAAAGGCATAAAGAGAGGGGTTATCAGTTTGGCTAGTGTAAAGCAAGACCAAAGAACACTTAGCTAAAAGTAAACAATGTAAAGAGAGAAGTGTGAATAAAAGAGAGAAAGGATAAATGAAAATAAGAAAAAATAGTATAAATAGGGGAGAGAGGTTTGAAATCAATAAGAGTAGAGGGATCATACTTGTTGAACACTTGAATGAATAAGTAAGAGGTGGTTGATCATGTAAGGTGACATAGTGTAATTAAGTTAAATGAAGTTATGAAAACCAAGGAAATCAATCAAGGTATGGGGGATGAAGGTTGACGTTCCATAGGCAAAGGTGTTTAGTTTAGCAGGCCAAAGCATAGGGAAGGGAAAAAAAGAAGGTTAGGTGAGGGGAAAAAAAAGCAAAAGGACACAAGCTAGCATAGCTAGGAAATGAATAAAATAAAGAATAGGCTTAATATGTACAAAAATTATGAAATAAATCATAATATGATCAAAGATGGCTAGGGAAGAATTTTTGTATTCCAAGTATTTACTCAATTTTCAATTACATCTAATCCAATAAAGATCAATAAGCAAGTATAAATAAGGGGAAATACCAAAAAAATCCCATAAATACCCAAAATGTAAAAAAAGATGTAAAATGATGTTAGGAATCCAAATATATAAAAATATTTGGCATAGGAACAACATAAAATCCAACAAAATTAAATATCACAAAATAAAAGTAATCAAACAACCCTAATCTACCAAATAACATCCCTGATTAATTGCCAAAATCCTTGGATAAAAACTAGATAAATGACTATTCAACCATTGATTTAAATTTTCTATTTTATAAAAAAAAAATTAATCTAATTAATTTATAACCTAGCTAACCATACTACTACACATAATACCCTACAATAATTTCTATTAATAAATACATATAAAATATCAACTTTATAAGTATGGTTTCAATTAACATTTTATTAAGAATGCGGTATTATAATAAGAGACTCAAAACATTATAAGGAACCTAGATATCCAAATAAAAAAAGAGTCTTAAAAGAGTTTAGAGGCTAAAAGTAGCTTGAAAGTCTTATAAAAGTTAAAACCACTAGAAAGGACAAGTAGGTCTAAATAAAATTCAAAAACCTAACAAGGGTTTCTAATCTTTAAGAAAGTATAACAACAATATGTAAAACAAAATACTTTTGTTTTTAAATAATAAAGATTCTGAATGGATAAAAGTTTTTGAGAAATGGGGTATGATAATATAAATATTGTAAATGATAATAATAATAATAATAATAATAATAAATATAATTATCTAATATAATTTAATAGGATCCGATTTGATATAATATGAAAATAATGAGAAAAATAGAGCCAAAGCCAAGAAGGAATAAGGAATACCTTGTTGATTTAGGTAGTTTTGTAATCCTTTTAAGTATTCACTATCCATCACTAATTTGGGAGTGTTGTATATTCTAGATATGTTCATGGTTTTAAGAAAGATCATAGAATGACCATAACCAAGAGGAAATAGTTTCCAAACATAGTCCCAAAAAGATGTAGTATATGATACTTCTTCAACTCTCATTGAGCCTAATGAAGAAGATGCATAGGGAGCTGGGCAAGGAATAATCAATGAGTAGGAGCAATGATGCACTAAATAATTCGTGAGGATGGAAATATCACACTTCCTACAAAAATGATTCTAGGGGTCACAAGTTATATCTCACACCTTAGCATAACTTGTAAGGTACACTCATATAAAAAAAACAATGTTAAATTTGCAATTAAATGAAAATTTATATGTAGCATTTTGTTTTCACATTCTTTTGTATTTCTTTCCATGGGACACAAACATAATTTTTTTAAAATGGCCAGTAAAAAGCATAATAATACCAAAAAAAAATTTCTCTATAAATAGACACCAAAATCAATATAATTTGACGCATAAAAACTAACATTTATTAGTTTGAATGGTAATATCCACTAGTGAGAATCATTTATAATACATCATGCATTTATGATATAAATATGTTGTATTCAACTCTATATAGATCAATTTTTATTGTTTCAAACTCCAATATTTATCAATTTAAATGGCAAAGTTCATCACTAAGTGCCTAAGTATGATATGCGATATATCATTCATCTAAAATACATGCATTTTAAATAAAAAATAATATTCATAATTTTGAACGCTAACACTATAATAACCACATTTATAATTGTAATACCCCAAATTTTTACCTACTCCTAATCTTGATGAATTTATATTTTAATCTAATCTTAATCTTAGATAATCAATAATTTTATTTTACCTAAATTCCATGACCCTAAATCTAACCCTGATCTTAATTCTAGGTCATTTATATCTTAAAACAACCCTAACCTCAAATATTTGATAAATTGATTTTGGCCTAATCTCCTAATCTAAAATTTAAACCTAACTCTAGATCTCACCTAAAATTCTCATTACTTTCTTTTTCCCATTTTCTTTTACCATCCTGATATGATCCCGTTCTAGTCATGCATATCTCTCTCCCATATGGTTCATGTCCCTTTGTTCTTTCTTTAACCAACCATGCATCTCCCCTACACTAGCCAATCCCTAGAACCTACACTACACAAGCCACCTACCCCCTTCCCAGTCTCCATCACCAACCCGTCCCTTTCTTACTAACATTTTCTCGGAAAATCAACCTACCCCAACTCCCCAAACTCTAGCCTTTTGGTATGCACTTCACCCTCTCCTTTCATAAATACCTCACCATGCCTCTACTTCCACGATATCCTAGTGTACTCTCTTAGTAGAAAGGAGCATAAGTAAAATCTTTACACCATGTTACCACTCCTTAGATAGCATAAGCTATATGCCAAATCTTCAAGTGTGAGTTATGGCTTTAAAAGGTTTCCTTTCTAGGACATGTGATGTCAATAGGACTAGGAGTTGTGGATCCATTAATGATTTTTCTAGTTACATAGTGGAAGGTCCACAAATGTTCTCAAGGTTTGTATTTTCTTGGGCTTGGTCGGGTACTAAGGGCATTTTATTTAGGACTTCACTAAGGTAGCTCATCTCTTAACAAACCTTTTAAATAATACCACTAGGTTTTAGTGGGTGGATAACTATAAGGGTGCATTCTAATAATTGATGAAGCATCTAACTACATCACCGGTTTTAACTCTACAAGTGGGATTAGACGTATATAAGGTATATAGTGATGTGTTAAAGCACGAATTGGGTTTTATGTTGATACAGCATGGTGTAATACCCCCAAAATTTACTACTAAAAAATTTTGTTTAATGAAAAGGTTTAGCATAAGTGAAATAACAAAATCGTAAATTTTAGGGATATTACCACCACACTTAGTACTAGACTGGTTCACTCCTATCGTTTC